>VZTE01000109.1:1186250-1208951 GCA_013397775.1 Eulacestoma nigropectus
CCTCGCCCGCGCGGCCTCACTGCGGCGGCTCCCGCCCTCCTGCGGCGCCGCCCGCCCCCGCCGCGCCCCGGGCGGCCCCGGGAGTTAGCGGGGGATGGCCGCGTACCGCCCCGTGTGCCCCGCGCCCCCTGCTCCCCGCGGTGGGGTGGCGGTGGCGTGGCCCTGCGCCCTAAGGAGCGTGCCTGCCGCAGTGCGAGCTGCGGCCGCCGGGGCCCCGCGGGAGCCGGGGCCGGTCCTCTCTCGGCTTTGCTCTGCGGGCGATCGGAAGCGGCGGGAAGGGAGGGCGGGGGGCGGGCAAGAGGGTGCCTGGTGCCCGAGGTGAGACCGGCGCAGTGCCGGGGCGCTGCGGCCGCCGGCGAGCGATCCGCGCCCTGCCTGCCCGAGCCCTCGGGCTCGCGTTACCGCTACCGGCTCTCCAAACCGCTGGATTTACTGGATAAACCAGTGTTTAGAATTAAGATGGGTGGCCAAGTATTTGCACGCTCATGCCATAACTCCTGACGCAGTTCGAACCATAACAACCACAAACAAAACCAAGCCGGTGTCACCAGCTTTACGTTCATTAGCCCCGGCCCAGTTTTGCTATCCACAGGGTTTAGGGTGCCTCAGGTAACTTCATTAAGACTCCCATTGAAATCAAAGGTTCAAGATCAAGTATTCCTTCAAAACCACCGCCACCTGCAGAAGCCAGTTTTTAATTCAAGTAAACCCCATTGGAAAGCTCAGATTGTTTTAGGTAAACAGGCTGTAGCCTGAGAATGGGAATCGGTATTCATTAATGGACAAGTAACCCCTGAGCAGCTGTCTCTTGGTTTAAGCCACATCACAATCTTTTATCTCCATTGTAAAAGCATGGTGGATGGAGAAAATAGACTCTTTTCTCCTGTAATTAAATTTTAGAGCTACTGGAAAATAATGGTGCCAATTTCATTATTTTGTTTTCCTGTATATCTATAATTCTATGTCAAAATGAAGTATGTTAATTAATTAATCTGTGCACAGTACATCAAACAAAGCAAGAGGGTTTTTTTTGTATGTAGTATTCTACAGAAAAGATTAATACTCTATTAAAATATACATTAACAAACACTGTGAAGCAAACAAAGATATGTTGATTAACTGCCCCATAAAAGTCATCCTGCAGTTGTAAGATTTCTCCCAATTAAATGTTATTTGGATACATTCCACAGTCGTGGCATGCCACTGAGAAAAAAGCCAAACCCAGACAGATTGCAGTCTTTCATATATATGCTGTCTTCTCACTAACATTTTTGAACTAAATTGATATGAACAATATATATACTTACAATTTGGTAACTCAGGCTTTTGTGAACAAGTGTGGTAGCATGGGAAACAGTGAGTTCCTGGTCCTTCTGAAAGAAAAGGCCAGCATGAATCCAAAAACAGTGTTATTATAAGATGTTTCTTAAACTGTATTTTACCAGCATTTTTGGCAAAATATTTTCTTCAGGCGGCACAATCTACCCAAGAAGCACCCTGAATTCTGGACTTCTGTGGGCTGTACTCATAAGTGCATTATAAAAAAAAAAACCAACAGGAAAAGTTTCCCTGGTGCCTAAATTAGGCCTAATATCTACACTCATCCATAAATATATCTTAAATGGCACTCCATTGCAATCACTGCTTGAGCATTCACAAATATTTCTGAAAAAAAGATCGTTTAAGTTATACCTATGGAAGCTGCATTGAAATTCACATACTACTTTTGAAAGGATCGATATTTTTTGTTGACTAAGAGAAATTCCCTTGCTAATAATTGAGTGATAGGGCATTTTCCTGTGAGGTTAGCAGGCTCGGGTTCAGACACCTACTCTGCATTATTTGGACGTGCATTATTTATTTATTGAACCTAGGCTTAGGTAGATTTTGTCAGAATAAGTACCTGACTGACTGTTCCAGTGATTCAAGATGCTTCAGACCTATCTCATGGTTGCTCTCGTTAACTTATTTGCTCTGCTGAAGAACTATTTATATGAAGTGGAATATGTACAAAGTGGAAGACAAAATGAAACAAACACAGCATTGCTCTGTAAACAAAAACTTTTAGTGCACTTAGCCTTATCACAAATCCATGATGGGCAGGACAGAACAATCCTTGGAACGGACATGATTTGGTATATTTTTTCCAGAAAAATTGCTATACTAAGCCTCTGCTCTCATCAATAATAGTGTTGTTTTGTTTCCTCACGGTTGAGGCAACTGTCAGAAAAAGCACTGCAACTTGCTTGATAGATTCACGTGGCAATTCTCAGGCTAGAATATTCATTCTTATTAGCTTCTGCAATTAGTCATGGCCCAAGGGAATTGTTGGAGGACATGCAACACTACACAGTTCAACATTATAAAAAACCCCACATGTAGATGAAGCTGTCAGTTTGTCTGCAGTCATATTTTCCATTCTTTCTTGTCTACAATGTTGCTTAAGGAAGTGTAAGTTCCTAGGAGGTCTTTATTGGTAGGCATTTTTTGAAAGGTGTTTTGATGGATATGTGTCTGTGGAAATTTACTTCTGAGTCTGAGGTTGACTGAACATGCTGGTGAGTATCATATTAAACACAGAAATATATAGAAGACAAATCAGGTTCTCATAGGTGAGAGTTCTCAAAAGGCAGAAATAAAAACATTACTTTGCACTAATAATATTCTATAGCTGGAAAAGAAATAAGAAATTTTAGCATAGATTAAATTAATATACTGTGATTAAAATTGTTTTGTTAAAGGATGTTTGGAACAGGTTTTATTATGAAAGTACCAGAGAGAGGTTTCATTTACCTGTGATCAGATTTTGAACATAAACTGAGATCTCTTTAGCAACAATTACACCAGGAATCACAATTATTAGTGATTTTGACTTCTTAATAGTAGAGATGGAGAGCTAAGCAAAAGTAAACTCCAGATATAGTGTAGATATTACACGAGAAAACTCTTGACCAAAAAGTGGTTAAATCAACATAGAGTTTTGTGGTTTAGACTCTACGATCACAGACAGTGCAGAGGGAATGGATCAAATACACCCAATTTCAGTCCTTCCACAGTTTCAGCATGCTCCTGTTAAACTGTATCTAATTTGTAGGAAATGCATTAGAGTAAGGGCAGTTTGTAATTTTCACATAAAGGAGTGTTTGCAGCAAAGTAGCAGACTTGATTTCTGTCTCTAACAGCATTTGATAGCAGATGTCTAGAGAAGAGTGCAGGAACAAGGTAGTATCATACTGTGTTCTCAGAACCTCCAGAGAGTCACAGCTCAGATAGTCCCTAAGGCATTGGTAGTGTCTACTGGTTCAAGAGACACTGGAATATTTTTCTCTAATGAATTTGTTCATTCACTTTTTGAGTCTGAATGGGTTTAGTATCTACCATATCCTATTACAAAATTCCTTAGCTGACCCACACATTAAGTAAATTCTTTGTTTCATTTGAGCCGCCTAGCTTCTTGTATTTAGAAAGGTGGTGGATAGATTCTTTATTTGTTATCCTTCTAACATTTATGATACTGTAGAGTTTTCATATCTCTCCTAGTTTCATCTTTTCAGGTTGAAAGGCCCTGGTCTTATTGTTCATTTGCAGAATAGAAACTATTCCATAACTTCGATCATGCTTTAGCACTTCACAGTATTTTTTCTAATTGTGTCATTATATAATTAAAAAATTGTGAAGAAGGAAGGAAGGAAGGAAGCAAGGAAGCAAGGAAGGATGGAATTTTAAAAAATATATTAATGACCTGCAAAATAAAAGGAAGTACTTCTTTTAACTGTGATTTGTTGATTTAGTTATGAGTTGCATGCCTTTTACTTCCAGGTAGCTGCATTCATGGGATATCATAAAAAATAATTCAGTGGGCACAAGCCATAGAGAATGCATTCCTGAGAATTCAGAAAGTGATTGCCAGCATCCCTGTCTCTGCAACACAATCTAAATACAGGCTACATGAGAAAGGAAATTGTACAGGGTACTACTGTTACACCACTTTGAGCCACTGGAGATGTCTTTCATGTTCTTTTGTAGGTTTTTCCTTTTCATTATAGCACTTTGGTTATTCTTTTTAAGAGATTATGTAATCATAATTGACTATTATAATTTGGAGTACCAGCCTTGTAGATGAAAGGTACACATTTGTTACACTATAATTAGATTGTACATTCTCCTTTTAAGAGTTTTCATTTAATGGCAATTTGCCTGAAGGTTCTCATTTTAATTTAGTTTGGGTGAAACTGAGGGAACTGGAGGATTGCTGTATAAAGAATTGGGGGTTTTGTGTTGTGACTTGTATCCTTTTCAATTGTTTGGGTTTTGTTAATCAGAGATCTCTTTAATGCTATGGGTTTTAATACTTTCACAGTCTATGAAACTGCCATTCTTCCTTTAGCAATTATTTGGATTTCAAGACAGAGACATGCTTTCTGCCAGTTGCCAACTGCTGCTGCCTTTTTGACAGCAGTGAGAAAGCATTGCAATGAAGAGCAAATTGTGTTGCTGCTACTAAAAAACCTGAAAGAATTCAAAGGTAAAGAACTACAATTTTTAAACTGGCCCCATTACTGCTATGACTCATAGAGGAGCATAACTCTGCTTGCCTGAAGTGGTAGTTTAGTTTGTATTCCAGGTACTTCAGAATCTTACAAAGGCAATAGGGGTGAGTTAGCTGTGCAATCATGAAGAAGATCAGACAATTACATGCACAGACTTCTTACTGTATGGCAAAACCCATATAGAGCCTTCTCTTTTCATGGGGCTGAATGGTAGAAGAGTAAACTTCAGAATCATGAAGCACAGTCTTCAGTCATAGACACCTGTCACATCGTTCTTTTCAAAGAAGTAATCAAACTCCACCTGCTCCTACACGTCGGAACTTTCCGATTTCCAGCCTTTACTTACATTCATTCACTTTTGCCTCAACATTGTCTTTTATTTTTTAATATCAGTTCTATTTCTTTACTGATTATCACTATATGTATACATCTGTTCTGTTGCCTCATCTTTTCCTAACAGTGCATTTTCTTAAATCCCCATTTTAGTCATGATTGCTCTTCTACTACACTACACTTTTATTGTATTTATAATACTGATAAACCTTAATTTCATAATTTCCTCAGGTGTTTAGGAGATCTGATCTTTTCGATAGAGTCCTCTTCTATCTCTCCCCTCGATGTATTTCTTTAGGTATGTGCCTTTTTTAATCTTCATAATTTCTCACATGTCAACCGTCTAAAGACTTTGATTTCACTGCATCTTTGAGTAGTAGTTTCATTTGTTTTCATATGAAAGATGATGAAAGGATTCTTGACCCTTCTCCTCCACGGGACATCTTCCAGCCATCTAATCCATTTTCATATGAACTGCAGCAGCATCTCAAATTCCTCTGTTCTTTTCACATGAATTCTACTAGGTGGCACTCCAGGCATAGATAGCTCCCATCAGGAAGTACTTTAGGATAATGTGCTTTGCATTTAGGCATCTCCACTTCATCATTCTTTAAATATCCTATGCTGTTGCAGTTGGATATTACCGCCCTCTACCAGCTGAGATGCAGAGGTAGACAAAAGAAGTAAAGAACATAATCTGGCCCAAATTAAGTCAAAGCAAAACTGTCATGGCATAATTTCCTTTGAAGAGAACTCATTGAGATGCAAGATCAAAGGCTGGAATTGTTTTTATTTGTATGCAAATGGACAAATAACCTAGTAATCATCTGATATGCAAACACACCTTTTTTTTTCACCACTGGAAAATTAGGACTAGAGGAGATATGTGTCCAAAATAAAGCCAGTGCTAAGTCTGGTATTTGGGAATTTCTGAGTCATTGTCTCATTAATTCAATTAGAAAATTAGGTTTGTCACAGGGAGTACCTGTCCAGAAATATACGTGTGTGTTCACACATATGGAAAGACTGATAATGGGATTCTTCCTATTGTTATCACTGTGGAGTGTTATATGACTTTATCTCAATATCTTACAAAAAGCTTGTATTGCAAGGTAGAGTCCACTTTACTTGTTTCACAAGGTAAAGTGAGGCATCATGAAAATAACTTCCAGCATTACTGAGGAGTCTCATACCAAATGGAAATTTAAGCCATAAACCTGGAAAGCCAAATTTATGCAATAATTGCAAAACATTCTGCAATTGATTCTGAACTGCTTTTGTTTGGACATTATAATATTGTCTTCATAACACAGTATTGTCTTTATAACACCTATTGGTCCCCTTGCTCTTCTAGTTCATTTTAGTGGTGTTCATTTGAAAACACAAGAAAAAGCTGCACAGACGATAATTTTAAAAGAAAATGTGCATAATAAAGACTAATATGGTGCCTGTGGCAATTTCATGTTGGAAAATAAGATGCAGGGTAGTACCAACCTTCCTTCGGAGAAACATCTCATAATGATTAACTAAGACTTAAATTCATAGAAAAGAAACATGAAAATTAACTAAGTGCATGCAGCATTCTCACCCTGAGATTGCTTATATTTCTGACATTTGGCTATTTCCTTAAGCTTTCCTCTAGAGATTTATGAGATCATTATCAGCTGGGGAGGAGAACACTGACAGGACAAAGTAGCCTCCCATCTATTGGGCAGTGAATCAAACTGAATTGTTTAAATTACTCTTGAAGTTAATAAGCCAGCAGGAAAAGCCCATCTTGAAGACCTAATGTCTCCAAAACAATCACTTAGTGTCCCCAATAGCTGATACGCAATCCACGAGTGTCTGTGTTGTTCTATTCCTTTCCCCAGAGACGTGACCGTGGCTGTCCTAGGAGTCTTTCTCAATAAAACATAAAGACAAACTAGATCATAGATAACACATTCTACTAGCGACAGAGATAATATAAAATATTTACAATTTAATCTTTTTGATTTGCTGTGCCTACTTATCTCCAGTGAGGATTTAGTTACTCTGTTTCACACTTGGATCAATGCAGTTCTTTCTCTGACACTGAATTGGAAAGGCATTCAGAAATTCCACCTGTGCAAGACAAAACAACACAAATCTCCTGGGAGCATACCAGGTGCTGTTCTTCATATTCCTTACAGGCCCTCCAAAATAATGGCATTTCTAATCCAGCAACCTGTTCTCCATTCTTACCCTAGGAAAAAAACTGCTGTCCACGGAAGCCCGAGGCCTGCATACTTTGCTGTGAAGCACTCAGGAGCTGCGATCAGACTTTTCTTGGCAGAGAGCCCTATGTTATGTTACTTTGTGCCAGAGCTGATTAGAATGAGTCTGATCCCAATCAATTTCAGATCACAATGCTGAACGCGATCTTTCTGCCAAGCCCTTCAGTAGGTAACAAAGATAGTCAGAGAAACTTTCAAAGGTACAGATCATCCAATAAAGTCACTTGACCTCAGAAGAGCAGAGGTTTTTTACATACAAACTGAGGCAAATCTCATACAGGGTATCAGAAAATGTTTATTGAAGAACACAGCAGGAGCCACACTGAGGCTATTAAAAATGCAGATTTAATTTCCAAAATAGTTCCAGAGAGACTTTTATTTTTCACATAGCCACAACTGAAGAGGAAAAGGGCACTTGCTAAGGGTGACCTCTGCTAAGATAGCTTTCAAATGCTGTGAGTAGGGTGTGCTCCTGGCAGATGGAAGAAGTAGTCCTTTATGCAGGCCTGCTTTGAGTTTGAACCCTGATGCCACACACCGGTAAAAAAGGCACTTTTTGCATTCTGGGAAAGAAAACCCCAACACTTCTATTTCCAGTCACCCTAAATTAAGACTCCTTTCTAACTTCTCAACTCAGCTACTGTAATGAAAAAAATAAATTATTTTTACTACCCAAATCTCAATTTTGTGACTGCTGCCTAGATAATTTGCTGATGGATACATTAGTAATATCTATGTGTTGTCCCACTGGGGACTCCTTTATACTGGGAAATGCTCCTCTGAGGAGAAGCAGTTGATACCCAGAATCTAGCCATAAAATTTATAAATACAACCTGAAAACATAGTTGAGACTGAATTTTGTACATTGCGCATACAGATTAGCAGGAGGAGAGAAGATTTTACCAGAAGAACTCCTCTTACCAAGAGATCTCATCAGGAGAAAGGAGAAAATATCCCCCAGCCTTCAAATGATACAGACCCTGAAGGATTGATATGCCCTCTGGTTTACATGATGGTAGATTTTTAGACTTTTTAAGAACTAGTTCCAGGGCAGAGGTGACTAATTTGCAAATACTCTTAAATACATGATCATTAGCTGTATATTAGTGGAGCTCAAAATAGAGTTTAATGAGCCAGGAAGAAAGATAAATTGCTGAGTTCAGCTTAAAGACTATAGTAGCTACAGCAAGTATGTGTTTGAAACATTTGTCATTAATTAGGCATCGTCAGTTACCTCCTGAATGAAGGCAAAGCCATCTTGGGCATCATAAAATCCATGAACTGCAGTATATGTCTCCAGAATTTGATAATCCAAATTAATCAACTGGGCAAAACTCTCTTCCAAACCATTAGAGTTATTGATTCATCTGAATCTATAACATGTTATTAAATTTTCATTCTTGGTAAAGATGGTTGATTTATATTAAGGGGAAAAAAAGAGGAAATATTGTGTATAGTAAGCAGTTAGGTAGAAGAATATCCAATAAAGAAACTCTCTTAGTACACAGGGAGAAGCAGAAAGAGTACAAGGTAGTGCTTCCATCCAGTATTGCATAGGATTTCACTGATTTCATGAAATTTTTGGTCTCTGCATTGGTGTCTGCATGAACACACCTTTCAAGAGGCAGGAAAGAGCCAGCTACTTGTCTGTCAGAGGTAATACACCCCAATTTTCATCTGCCTCACAAGAACAGGTAAATTATTCAAATTCAACTTCTTGAAATAAAACCCTAGTTTTATTTGTAGGAGCATAGCCAGGAAAAATGGTTAAAACAAACAAAAAAAAGTTCACCTGCATACAAGCTTCCCTAGTTAGATTTCCATAATTCTGGTCACTCCTTACTACTGCATGGAATAAAGGGAAAACTCTTACCATGACTTCTCTCTGAATACCCTCAACAAGACCTCTTCCACTTGGGACCTAAAAATACAAAACTAGAATCACTTATATATTCAATATAACTAATTCCAGTTGTCCTAATGCACCTTATGTCTTCTGGGTCCCCTAGTCATCAGTAGTTGTCAGGTAGCACATGACCAGTGGAATGGCTTTTTTCCTTACCTTGTTCAAAAGACTGTCTGGGCATGACCAGAGGATGTGGCCTCCAGGAACATTCTCTTGAAGTCAGAACTTCTGTGGGACTGCTCTGACCAGTGTGAAGCCGAAGTAATGGACATTTCATTTGGTGTGAAGCCTTCAGGTGGTACAGAACCAACATAGGAACATCCAGGCCATCAAGTATTCATATGGCTTATTGTGTCCTAGGCTCAGGTGGAACAGGGTAAGACCTAGCAGCAGCCTGGTGTGCCAGTTCCCCTTGGCTGTGCCAGACATACCTCAGCTGCAGCTGACAACCTGGCACAGGGGCTCAATTAATCAAGAGAGGTTATATAACAAGCGCAGAATTCCAGGCAGAAAAATTCAAACGTATCTGCACACAAAACCCTCATTGTCCAGTCTGGTCACTTCTGCTCTGCACCAGCTGCTTCTATGAACAGTTTTTCAGCTTATCCTCAAACATATCTGTCCTTGATCATTTAATCAGTATTTAAAGCTCTGTGATGTTATTGATCCTACTTGTGCCTCCAAGCATGTGTTTCCGATGGAAAATCCAGCAGAGAGGAAAAGTGCAGAATACCTTTTCATCATCTGCAAGAAGCAAAAGATGCATTTTTCTCCTTTCTGATTTTATAGTTTGTTGTATAATAGCAATAATCTCTTTTGCTTTCATATACTTGCAATAAATGGCTTTTGAGATCGATGATATGTCTGAGCTTCACTTTTGACTATTAATCATTCTTAGTAGCATTTTCTTGCTTCATATATTACAAGTAACAGAAATTATTTGTTAAACTTACCCAGATAGCTGAGGACTGCAAATTTCAAACCTAACTCTGAGAGACAGATTCACTGATGGCAATCCCTGTGTTGTCTTTTGTAACAGTAAGTAATAATAACAGCACTATGCCTTCCACCTGCAGGTTTCAACCCCCACTATACAATGCATTAAGGAAAAATGAACCTTGCTTCTCTGTTTGAAGGAGGGGAGAAGGTGAGTTTGTGGGTAAGAAATATCTGAAGATCTCTCACCATTTTTTTTCTCATTATCTGAGAAAGCAATATTTGTAACCTGGCAGAGTTTGCAGTACCTGCCCTTAGTGCCATCCTGCTAACAAAGCTCCTTGGGAGCCAACCCTCTGACTGCAGCTACAGGAACGTGCACTGACTGCCCTGGGAGAAAAGCAGTGTTGCTGTTCCTGTTCAGCATCAGCAAGAGTGCAGTGAAACAAATAATTCACTCAACAAACTTGCTCCACGTTTCCTAATTTGACCAGTTTTCAGTCTCTGTGTTTGCTCCCTATCCTTCTTCTGCCTAGGGTCTAATTATGGCTTTTTGGGTAATCATGAAATAAAAATGGACAGTGGAATCAAAGGAGTGAAATTCCCTATAAGTTCAGTTTGGGAAAATATGTTCTAACCCTGAGAATAATAGTGTTTGTCTTTCGCAAAGAAAGAATTTCCATGAACTTGAGCACAGTGTGCTATTCTCTTCTATTAGAGTCTTCTGCATTGACATATATCTGCTTTGATCATCCATCATCCTTCAGTCCAATAAAAATACAGAACCTATTTCTCAGTTCATTGGAATTCCGTATTTGTTTACTCAGGTGATGACATCGGTATAATTTCTTTGCCTCCACGTGCGATTGACCAAATCTAGTAAGAAGCCATCATTGTGACTCCCATGGCAATGCCCTCTTTTGGGGCATCATGAGCAGTCAGTTGCTAAAGAGCAACCAGAGCATTCTCACAACACGGCACTAAAGATCTTACTATTGCCATAGGCTGGAGGAGGTCAAGCTGTGTGTGAATCCTGGCTATCTGGGGATAGATGCTGTTGGGAGCTCAAAGACAGAACCCAAAGCATCTTGTTTCTCCCATGCACTGCATCAGGGTAAGGGCTGATGGCCAATAGATCTGAATGCCAGGTCCCCCAGCAGCACTGACAGTAAGAACATACTGGCTGTGCATACTGGTGTCAGTTTGACAGCACTGCAAACCTATACCTCCCAATTCTAAAGATTTGCGGTGAAATAATATAAAAATGGGATGTTCACTCACCTACTTTTCTGCAAGTTAGAGAAAGTCAAAGAGAAACTGGGCTGGGCTATCGCAGGTCTTTTGTTTGGGCCTCAGCCAGCATGAAAAAAAACCAGGGGAAAAGCAGCTTTAATTGATTTGTCAGCATTTTCATAACAGTCTCAGTGACTGGCTGGGGTTTTTGTTTGTTTGTTTGATAAATAAAGGACAGACTTCAATTTCTTCTGCCACGTCTACTCTAGGTACTCTACTTTCCAATGTTGCATTGTCTTCAACACTGCATCATGGTTTTAAAATTTTATCCAGGTTAGCTATTTCAATACCCAGAGTTTATTTTAATGTTTTCTGCAATTTAATAACGATCCATCCTGCTGAGCCTAATTCTGCAGGCAAAATAGGTCCATACTATTAATGACAGCAATTTTATGTTATTGTCACACACAGTTGCAACAGGCACTGTGTGAAAAGAACAGCTAAAAAAAGTCTACTTTAAAACTTCCCTGGTTTTCAACAAATCCTTTGCTGTATTGCATTTCCATTAGCCTTACACAAGACATTCTGCCACCCTCTAAATTACCAATATCTTAACAGTGCCTTTGTATTCTATAGATTACTTCCCTTTGAATATTAGGAACCATATTTTAATAAGGGAAGTAGAGATGATTTGCTCTTTATTCTCTGTCTTGACAGAAGAGGATCAGAAAGGGAGAACTGGTTTCTGTTCCTTATGCATCACTGGCCAAATTGTTTCCACATTTCCAGTCTAATCTCAATTACACTTGTGTAACTCCAGACCATGACAGAAGAGATGCAAGATCGAAACTGAGAGAGCTCTTGTAGTTGCTCTTGAAAGTTTCAAAAAGTAATATTGAACTCCTCTCCCAGCCTCCCTTAATCTCCTACCCTACATTTTTTTTCCCAAAGACATTTGTTAGGGATGTAGGAGGTGGTTGTTCATAAAGCTCGACAAGGTCTTGCCAGGCCTCCTCAGAACTGGGTGAAGTGCAGATCCTCCCTATATCTAAGGAATGCATATTAATCATATTAATGAAATAATATTTTACCTCCAGCTACTTGAGGAGGAATATAGGGTCTCTTGCCTAAATATAAAAACTGATGACCCATCTCAGATCAGAGATCCAGTTAGTTCAGTTATTCTGTCTCTGTCAGTGATCAATAGCATATGCTTAAGTAAGGCTATATGAACACAGCATGTACAGAGTGATCCTTTTTCACTTTTAGAAGTCAGGATTTTACTGTGATTACAAAAAGACCCTTGTTAACTAGTGAACAGAGAACAGGAGTCTTGGAAAGATGAGTTCTCTAAATGACTCTTCCCTTGAATTGCTTTGTGCCCCCAGGCAATTCACAAAGTTTGTGACTCATTTACCAAGTCAATACAAAAATATTCGTCACACTTTGCAAGTTAGTAGGGTCTCAGTGCCCTTCTGAAGCTGTGTGTCACTGCAGCATAGCTTGTGAGACAACAGCTATAAAATCTGCTACTGCCAATAAGGGGAAAATGTGCCTTAGAAATACTGTCTCATCTTGAAAACCAAATAGACAAATGAGGTTGTAAACTTAGAATTTTGGTTGTAAATAGGGAAATTTGCACTAAGTGGAAATAGCAAAGACAAATTAGAGCTATGTGGTCATATTAAAGTAACTCTTTTTGTTTATATTTTAATAAAAAAATAACAGACGAGCTAATGGGCAGAGAACAATAGAATAAGCACCTTTCAAAAAAATGCTCAACAAAAATTAGCGCTCCCATAACATAGACAAGGAAACTAGTTTGACATTCATTTGAAAGACAAAGGATTTCCTCAGAACTGATGTCCAAAATTCTTTACAGCATCTAAAGGGAGTATGCTATAAATTCTTTCTTACAAAAATTACAAGATTTATGAGCATTTTTTAATTTGAAAATTGATTTCAGAAACCTCTAAGGTATACCACAGTTAGGTTTTGGAAACATTATTTATCATTTTTCTGTTTTAAAGATGCTGTTGTGAATCCATCAGTATGCCTTCTTGTTTCACAGTACTTTCCCAACGTATTTTTGAAAGAGTTTTACAAAATTAGAAAAGAGAAATACAGTTCTACAGAAAAAAAACCTGTACCTCATGCTATCTCTCTTAATTTCTAATTATTCTTCCATCTACAAGGAAAATAATAAAAATAAAGAAAATGAATTTACTCAGTGAATTGCACATATAAGTGGAAAAATATGCATGAGTTTCCTTACTATATTCCAACAAATTGCATATTATCCATCAATAATATTATGCAGTCATGTGGAATATTAAATAATAGGTTGGCTGCTTTCCATGAATTTCATCAAATTTTCCTTTTATACTTAAAAAAGTCATACAACTTCAGTGAGAAAAAGGTCAATCAGAAAAGTCGAATCATTTTCTTCACTATGTCAGATAGAGCAGAGATTTTAGATATCTTACATAATGGAGTTCTGTCTTGCTTCATTTGATAGGCTCTCCTCTTCTGCTTTGTCTGCTACTTAATATGGTGATAAATTTTCCTCTAAAAGCTTCCAAGCATCTTTCAGATTATGAAAAATGTATTTTGTTCATTATAAAACTGTAATTTATCTAGTGACAAATTGTCACACAACCCTTAATACATGTGTAGACTGGTATGTTTCTGTTGTTCTTTAGAGTGTCATGATCAAAGCTTATAACCACTGCATTCGCTTTTGCTCAGAAAATGTAGGAATTAATCATAAAATTTTATTTTTTTATAAAGGTTCCCCTTCAACATCACCTGTCATATAAAGGTATATGCAAGGTTTTTTTGCAAAACACTGCTTGATCAGCAGCAAGGAAATTGCTTCCTATCAAAACCAGAGTGTTACTATATGGCAACAACCTCATCAGATGGGTTTGCTTGTACAGAAAAGCTGACCAGAAAAGTTCTTTTCCAAAATATACTTTTTTACAAAAGCTATTTTCCAAAGTAATAGTTTGCTTTTTGGATGCCGTGTTAGAGGGAACGCATACCAATCAATTTTGTTGCATCAACATCTCTGTGAAGAACTGGACATGAAATTTGCTCTTTGCTTCAGTCTTTTAAGAGCAGCATGAAAGTCCCTAAATAAAATGGCTGGGATCACAAGCAACTGTGGCACATGATCTGCCTCCCTCCACAGTAAATCATCGAGTCATCATATTGCATTGTCATAACATATGCTTGCCAAAATATCCTTTCTTAGCTCAATGGACTCATATGCCTTTAGCTATCTATTAGAAACGAGGAAATTCCACCTGCAAATCCATTCTCTAAGTGTAATTTCATTATAATTTGCTTTGTACAGGGGAAATAGTAGCAGTCAAGTTAAACAGAATGTTCTTATGGCTTTCAGGAAAAGTGGTGCAGACCACGAGTAACCAAACTCAGACGATAAATTCTGCCATGTCAGGCAAACTATTTTATTACTGGGAGCCTAAAAGCAAAAAACCAATACAGCAGAAGAATGTTCTAACACAACATCAGCATAATTGGTAAAAATCTAGAAGGGTATAACAAGAATGTCTGACATACTATAGCTTCATAAACTCAGTGCTGTTGCCAGATGTTTCATGACAACATCTGTACTAATAGTGGACTATCAATACCATTCTTTTTTTTAATTAACAAAACAAAAAACAAAGAAGCGAAAAAACCAAAAATCCCAATCCTAGATTTATTTCTTAAATTCACTTCAGAGGCTCAAACCTGTCTTCTCAAAGCTATGAATTTACTTAGAGTAGGAACAGACCTAGGCAAACTGGAGAGAGTTTTATAGAGACACTTTTCTAACTTATGCTTATGCCAAAAACTATCTCTCTTTCTTCCAGTTTGTGGTAAGGGATTAAGAATGCCTACTCATCATTCCTACAGGACTCTGAGAAGTACAAAAGGCAAATAAATATTACATTTCATTTTAAATAATGTTCCAAAAGTAATTCTTGTTTTATTGTGCATATGACTGTGCACCTGCACAGGTCTGTGCATGTGGGAATGAAACTGAATGTTTGGTTGGACTCAATGATCTCAAAGGTCTTTTCCTGCCTAGTTGATTCTGTGATTCAGTGATTATGGGATAGGAGAAGTGCTCTTTGGTTGAATTATGTCATAAAGTGCTGCATTATATATTACATTTCTTCATACTATGGCAAATGGCCAACAGCATTGAAACATAGCTTTCATTAACATCTAACTAAATTAATTGCAATGGGTGCTATGCTCTGCTGCCATGAGTTATGTAACCATAATGTGGTCAGTGAAACTAAGTTTAGTTATTCATCAGAAAATGAGGGCTACCAGCCTGGTTAGATACCCAGTGGGTTACTTAAAGTCAGCATTGAGTTTCCTGATACTGTTCAGGTGTTTTCGAGTGACTTGAATACGGTAGTGTTTCCATCAAAGAAGAGCGTGTGCTGCATTTGAAGTTGCTTTTTCATCTTTATGGAGCAACAATGTCAATAACTGTCACAGAACTCTATAACAGACCCCGCTGCCCCTCAAGGGTTTTCAATCTTTTTACTTTTTAAGATAAATCATATTCCTAGTGATACATAAAATGTTACCTTTAGACCAGGATTTGAGAACATCACAAGTGAGGAATTTCAGGACAATAGAACAGAATTTGCAAGTAAAACCTTTCACATAAATCCCCTCCAAAAGGGAAGAATTGAACATTTCAGTACTGGTAAAGCAAAGTCCTGGATAGCATCCAGCAACCAAACCTGAGAGGAAAAGCTGCAGCTTAATTCCTTCACTTAAAGGAGAGGAGCTTTCCCACTCCAGGCTCCCTCCCTCCCAGGGCAGCCCAGTGCCAGAGCATTATCTCCTGCAGTTAAGGACACCATTTCACACATCATCATCTCCCTGGCCAAGGGCGGTAAGACAGCCCTGCTTCCATCAAGCCCTGGCTGTTCCCCAAATTCAGAAGAGGGGTTCCATTACAGAGCGGATGAAGTGCCATGCATGCCAAGGATGACAAATAACCAAGACATAATGAAGTAATATCAACCACCACAAAAATAAAAGGATCAAATAGAATTTGTGTGTTAAAGGTGTGTGAGTGTATTGTTTGACCTGAGTTTTGTTGTGCATAAGGACCCTGAAACTCCCATCCTGCTCTTCCCGCTGGCATTTACCTGCCCACTACAGCTGTAACCTGGGATAATAAGCAAACTGCCACTCAATCCTCGTCAAATCTCTAAGTTCAGCCATCTGTATGTTCTGAACCCAGAATGCACGGCTGGGCTCTGAATTTCCTGGAACTTAATCAGATGATTCTGAGTAAAAGCGAGACACAGACACATGGAAATGTAGGGGGGAAATGCATTTATAAAGGTTGTTAAATGATTTATGTCATGCTAGTTGTTTTAATGCTTAACTTAGTGCATCTAGGGAACTATTTAATTAAGTCTTCTCTGAAAGATCCCAAATATTAGCATGTTATAACAGGATTGGGAAATGTAACTATATTCTCAGCCGAGGCTTTAATATAAATATGTAACATTGGCCTGCCTGCCTCCAAGTAAGACACTAAGGAATGAATTTATAATTGTCTTTTCAAAAAAAAGAAAAAAAAAAGAAAAAAAAGTCTTCAGTATAAAAGTTCTGGAGAACAGAAATTAAGATTTGTTCAAATGTTCAAATATTCCTCATGACCCACTTTTGAACCAGTCAGTCATTATACAAAACCTTCATTTAAATTTAATTAGGAAACATTGATTAAATTATACCTTTGTGGTGTCATGTTTATTTATTAAGAATAGTGAAAAAGTCATGTTTCCTGGAACAGGACAGTAATTAAGTTACACCAAAATTTGAGATTGTCCTCTTCCAATTCTGAGATGCTTTCAGGCAGCACCAAAGATTCTCTGTCCTCAGTTTTCTTTAAAGACTTGCTATATGAACATTCTCTGCTTTATCTTGGATTATTTTGTGCTTTTTCTTTGCTTCCCTTCCTGTTTATCTGTACCTGTTCACAAGGATGTTGCTCAAACAGAACAACAGGCAGACCTCATGTTCATAGGCCAAACTTGCCACGAAATGCATGTTTACTGTTTTATGTAAAAACCACAAGCACACATTCAGGTGCAAGGAATAGTGCAAATGCACCAAGATAAAATTATGTATAGTTGCAAAGACTTCACTCAAATTACATCACCATTAGATTATTCCCTTTTTATTAAACTCAAATCAGATTTGTGAATAAGAGTTGGTAGACATTTTTGTGCTATTTTCGCAATGATAAATTTTAAAGAGACCACAAACCTTATGAAATCCTTGCAGTTCTGAGCTGGGCAGCACTTAGGCTTTGGCCAGCATGACAGCAAACTCTCTTTATTGCCTTAATATCCAGGTTGTCTTGCAGAAATCTTTACTATTCATGGTTAATATGACAATCTTCCCAGTCTATCTGGAGAAGCTAAAGGAAGAGGCTTTTTCTATCCTGAAAGCTGAAAAAAAGTATCCAAGAGGTTGAAAAGAACGAAATGATTCCATTAGTATGTATCTCTTATCATCCTTGACTTCAGCCAGTTTATATTACGCATGTAGCAGTTGTCCATCTATATTTACACGACAGCTCAATTGCTGGGAGTGAAAAGATAGAAATAATCTATTCATACATACACACAAAGTTATAAATACATCTATTGGTAATTAAATGGACTAAGTTATACATGCTATCCCCTAGCCTCAGTTCTGAAGTCTGAATTTGATTTGTCCCTTGACAGAGAGTATGTGTATCATGCATGAGGCTATTTCAGCCCTTGGGAATGATTCCAGTCAGGTAATCACTTGGGAAAGGTGTGATTTACCAGAGGAGTGTTTCTGCATTAGTTCAAATGTCTATTAGCAAATACACAGGAAAATTGCGGCTTTGGAGGGACAATAATACAGAGGATTATAAAATGCTGTAATTCAAGGCACACAACTCCTTGAAGACATGAAGTGTTCCTTTTCTAAGTATCATTAGCAGAATTAGAGTCATAAAATGGCCTTATTTTAGAATCTGATCCATCTGGCCCACCTTTGTTAATTAGTAAGAATGTTTCTTAATAAATAAAACCCCCGATTTCCTTCAAGGAAGGGCTTGCTAAGATCTGAAAAATCACGATCTAACAAGTTTCATTATGGTTATGACCTATCAGAGAGAAACGAGTTATAAAACACACCTGAGACATCAGCTGCATCCCATCTCTGTAGGCCAGACATGGGATATAAATTTCCAGAGGTGTGAGTGGGATGTTGAAGGATCTCTCATTAATGGCATTTGTGTGAAAAATCTAAAGTGATCTTTCTGGAGAAAATAAAAAGATAAAAACCCAGCTTTGCATGAAAAACAATCCAATTGAAACATTTTATTCAGTCATTCTCACAGATGTTGCAGGTAGAATTTCTTGAATTACTAGAATTCCTGCTTCTAAAGGGCTTGTGTTTCAGAAGTATGGAAGGTTGCCTCCCTGCTTTTACAAAAGGCACAGCTGTGTGTTTCACTGCAAAATGCATTAAGGCACAAGGGAAGTATCTTTGCTTTAGTCTTGCAATGTGTTAAGCATACCCCAGGTTATTATTAACAAATAATAAATAAAATAACAGTGTAAGTGTGGCTGAGATTAGAATACTATTACCATACTCTGGAGTCTCTGTCACGCTCTTTCATCTCACTCTTGGCAGCCCACTTGCCAGTTGATATCACAGTTTGAGAAAGATCTCCCAGGACATCAGCTATACACAAGAACAAGAATCCCAGGATCTATTTTTTATTAACTTGCTCTTTGCATTGGTGAATCTCAGCAAGACCTTTGAATACAGCTTGTGAGTACTGACCAGTGCAGAAATGGAGTGCAATTTCTAACATTCCTTTCCCATGAATTCTTAATCTGTCTTCTGAAGAAACCGGCAAAATACATATTCTCAAATTTTCCCTGCCCTTCATTTGCTTTAACCCTTTGCTTGTGTATGACTATTCTGTCTATGTTAGAAAAGCCTGGAGAGGAGGTCTGTCTCACAGTTATCTAGGATGTAGCAATTTGGCACATACAGGAATGCAAACTGTATAATAAATCCTGGAACTCACTTCGGCATGGCACCGATGGAGTTAAACACAGTCCCAAGTGCTGTGATCCCTCCACCTTTATATTTTATCTGACAGTTCTCTTTCTCTCCCCGGACTGTCATGTAGCCCTTTTGCTCTGTCTGTTCACATTACACAGTAACTCCTCTGGTGTCTCTTTCAATTTTTTCCATGCAAATGCATTCCCTGTCATACATTAAAATTTGTGCACAGAAGATCTCCTTAGGCTCACTGTTGCTTTGGCACACTTACCTTTATTAATAAATACTTAATGTTAAAAAAATACAGATTAATAAATGTCTGGCCAAAATATCAGGAGCATCAACAAAATTTGATTTTCACCATATATGTCTCAGTAGACTTCTAGCATAAAACTTCCCTGTAGAGGACTACTGAATTCTTCCATGGCTTAACTGGTTTCAGCATTTGTATCAGCAAGTGGAAGAAACTCCAGTAACACAAACTGATGGTGACAAAGGCTTTGCTAAGGAAATAGATTCAGATTTGTGAGAAAAGACCATACCTGTCTTCAGTCAGGGGCAGACAAAGAAAACATTACCTCTAGCACTACAGGTTGTATTGCTGCATTCATAAAGACTTGGTGCATCTCTTAATCTCCAAGGAGAATTGGCAGGTAAGATTCTGTATGAGGACATTCAAGTTTTGCGACTGAGAAGTTAACATATCCCTGAATAACTCTTTAGTGCTCCTCCTCTTTCCCCAGATGACTTTGGATGTGATTTGAGCTGACACCCACAGTTGTGTGTTTGAACAGCTCTATTCAGTGCTAGGTTACAGTTTACACATCAGCTTCCCAGACCTAAGAATCATGAAACTCTTGATTATGTTTGTCAGCCCATCCTGAGTTTTTACTTCAGTATGAATTTTATTGAAAAAGAAATATTGAGCACTTCATTTCCCCCTTTCAGATCTTTTAAATGAACAGACAGACTTACTGAATAATATACATTGCTCCTAGAGGATTTGTATCTCTCTGTATCAGCAATAGCTTATAAAACAGAAAAACTTATTTTAAGAACTTTCCACAACTAAGTTCTCGCTTGTTAATATATGGTTTTGTCCTTTTTGATTTTAAAACATATAAAGGCAACATAAATGAAAACACATATAAAAAGAATTCCATGATCTCTATACTTTCCAAAAAAATTTAAACATTTAAAATGAACGAATTCTGAAAGGAACAGCTTTGAGTGTTATTGACTGAAAAAGCAGATGGTGCAAGGATACATTAGTGTCACAGAGCATTACCTTCATCCTTAGGAGCAGAGATGCCATCTCACTGATGCGCTGGGCTTTTTTCAGTGCTTTCTAGGTGGTTCAAGATATAAAACATAAAACCCCCTGTTTCTTATTGAAGCTGTGTACCAAAGAAATTAATGTATCTATGATTTACTCTTTGCATATAGATTGATTCTCTAAGGGGAAATGCAGCTTAAAGCTGATAAGTCATTTAAATCTCACCTAAAACCTTAAAATAGGTGTAAATATGACTTAAATAATGCATGAACTTAAGCCAGCCTTTGCAGAAGGGTAAATTCAGTTTCTTTAACCCTCACACACTAGCAATGTTTTCAATTATGAGGATGAAGGTTTGGCACATGAGGATACCTACTTGTTTCTTTCAAGTTACTGCCTGTCTAGAGGCCTGAATATTTTTCCATTGCATAGCCATGTGAAACATGCTTATAAAAATAATTTTGGAGTATTTTAAAGTCAATGTTTACAATTATCCAAACATAACATGCAATTCTGTGCCAGCTCCAGATTGCATTCTGTGAAAATTTGGTGCAATTAGAGAATCTGCTGCTTTTGAGATCTTATCTCTAAAAGATCTCTCTCTAAAGAGAGGTTGTAGTAAGGGCTCTTCTTGCAGGTGATAAGTGACAGGACAAGAGGAAAAGACCTCAAGTTGCACCAGAGGAGGTTTAGATTAGATATAAGAAATATTTCTTCACTCAAATGGCGGCCAAGCATTTGGAGCAGGCTGCCCAGGGAAAGGGTGGAAGCACCATTGCTGGAAGTTCATAAAATGTGTGCATGTGGCACTTGGGGATATGGTTTAGTGGTAACATGGTGGTGCTGGGTTAACAGCTGGACTTGATGACCTTAGAGGTCTTTTCCAGGCTTAAGACTCTATCATACTGAGGGTGACAGTGTCTTACCCTAGGCAGTGTCATTCCCCAACCCAGAAAGCTGCAGCAGCCAGGATGAGGCAGGGAGGCAGTGCCCTTCTCTCCCATCCAGCCAAAATTTTTACAAGAAAAACAAACTAGAAAGAAACACATCAACAAACCAATAAAAGGGATCCTATTCATCACAGAAATATATTTCATGAAAATAAAAATCTTTTTATTAAGCACATTATTCTCAGTTTACAGCAGTCTCAGGACAAGATATTTTGCTAGACAGACTGCAGGAATATTAAATACCTTTTTCTGGCTTCACTCTGAGGTTGCCCTTGCCTCTTACACCATTTCCCATCTTCTCAAACACACAGGAATGGACAAGCCTTTGTCACTGTGTGACTGTGATGGAACCAGGAAGTCTTCCCACTCCAGTATGACATTTTAATCTTCATTAATTTTCACCTACTTTAAAAGAAACTCCTTGGGACAAGATTCAACACTCAAAGTCTGTGTAAGTGTTCCCTAGGGTTTGCTTTGCAGCCAGACATTGAACGTGTGTCTGGATGGCACCGCAAGGAGAGCAGCTGTGTGCCAGCAGGACAGAGGAGCTAGGTGACCATGTGAGTCTGTCTGCTGCTTCCTGATCAAGGTTAAAATAATTTATACTAAACTGCCATCTGAGACTGGGCCTTGATCCAAGCATGCACACCAGTCTACAGGATCCTTTTTCTTAAGAAGATGCTGAGAGCGCAGGGCCTTGCCCTCAGCATAGTGAACAGTCTGTGTGTCCATGTCTACATTTCCTGTGCTTTTCAGAGGAGAAGGTGGCATGCCTGTGGCAGCACAATTGCCTTTGGAACTGGGATGTACCTGCTCCAGGAACCCACTAATCACACCTCAGAAAGACAAACAGCACAGCTATTCCTTAAACATAAATAGGGGAGATTCTGGAGATCTCTCCAGACTGTCCAGCCTTTCTCTACCTTGGACGATTCACCGTGTGATAATTTTGAACCATTCACACAGGAACTTCCATGAGACCATGGAGGAAAATCACTTGTTCCTGTATATCTGTCACTCTGTCTTTTGTATCACAACTGAGGGAATATACAGGAGCAATAGGGAACTTTAATGTGGGATGCTATTAAAAAAAAAGAAAGAAAGAATTTATTTGCTTTAGTTCCAGAAGTGTTTTCTATTACTAATTTGTTATTAAAAA
>VZTE01000109.1:1219291-1335132 GCA_013397775.1 Eulacestoma nigropectus
TTGTTGTTTGCCTGATGTATCTGAGAACAGTTTCTACTTTTTTTCTTCCCTATTACCTTAGTGACTCACAGACATGTTGTGACTGTTCAAATGTTGAACCCCAAATGCATCATTATTACTTTCCTTCCTAAATGCATGCCTTTCTTATACCTCCTTTGTTCAGTGAAAAAATCTTTTACTAACTATGGCTAGATATTCCTCCACTGTGCCATTATTAGTAATATTTATTCTAAAGCCTGTTTCTGGAAGGTCAAAATCTTCCATAAAGACAGTAAATCTTCCCTAATGCTAATATTTTTCTTTCTAATAACATTATGGAGATCTTTATCCAGCACAAATTAAACTCGAGGGGGCTAAAGCAGACAACATTCTCCAAACCTTTTTCCGATCCTTCCCTAAATTGTTTTTCACTCAAACTGATCCATTTTATCTCATTATCTTGCTTTTTGTTTCTTTTTTTTTTAAGCTTAGCACATTATACATTATAATACTCTTTCACTACCCTGCCTTTTATTTCTAGCTTACCTGAACAATGTGTACTCTTCCTGTTTATGTTGCACCCTATTATTATTAGTCTACCTCAGCTGGGCTACCCTAATTATATCTGGCTTGACACCTTGCATCATAATCCAGTTTCATCTCTTTTGTTGTTCAGATGATTTTAATTCCTGTACTAATGTTTCTACTGCTTCTCAATAGTCTCAGGTGGTTACCTAGCTAGATTAGGAGTATTTCATTTAAGGCACTGCTCACCTGACTACTGCTGTCACTGGCTTTTTCTCCTTCAAATTACTCAAGTAACTCTTTCCTTGCAGCATCTCCACTGATTTGTGCCACCGCCTGTGGCATTCTGAGCAGCCAGGGGTGGAGCAAAGCAGATTAGAAAGCAAATGCCCAATCTCTTCTAATAGGAGAAATCCACAGGTATGAAAGGACCCTAAGAAAAGAGGACAAGAAGAAAACATGTGAAAATTCAAAGTCAATCATTTTGAAAGGGAGTTCACTTGCTCATACAATAACTCATATGAGGAGAGAGCTGGTGGCTTCCTTCACCCCCTGGTAATTCACCTGCTGAGGGTTTCAATGGTCTCTGGAATTGGTCTCCCTTCATCCTCCTCTGTAGAGGAGCTGTGTTTTTAGGATGATGTAGGTTTGACAGAGCACTGGCTTTGATGTTAGGAAGAACAGAGACTCAGATGTTTGCACAAATTTCCTTAACACAATGATCAAATATTGATCAGTTAATAAAGATGTCTCTGGGAATATCAGAGTCTCAGAAATGAAACTGCTGCCTGCGATGCTGCATAATTCCATCATAATATGCTATTTTAAATTGTTGTCGGCAGGCAAAACCTTGTTCTGGCAGGAAGGTGGCAACATGTGCAACAGCTTTTTCCCTATTTAGCATCCGTATTTCTACATTTGAAAATGTGAGAAAATTGTTATATTACATATAGATCATGCATCAGCTATAGAGGTAGGTGTTTGGGTTTTTTTGTTATTGTTACTGCTGCTGTTGTTACTTTTTTAATTCTGTAGATCTCTGTGACAAAAATACATTGTCATTCAAATGAAGAAATAAATTCTAAAAATTACAAAGATCTGACCCTGGAATAGAATATAATAACTTGGAGATTTCTTAATAAAGAGAGATTTCTTAAAGGACTTGCATACCAGGCAGGAAAAAACCCTATGGAGTCAGATGAAGGCAAATAGAGAAGCCAGAGCTGACAGTGAGGATAAAAATGATAGGATGTATTCTTTGTCAAACAGTCAAGCAAGAAATATTGTTTTGGTAGGAAATGAATGGGACAAATCGGACCTTCATTATGCCAGCTCCTCTGAAATATTAAATAGGGCAAGTACTGAAATAAGGATTAAGGCTATTTTTGCTGCCACTGGAGCAGCACAAAACAGTCTTAGTGGGTACTGAGATCCAGCCGTAGGACTCTGTTAATTAAAATAGCCACTATTAAGATATTTACTGTCCCTAATAATCATAGCTATGCAATTTGTACTACTGAGTAAACAAATCATGACTTAGAAGTTCCCAGTTGACTATTACAGTCTAGTCTGTCAGCTGCCATTTAGTTACAAAACCAATTTTCCATGTAGTTTATTTGCATAAACAACAGTTTTTTCAAAGACCTTCACAGAAAAAGAAATCACATTAAACAAAATTAAAATTAGGTTAAAGTAATGTTAATAAACTGACAAGCTCCCCAAAGCCCAACTAGTCAAAGATTTTTAAAAAAGTTCATGCTGAGTTTTTTTGATGTGTTCACCTCTCTAGGCAGACTTACGCAGTGTTAAAAGAATGATCATTACTACTTCTTGAATCCTGTTAATTATGCATGCGCGTACAGGGTTGTTTGTAATTGGTCCCTCTCCAGATATTCTCTCATCTCTCTCTGTTTTCATGAAAATTTAAAAAATATCCACACTGACTATCATTTACTCACTAATATCTCTCCCTGTTTATATATTTCAGGCATCCTGTACTGATGTGGCCCAGACTGGACAGATATTATCACATTAATTATATTTAGATGGACAAGTTGCATCTCCCAACTTGGTGGTATTGGGCCACCAACTGTTTTTACCTCATTATAATCGTAGACAAGGTGCAATGAATTTTTAGTTCAAATACAGAACACTTTTCATACCTGGCACATATAGATCAATGTATTAAATCCACTTGGATAAGAAAGAGACCTCATACAAAGCACTTGAGGACTTTTCACAGGGTAAGAAGCCAGTGGGGTCATTCTGCAATGTAGGTGTTTGGTGAGCAAATCAGATGGTTCAGCTTGCTCTGTACAGTCCATCGTAACAGTTACAGTCTTCCCCTGGTCTTCACTAACATTGCCTGTGTGCCTTCACATCTTCTAACACATACCAGATAGCTATCTTTTCTAGGCAGAACCAATATTTTAGTCTCTTACACAGAATTATTTCATTTTTAAATAATATGAGTTTTTTCTCCACGTATTATCCCAGTATCTTGCATTTACCCACGTCAGAAAATTTTGCCCCTGAGACACTAATCTCACCAAAGGTTGTAGGTTAGACAACATTGCAGGGAATCCTATTAGAGGTGCAATGGCTAAACCATGGTTTTCCACTGGAAAACACTGAAGGATGGGCTTGCAAAGTCTGCAGATTTCTGTGGAAACCTCTTTTAATGTGCACCAACTGCCCTGCAGGAATTGAAAGAATAGTTAACAAGTAAGTTTTAGATAATATCTGATCTCTTCTATAAAATTTGCATTGCTGTACAATCCCTAGTGAACCTTTAGCTCTTGCATTTATGTCAGATGAGTTTTACTGAGAAAAGAAAATATTGAAGCTGCTGACTAAATAAATATAGCTAGATGCCCATGCACCTTTCTCCTTATGACACTGATGCAATGAAAATTTGTCAGTGCAGATGGTGTTTGCAGGTACGGCAGAGTCACAAGAACAAGGAAGGTCTTAAACTGCCATGAATGGCTTTACCTTTGGGGAAAGAGAGGCTTCTCTGTTTTATAGGAATGGGATATTATTTTTTTCATGTCATTCAGCATATGCTTATGCAACCAAAACTGGTCTTGTCATTTATATTTCACAATATTTCGGGCCAGCATTTTCTTTTCTTCCCCAGAGCTTTAGCTGAACTGCTCTTGCTTGACTGCCTCTGAGCCTGCATCTGATTCCAGAGTGACTGTGATTTCACACTGCTTAGATAAAGGGCTTGCACTGCAGTCATGACTTTCATGGGGTTGGGTTTTATACCTTTCTTACGTCTAGACCTACGGAGATGACGACATGCTGATTCATCCATGAATAATCAAAGTGAACTTCTAGACAGTCTCAAAAATAGACTTCTTTGCTCACTTCTGTTAACCCCAAGCTTCCTGAACAATACTGAGATGTGGGAAAAAAATAGTGTCATAATATGTGTTATGTGCTGAGACAATGTGATAAGAAATTACCATAAGGAAGGGAAAAAGGTTTAACTAAACACTGCAGTCAAAAACAGGAGCTTACCTGTCTAATTTTTTTAAGCCAGTTATGGCTTTCCGCTTGCAGTTGAAGAGATCATCCTTTGATTCTCACTGCTGCTATTTTGACGTCCAGCTCATTGCTCATAGAATCATATTAATTCAATTCTGTAGTATTAATTTCTCCTTTAGACTACTTCACATGCATTAAAAAATGCAGAATGTTTCCTTTCATCTTAAACCTCTTTAATAAATTTTACCCTTTTCCCTGAATAGTTTTTTTTTTTTACTGAAATGACGTGCTTGAGCATTGGCCAGTGAGAAGAGAGGGACACTGGACACTCGCTGGCTTTTACAGGGCAATAACTTATGGAAGGACACAGCAGCTGGGGAGCTCTGAAACATCTATTTTCCCCCCTCAGGCTACTGTCCCAGTGGAATGTGGGGAGTTTGAATTGAAAGGTATTTATTTCTCTAATGATTTCATTTCAGCACCAACAACTGTGGATAAGCTTTCACAGTTTGTCTAGGAGACCAATTTATGCCTTTCCTTTAAAAATCAGGTGGAAGATATTTTATTTTCCCTGTAACTCACAAGCAATGTGTCTACAGATTGATGTACATCCTTAGTTTGGTGGAAAAAAGTCATATCAGGCAGCATCCAGAATTCATTGTTTATGAATTGGAAGATTTTATCAGTATTTGAGACAAAAAAAAAGTTAAATAATTGGGCTGTCATATTAATTTTGTTATTACTTCTCAGATGACTTATCTCATATTCCTCTAATATTCAGCCAAAATGATTGTTGTGTTTTTATTTGCTGACTGTTACAATTATTTTTAGAGTTTAGAAAAACATATTGTGTCCATTACTCTATAATACTAAATTAAAAATCACAATAGAAGTATTATAAAGAACTTTGAAATAAAGAACTGGCCTCTAATTAAACCAGAGGTTTCTGTGAGGCCTTTTGCACTGCTGATATTTTTTTTTGTTTTACAATTTCCAGACACTAAAGTGAGGTGACCTTCCATCACGTAAACTGAAATGAAGCTTAGGGGTGGCCTTGGGCTCTGATATCAGCTGCACCTCAATTCAGTAATCTTATTGTCTCTCTCAAAATTAGGTCATCTGAGAGCCAAGTCCTAGGTCTTGCCCGTGGGGACATTATATACCCTATCTGTCTATACAAAGAGATTTAAATAGAACTCTTCACCCAATATCTGAAGAAAAGACTCAGGTTAGCAGAAATCAATTTTTCTGCAAATGCCAAGAAAGTGCATTATTACTTTTGATGAAATAATATAGTATCTGGCTTACAATGAAATTCCGTGCAGTGCCTGTGTATTGTCTTGTATAGAAGAAAAAAATACAAAATGATTTTCTGACCCTCAGCTTTGTACTGAAGAGCCATGTGACATATTCCATGAAAACTAGCATGTGTAAAGGATCATGTCAGTATATACAGCTGTTAAAGACCTAGAAAGCGAACAATGTGCTACTGACATATAAATAATACCTTCTGTGCACAGTTAAACATTGATGCTATTTTTGCCAGATTTTAAGCTCTTTTGAGGCCAACTGGAACAGCTGAAATAGAACATTAAAAAAATGTTTTGATGCTGGGGCACAGATGGCTGTAGCCCAATGTGTCAAAATAAATGTTTCATTTTTGGTGTAATGTGGGAAAAATAGACCTTCTCAATTACTCCAATAATCACAGGTGCAATAAATGACTCTGTAGCTAAGAAGAGCTATTTCAGATGGGCATTCAGAGAAATTCTATGTATTCTATGTCCAACAGTATGAAAAGGTAAATTACCTTAGACCAATGACTTACTGCTTTTGAAAGGGTGCTAACAGCCACAATCAAGCCTGAAGCTTTAATCTTTTATTTGGCAATGGAATTTCACAAACACGATTGCTCCTTATGATAGAAACAGTTTGAGAAGATGCTGCAGACAACAGATCTGTTAACTTTAAATCATTGGCATACGTATGCTTAAGAAATTCAGAATGGCTTCAACAGACTTCAGCACTTAAATGCTTGTCCAGACTTTTCTAGAAGGCTTTGATAAATAAACAGGAGAGTCAATCAAATACAGGTAAATTTTTTTCACAGCCAGCATCTGCTCAGGCCTTACACGTCACTGGAATTGGAAGGCCACAACAAACCAGGTGCATCCACCTGTCTCTGCAGCATCTAGAGAACAACCATCAGTCAGTCTCTTGACTGTTGTGTTTGTAGCTCAGAGGACAACATCTCCCTGCTGAAAAGGGACAACTCATCAAGGGCAGAGCCATCCCACTGAAATGGTAAAGAGCTATGAGGAGAAACTTCAAACAACCCACATAAAGCAGTGTGGAAGAAGATACCAGCCAGGTAGGAGACAAATGGCTTCAGCTGCCAATACTCAGGCTTCTTGGTTACAACTACCGTGCAGGGCTTTGTTTGTAAGACGGAGTCATGAGAGAGGGAATGGTAATTGTTATTCTACAGCACAATGGTAAAATGATTCACGTCATCGTAACCAACATTTTACTGCCCGTGTGAAATTTAAATCTGCTCCAACTGGTGCAGTGACAGTTCTCACAGCCTGCACAGACAGTCAGGGAGCGGGAGGGAGGGAGCAAAGCAAAGCAAAGCTAAAGCAGGCTTACAGCTGAATCTGGAAGGCACCTCTCCTTTTGTCGAGACGGTGCCCTTCCAGGCCACTCTACATGTTGCTGTTGCAGAACTGGGGCTTTGCATTTTGTCATCTGCAGTGAGATTGCTGCATTTCTGCTGAAGATGCAGGATTTTCAGTTTTCCCTGGGCACTGCAGGACGGAAGGCAATGTGTAGCTCTTTTGGCTATAAGGGACCTGTAAGGATTGAAAAGCCTGAAAAAGCCTTTGAATATATTGCAATATTCATTGTCTTAGTCTAAACAACCTGATTTCTTTCATGCCTCTTATAATATGCTTACAAAGTTCCATGTACCTCAAAACATTACTTTTTCTAGAAAAAAATATTTGGACCATAATCATGCATTTTTAAACAACCACGAGGGCTGATTCTCCACTTGAGGATGAAGTGCTTTTATATGGGTGACCCAAGAGAGCGGAGGAAGGGGAATGTGGTGCACACAAGAGGTAAGGAAAAAAATCATGAACCTGGAGACTGAGTTTTAGGCTGTTAAAATGTTTTTCATAAGCATAAAACCGGGATGAAAACTAAAACTCTGAACAGTAAAGATATTCCAAGGAGCGGTATGGATGTGGGAGAAGGTCTGTGAAGTTTCCTTACTACATTCAGAGGGCCAGTGTGAGGAAAAGAAAGCAGTAAGAGTAGTCACCACCCTCATCCCTTATGTCTGTGAGAAGGGGAATCTCCAGAGTAGCCACAAATGTCAAAGTGCTTCAACTTCAGATGGTTATGATAGCTGGCATGCAACTACAGCTGCAGAATCAATTCTGCCTACATTCTGCTTCAATTCCAGATGGATAAATTAGGCCAGTAAGCAGCAGACAATGACTGGTAAATGACCCAAAAAAACTAGGCCAACAAGATTTGTAAGGAGAGAGATGTTAGAGCCACAAAACTTGCTAGAGGCATAGAGAAGTTGTTGAGCGAGTTAATTGTCAGCATCCCTCAAGTTATTATAGAAAATTCTAAAGTTAAGGTTGAGCAATTCAACCTCTCATGTATAAGAAACACAGCACTTAGTTACTCAAGAAAATTACAGCACTTAATTCTGAGTACAGAATTCAATTTCCAAGGATTAATAAGTAAACACCTTAATTAATGTATGACTTTAAAATAATTAAAATAAGTCCTTTAAGAGATTTAACATCTTTTTCAGACTTTTATTTGTCCTGACTGATCTTCAGAATAATAATTAGGCCAGCGTTTCCTATTTGCAATCTTCTACACCAGCCACAGTCAAAGGAGTGATTATAATTAAATTAAATTATTAATGATTTCTGCCTCTAATTGTTTTGACTAGATAGACTGTGGTCTGACTCATTTAACTCTTAACTGGAGAAACTCATCAATACCTAATGGTTTATGGGGGAATTTCCATTTGTAAACTACATGCATCTGAAGTAATTTAAATTAGAACCACATGGCTTCAATTCTCTAGACATAACACATGGTAGTATTCCTTGCTTGTAAATCAAGACGTTTCCAAGAAAGAGAAATTTGTTAAAAGAAATTTAAAGTTGCTAATTTATATCTGATATACATATAAAAGGTCTAATTTTGTCTAGCCTGTGCAAAATTGTGTTAAAAATATCACTAATTTTACAACTCCCTGTACCTCTGGGGAGATACTTGAAGTGAAAGAGCAATTATGGCTACTGAAAAACCTTCTGAGGTTTTAAATGGTTCAATCCTTTTATGCAGAGTTGGATTACCTTTAACACTTAGAAAATTGTAGGTTCCATTTAAAAGCAGTAGGAAATACTAAAAGTACTCAGAATATTTCAGATTAGAAGACATGGTCTGAAAACATGATCTTCTTGCTCAAAACAGAAGGAGGCAGTAACAAGCACTCGATTGACACCTCTGTAATGTTCGTTTATATGTGTGTGTGTGAATCTCCACATGTACAAACTGTACACATGTGCACACACATACACACGTACATGCAGTGTAGAGCTATGAAACTCCTAAGTGCCAGTGAAAGAAAAATAACCTCCTGTGCTGTGCACAGTCTTTTCAGGTCAGCTTCATCCTCTGGTGAGTGACAACGGTGAGGCTTTTTCCAGAACAGGCTCACTTCAGAAAGAGACCATCTGGATGCTGTCTGAGCCACACAGAGCAAAGAGTGAGAGGGAGAATGAAATCCAAGATATAGCAAGAAGCTTTAGGGGCAACATAGGACTGAAAAATGAAGAATTCAGATGGCTTAGCACAAAAATGAGAAATGATACTTCCTGGTAGATGGGGTGCTTTTGGGGAATGTCAGCAGACAACATTTCCAAACTGGCTGTGGTGCTTATGTTGCAGTACTCATAAACGAGTGGTGACTGGGCAAATAAAATAATTACTAAAAGAAGGAGCAGAAATCATTTCAATCCACTTTGCCACAGGTCTTTAATCAGAACAACCTTTCCAATATGTGGATGTTTCACCACAAATAACATAGAAAATCAAGCAGAGCTACGTGCTGCACAGCAAAAGCATTTTCAGAAAGCAAGAATAAAGAAGAGGACACTGTGGATGCCTGGCACTGAAGCTACACAACATACCTGAGAATGGACACAAGTGATCCTGTCATAGGACCCAGCATGCTGCAGCAGGCAGGAGAAATGGAGAGAGTGCGGGGACTGCAGCTTAATTACCTCCCTGGATAAATTCACATCTAGGAGGAGAGAGAAAAAGACAGCAAAGAGCATTTCAGATCACAGCTATGACCTACTGTGTCAGCACAAGACCTGGGGCTGTCAGGTAAGCTGAGGTCAGCACTGAACCTGAGCTGCCTTTCCAGAAAGACAAGAAAAAGTGAGTGGAATAACAGCAATGTGAGCAGTCAGTGCACAAACCCAAGTCAGGTAATAAAAACCAGGAGGATATGAGAAAAACCACTGTGCATGAGGCTGGAAAGAGGGACAAAAAAGGACCATCTCCTTGAGCAGTCCAGGAACAGAAATAGTGTTCATCACAGTTGGAGGAGTACAGATATCCACAGGTACAAATTCTGGGACTATGTACAAATAGTAAGTGCAAAACCAGGGCTGTGTCCAGCCAGAAGATGCTGATCTCTGTGCAGTACATTGGGATCCTGGCACAGGATTGCTTTACCTTGCTCCCAACAGACTAAAGACTCAATCATTTTACATCAAGTAAATATAGAATAAGGAAGACGAAACTTTGGACCTAGAAATTGGAATAATACTTTGGGAGACTTTAGAGATCTTCAATTTCTCTACTACTGTAAATGTGAAATCTGGAGTTATTTTACCAATTATACTGGAAAGACAGAAAAATAGAAGACTATAAGGAATGTATTCTACTATCAGCAATACTGAGAAGTTTGTAAGAAAGGAATTAAATTAGAAACATCAAATTCTTAATATACCTCAAAGTTCGGTCATTATGTGCTAGAGAGGAGATAAGGAAGAGTTGGATTTAATGCAGACTGTTACAGAATATAGTGATAAAATCTAGTTAAGCAAGCACCATCGTGGTTTTAGTCAGAAGTTAAGGGAGTTTTTAATTATAAAATGTAACTAGGAACTTTATTATGTTTCAGAATATGAAGATTTTCCATTCAAATATACAGCTTACAAAGAACCTGGAATAATAAACATTAAAATAGCACTTAAACTGAACAGCGCCATGAAGGTCAAAGTCAAGGTTGTTGGAATATGACCCAGCTTCCTAGGTTCTCCATACGCAGGTTGAGACATTGTCCCTCCTATTCTACCTCACCTTGACAATACCTATCTGAAAGGAGGATTTTTTTCTGAGGCTAAGTCTAGTGAACGTCAAATATAATGCAAACTGCCTGGAAAATTTTACCCTGTAGTTCTTATAGCACCAAGGTCAAAAATTTGTGTTTGAAGGGAAAAATATATTGCTAAAAGATATGCTCTCTTGAGTTAAAAATTTTATCACACTATATCACTTAGAAATTTTTATGAAGTTAATTACTTTTGCAGATTAAAGGGGAAGTGCTACTTTCAGCTCCTAATCACTGGATCTTTTCATACTGTTGCTGCTAGATTAAAGACCCTCCTGTAAAGCAGTTTCTGCCCACATCGGTACCTGTGGACAGTGATAAAATCCCTTAATTTTTTTCCTCTTTTCCCTCTCTCCACAACGTGAACACATCACATGCCTTGAAGCATGTTTCCAGTTTTCAGCTCATCTTTGAGGCTTCTGTCCAAATATCATCTAATCTTTTGTCATCCTTCCTGAGTGACCATCACAACAGAAACAGGCTCACTGCTGCAGTTTTGTTCAATACACTCTTTACTCATCCAGGGCTTGTGGTTACTCTTATGATCACACCATTTCAGCAGGCACTTGTGCTCCTTCAATTACCCATCACAACATTCTCCTTCCCTTTATACTCCATTTCTCCTTCATTTTCACCCACTTGTCCTCTGGATCCTTCCCTTTGTGAATGCATGCCAGGACATGTGACCCCATGCTATGACAGAAAGCCTCCATTTAATGAGGTCTGCAGTTTGTCAGTCTTCAGATTTGATTCTAAACCATATGCTGAGCCGTTGCTGTTCACTGTGCATTTAAGTCTAAGACCTGTGGAAACCAAAGAAAAGGTTCCTGCCTGTAATTTCAACTCTACATCTAGAAAAAAGTTTGACTAAGGACTGCATAAATTAAACATTTCCTCACATCCAGCAGTGGTCGCACAAGGAAGGAAAGCCTGTGCTGAGCTGTTCAAAATGCCTCTTTGTCAGTCTCTTTCATTGTTTCACTGATTTAAATTCAAAACTCCTATTTCCTACATAAGATACTTTCTTCTTACTTTGTGTAAGTAAAGGGACTTTTGCTAAAGCTTTTTTCATCCTACAGCTCCAGGGCCTTTGAAATCATAAACTGTATGTTTTGTCTGTATCAGCAGTTTCCCCACAACAACCTACAATGAAATATGTAAGCCACTTACACCACAGACTGTTTAAGTCACTCCAAATTTGATTGGCATATTCTGATCTTCCTGGCTTTATTAGCAAGCTGAACCTTAATAACACACTGAGAAGATGAATGGGCTAATGAAGCAGATCACATGATCTGAAATCATTCCCTTACAGATAAAGTTCAGAACTGCTGATAGTAAGAGGATTTTTTCTCACTTCTCGTGGTTGCTTTTCACTCTTGGTGTAGTGCTCTGTTATGCAGCTCTCTGGCTCTGTGTGATCTACATACTGAAGAGAAATAACATCTCAGTGTAACACTGATGATTGACTTTTTGTGTAATTAAAAAAAAAAAAAAAAGAAGTAACTTTCCCTCTTTTCACTCCAATATTACAAAAACATTTTAAGTGCATGCCCACACTAAGTGAGTCCTTAGTCTAAAACAGCCCACCAGTGTATCAAAAGATGCAGAAAATATTTCCACAGTACAACTGTGTACAACTTATTTTTATCCAAGGGAAAAGCATTGTGGGTGAAGTGTAGTTACTTTGAATGTACTATAGCCCTTGACTGCGTGTCACGTTGCTTGTGCTGTGCTGTCAGGTGGAATACAACATTGTTATAACGCTGGAATTAAGGCTTCCATACTGACTCAGAATGGCTGGGGGTTTGTTTTGTTTGTTCCAGCACTTAAACGATTCCCCTTACTATCCTAGAAGAGATTAGCCGGTCATTTAACTCCCTCCTCCTTGCTTTTTTGTTCCTTATATATAGGAACACAGGAAAAGTTTCAATATGTTTTATTTCAGATGGAGAGGAACCACCCCTCCATGCTGATGTTGCATTCTTACGACATCTTGTCAAGGGGACTGGGACTTTCCAGCTTCTGGCTTGGGCAGTGGGCTCAGGCTTAGCAAGGAAGCATGAGTTTGAAGGAGAGGGACTTTCCTGGAGCTCACAGCAGAATGACCTTTGTATAATGACCTAAACTTGCAGTGAACCTCTCCCGGTGTGCAAGGTTAGCTGCTGGCTGGAGGAGGCCACTGCACAGTGCCAGAGACTGGCATCTCTGGACACACCACTGGATGGTATGTCCATCCCTCAGCAGCCAAAGCCGGCACATCCTGCAGGTTGGAGCTGCAGGGCATGTGATGCCCTTCTCAGCAGCCCCAGGGATCTACTCCATAGGAGACTTCCAGTATAGGCTCCCTTGCAGGGAAGACGGGATTTACAGTTTACAGGCATTTGTCAACACAAATTATCATCATTAAGGTACAGGCTTCCCACAGACTGCACAGTCAGGCAGGCACTTCCTGACTTAGCCTGCCCCTTCTCCTGATAGCAATGACAACACTTGGGACAATTATACAACTACTTTTGAAAAAAACCCAAACAAATAAGCAGAAGCTCAAAGTAAAGTCTTTCAATCCACTTCTTCCATTCTAGTACTCAGCACAGGGAAGGTTAGAAAAGCAGGATTTATGTTACTAGAAAGTCTCAACATCAAAATTGTTCTAAGAACCCCATCTCTAAAAGTTCCAGGAGAAAAAAAAAAACATGGAAAAAAGATAGAAAAGAAAGCTTACAGTGAAATGACTGGCTTAGCCCTAGAGGTACACAAAAGCACACATTTAAAGAACACTAAATGTGCGGCATCAAAGCCAAAGTGTTAGAAAGCAGCATGAACTCAAATACTGAAAAACAACATCAAAAGAGAGACTGAAGCTGTGAATGAAGGTTCCAAAGACAGCCTTAATTCTAACAGTTCCTCAATTTGGTGTGTTTGACTTTCAGCTTCACTCGCACTGTTTGAAATCGGTTGTCTTTTTTGTGATAGCTCCTGGATTTCAAAAGAAGACATTAAAAATACAGGTATTCTGCCATGTGGGACATGAAATATCTGGTTAATCAACAGCTTTGAGCATCTGTGATTCAATACCCAGATTTCTGACACATTACTGGATCAGCTGACAGCACTAATACAGTCATTTTCTATGAGGACAACATTGTAAGTGAATAGCTATTTTTCTAGTAGGTTTTCAGGTATTTACTGATGGCAGAGGAATCACAAAGCTTGGCTTTCACACTCAGCCTGGAAAGACTCAGGGACGTAATTATTTCACCTTCCTCCTCCTCTCCCCCATGATCAATTTGGTCCCGGTTTGTTCCCAGCCTCCAAGTCTCTTTTTTCAATTTTGTTCCTCTCCTTTCTTTTCCTTTCCTTTCCTTTCCATTCCATTAGTCTCCAAGTCATGTTGCAGCTCCCTACTCACAGCAACCTCTTTCCTTCTGATCAGCTTGCTCCATTCAACTCAATCCACTGCTAGAAGCTCAGTCTCTTTGATTTCTTTCAGCCCAGCATTTGTCTCCCTCATACAAACCAGTCAGTTCCCTCCTCCATTCCATCACGCTGCCTCTGAAGGGGAGACAAGCCGAGGCATTTGGCAGAGAACATGAGAACCAAGGCCCCCTGCTTTCAATCCTAATCCTAGCTCATGGCTGTGAAGTAAATAATTTATAGGGCTGGTCCTTTAGAGCCTGTAGGGCTTGCAGCAGCAGCACAAGATCAGTTGAGTGTGGTCCCAGTCGCAGCATACACATCCTAAGAAGGGACACATTTCACAGTAATATATTGTGATATTTTTAGTGGCTAAATTATCTGTACCACTTACCTTATAGAAACAGCAGAGATGCCCTTTTTTTGTAATAGCCATACTTCTCAAAGTTTTCAAATAATGGGCCTTGAAGATAGAACTATTATAAAATCACTGGAAGGTGTTATTGTGGACACACATTCTTTCATCAAGCCTCTTTGTTGAAAACATTGCAGCTGCTTTGGCTGAACTCTGTAACATCATCCATCTGAGGGCAGTAATTGCTGAGGGCATAAATCAAGCTAAATGGTTAACTTCAGCTATGTCCTAATTAGTGGAGAACAAGGCCTTGCAATGGAAAGAACTGGGGAATAAGTGACTGTAACTGCTTACAGCTCCCTAACAAATGATCTAACAAAAGAAAGTAGTGTGAGAAGAATATGAATAATGTGTTTTATTGCTTTCTCTTCTCCCAGAAATTCCCCCTAGTCCCAAAATAAGCTTCTGGCTGCCTTCCTCAGGTGTTACTGAGTACCTTGGGAAACAAATAAAGGAATGAATGAAAACACTGAGTGTGCTGGAGAATCTTGCCTGGCAGTGTGCTGCACGTTAAGGCAAACAGCTGGAGCAGAGTGATGGGCTGATGGGAACAGTCACTCATTTTGTTGTTCAGACTGCAAGGCACTACACAATTTAAACAGATCAAAATGTAAAGAGACAGCAGTACCTATGGGGTATGCAGACACCATGTTTACAAAGAACCCCTTACCTCAGAGGCATGGCCAGCTGCACAACTTCAAGGCAGGATATTTGTTTGAGGTTGAATTGCTCTGGAGTTTGCAAACCAAATTTCAACCCTCCCTGCAGAGAAGCGAGCCCTCTAATATTGTCCTGAATTCACTGATGCTTGCTTGTTTGGCTCCTGAAAAAACTCAGATAATAGACTGGTTAGGTAAGGAACAGGGATTCACCTGCACCTTCACAGACCCCCTAACAGGGGAAAAAAAAGCCATAGGTTATAGTCAAGGTAATTTGTAGAGTAAATGTTCTTCTTAGCAATTCAATTGCTAATTAGAAAACAGTCAATTGGGCACAGCAAAAAAACCCCCAAACAACCAAACCAAAAGCTCCCTTCCTTGTAGAGTTAACTAAGTAAGTAAAAGCAGCCTAGAGCACCAAGTTACTACTGAAATTACTTAACTGAAGTCAACCAGCCAGCCTTTAAATTCAGCCAATGAATTCTGACTGATCCAGCTGTGTTCTACAGCTTCTTTCTGAGTTGGAGGATGCTGCTACAGGAACTTGAATTTATGTTCTGGCAAGGAAGATGCTGAACTGCCAATGTCTTCATCAGCCTGACATTTCTTTTCATGGACAACAAAAGCTCAGTGGGAGTACAGGTGGTCTCCTTTTTCTTGTTTCCATGCAAAGAAGACCCTATGATAAAAAGCTTACCAGCCTGATCATGATGACAACTTTCTTTTTCCCAAATAGTGAAATGTCAGATAATCTCTTCATTGTAAAAAGGCATACAATTTACAGTGGAAGCTACTTCCAAAGTTGAGGAGTTGAAATCAGCTTTGTAAGCCTTAACAGCATCTGCACAAGAGCAATTTCAGATCTTCAGGCATCCAGGACGCTTAGACTCCTGTCCCCACACATAACCAACCTGAAGCAGCTTTGTGACAGAGCATCCAAAGAGGTTTCCTCCAGCTTGGGCTGTTCTGATTGTTAACTAGATTGTGCTGTTTCACTCATTTCAGCTAATTTTAGGTTACCTGTCTAATTTTGCCTGGATTTGTTTGAATTTGTTAGATATCTGTAGGCAGTAGACTTACTAGGCAGGTACTTTAGAGAGATGGAGGGAGGAGGACTTAAAACCGCTTAAATCCACTTCCATTACATTTATCTGCCTTCAACCCTTAGTATTCAAGTGGAGGCTGCCCAGTTGCCTGTGTTGTCCATCAAAGGTGGCCTTGACTTTGCTTTAAGCACAGACTTTGCTCTGGTTCAGACAGGATGAATGCTTTATAGCCCCAGTGAAGTTCCTGTGGTGGGTTAACATCTGGATATGGTGCTCACAGGGTAGCTGGCAGGCAGCTGTGTGGTGGAGGAGAACAGCTGTTTATGGCCACTGACAGTGACTGCTCAGTCACATTAGTGCAGACACAATCAACAGACTTCCTGGGAATGACACATATGACCAGACATAATGTGCAAAAATGTATGCTTTATTTTTACACCCAAATTCATTAGATGAGGCTGGGTAGGAATTCTTCCTGTAAACAGCCTGTGTGACTTCAAATTTGGTCATGAAAGCTAGAATTTCTATATGCAGAGAACAACACTACAGCAAGAGCATATTTTTATCCTGGTAGCAGCTATTCAGATTTCTGTTGATTGCATCATTCTCTGAAAATTATCTTTTTCTGGATGAAATTCCTCTTGCTTAATCTCAGACAGAAAGTGAACAGTAAAATCTGTTCAATCATTTTTTTGTCATCTATGAATCACCAAAACTAAAACTGATTTTAAAATATGTTATGTGTGTCCATGAGGAATTTACTAGGACAATACATCTCTTATACTCTGGTTATTTCATTGACTTTATTTTTATAGGGAAGAAAATTAGGTAAAGTAGTAATGGTTCACTGACTATAATTGACCACAACCCCACAATAAATCAAAACCAGACTTCCAAAGCATTGAAATTATCTCATTTATCTTAAGGAAAAAAAAAAAGTCAATAGCATAAAAAGTATTTTGGTCAAACTTGATGTTACAAAACATTTTTATATTTATTTAATATCATGTCTCCTAGTCTGTAGATATACTGTATATTTTCTGAAAAAATAATATGCAAACAGATTATTGCATAACACATCTCTTCCAAATTAGCCAAGAAATATTCACTAAATTAATTTTTAACACACTAAGAAAAGTGTTTTAATATTTTACGTTTGAATTCCAGAGAGTTTTATCATGTAAGATATTCTGTGGAAAGCAGCACCTATTCACTTTTTTGTAAGCCATTATGAAAGATGGAATTGGCCTCTCAGACAAAATAACAGAGGTGATTAAAACATAAGCTGAATAAAGGAGCTTACTGAGTGGATTCTTGCAGAGTGAGTATTTCATCTTGGCTCTGTGTGTGTGTGTGATATTTTGCATAATGGTCTACAGACCTCCTACAATTTTACTGTTACAGAATATACATATACACAGTGCTGAGACACAGAGAAGTGGATTTCACATTGTCTATGCTTATCTAGGGCTCACTGTCTATGTGGAATGAGTAAAAGTAATATTAAAATAAAACAATTATGAAACAGAAAATATTTCAATATGCAAACAAAGAAAAATACTGTATTTTAGTTTAGAGACAGTTCAAGCATATACAGCATATACATAATAAAGCTCAGTGTTTTGTCTTTTTTTTTGTATTAGCTAAAGAAGCAGTCATGAAACTGTTGAATATTGGCTTAAAACTTGACAACCACCTAGTGCATTCTTCTTGCTCACCTTTTAAAAATACACAATCTGAGATGGATACATTGCACTGCTAGAGTTTACAATATATATTTCAAATTTACAAAAATACAGAAAAACAAGATTTCTTGCACTCAGATACTGAGCATTAACCCTTTGAGTACTAATTCCCACCTGCAACACTGCAGAACACATTCATCTGACTTACATGTTTTTATAACATTCTAACAATTATAATTGTCATCTTTATGTACACTATTAGGAAATTTATTCCTACATATTAAAAAAAAAAAGGTAGAGTCTAATAAACTGTTAATAACAGAAAAATATGGGGCTGAAGTATGTGAAGATTTCTGCCACTTACACACAGAGAATTGCAGACTGATGGTCTCTCAGTGGAATTTTCTATTTCCCCTCTGTTCCCCTCTGCAGCAATTACATAAGTCTGTGTGAAGACATCACAGCAAACTGTCTTGTGTGGCCATACAGAATTGTGCTTTTTCTCTCATTTCTGGATGCACTGTTCACTTTCCACTGTAGACATTTTTCTCACAGCTCTATGCTCCCATTCACTTTCTGAAATCTATTATTATTCTGCACCCTTCCTATTTGTAAAAAGTGGTTTTATTTCATGTAGGGATAATTCTGATGCAGTTCTGTACTGTGAGTTGATGCTTTGTGTCTAGATGTTCATGGAAACACGAAAAATCTTGCCAAGAGCCTTGTTATTAAAGAATGCTACTGACCCTGGAATGCCCTACAATTCAGCAGAAATCATGAACATAAAGAACTTCTCTGAAGGTCAAATTTGCATTAAAGGATTAAGACAGTCTGAAATTTGTTAGGGGAGGAAATGGGTTTTCAGAAAGCAAGTGGTGAAATTAATAGATGGATTCTAAGAAGGTGTGTTTTTAGAAAATTACTGAACTTCCTCTTTCCTGACAACTCTGGACTACATTGATCATGTAACTAAATAGACAATATCATATATACAGTATCTCTGAACTAGAATAAGCTACTTTATGAAAATAACTGTAGTCCTCAAAGAGTTAATGGTAAAACTGCTCTACCTTAACAGATGTGGAAAGGTTACTGTGGAACAGCTTACAGATTTGTTTAAAAGGCATACTTTACAAAGAAGTGTAAAACTTGTTGAGACAATTGCTATTACACCGCACAGTGCCACGTACAATGAGTAGTGCATGCTCCGTAAAGACATTAGAGTGGACCCTTATCAAAGCTATCATATAACCTTATACAAAGGATTGTGCCACTTAAACTAGTGCAGAGTGATTTTTTTTCCTGTAGATTTATAATGCTCTAGATTAATATCAATAGGGTTTTTCACAGCCTTGTACAACACTTTTTTTTGTTCTTTTTTTAACACATGTAACACTAGAGAACAGCAAATGGTATATCCTGACATATGTCATGCAAAATACAACCAATACAGCACCAAAGATGTAACAGAGACATTACCTAGCACTTCTCTCCAACAAGAAAAAGGACAGAACAGAGACTGTACATTACGTGACTTTACAGGCCATATGCTACAGAAGATTTTTAGAGGCAGTATCACTTTTGTATATCTAAAAAGCTGCAATTTTATAAAATCCTGTTTATCATTTCTACCATAGCCACTTCTGATTAAAATCCATGGCACAGTAATAATATTTTTCTACAAAAATAAATAAGTAAAAGTTTAAGATGCTGATATGTTTATAAAAAGTGTCTGAAGTTACGATGGAAAAGAAGTGAAAACAATGAATGAAAATTATGTTTCTAAAGAAATGCCATTCTGTATAACAAAAGGATATTGCCTCTCTTATTCAATTGTCTAGACTTCATTTTCTCAGTATCTTTCAGAATAACTTTATAACTTTCTTTTAAAAATAACTTCACTTTAAAATTGTCACTATCCCTCTTTTTTGACACTTATTAAGAAAATGAAAAGCTGTGCAATTTATTGATGAGCTACACAAACATATCATCGGATTTATTTTGGAATAAAAACAAATATAATGATAGTTTAGGGCAAAAAACACATTATGATGGCCCACGAACTACACAGTAGTTTCATTTTTCCAAGGGCCAGTTTTGATATTTCCTGTACTATCTGAGCTGTATATCATGGCTTCATGCATGTTTCCCTTGAGAATTCCGTTGTGATTTGTTGTATTAAATGGCAATGACTGTGTCCGTGGGTGCATTTCAAAGTGAGCTGGATGGTGCACAGTGTCACTTTCTGGCATTTTACCACAGCTATATATTACAGTACTTGTGTCGCTACTTTCGGGCTGGTTGACAGTAGGGTACGGATCACTTTTTGAGCAGCAGGCCCGTCTGTGACCTGACTGGCTCTCGTGTGTGCTGTGGGGGCTGTCTGTGTGGGAGCTGTGGATGCTGCCATCAATGCTCGAGGGGATGTGATAGGCGTACTCTCTTTCCCCTGCAGACCTGTGCCGACTGAAGTAACGTGGCTTAGTTCTGCTTTTCAGACATCTATGAATGTGCATATTGGGTCTGAAGGTCCCCTCATTGTGGACATGAATGTGAGCTTCATCATCAAGCAGCTGATCACAGTGCATTTTTGCACAGCATGGTGTTACGGGTGACAGGCAGTTAACGTGGTTCTGAACTGCTTGCAGGTTAGTGAGTTTGCAGTGGCTCGCTGCTGGGTGGTTAAACACAGCTGACTTGTTGGGACATGGTGATTCCTGAAGACAAGGTGCATGAACTTGAGTGTCGCCATTGACGTTAACCTTCGGGCGCACATTAACTTGCACAGAATAGGTGTTTCTTTTGGATGGGCAACAGGACCACCAGCAATGCCACACATCATCTCGCTTTGCACAGTGATGGATCAGGATGAAAAGCCCCAAGGTCACACAGAAGGCTCCATAAAGACAGCTAAATATCATATCCAAGAAATGACCTTGAGATACTGCAAGTGCTCCAAAGGTCCAAGTGGCAGTAAACAGGAACAAAGTGAATGCTGCGGCTCGAAGCTGAGCCTTAAATGAATGCTCATTTTCCAATAAGGAAGAAGAAATCATGGGGCAGGTTGGCTGGGGAACGGGCACAGGGTCTGTAATATGACCATGGCCCAAATCAGTACTTGGCATTCTCTGCGGATCCTCTGTCTTTTCCTTTAGCTCATACTTGCGTTCAGGATGGCGCTTCAGTTGCACGTACGTGCAGAGAAAGTAAACACAGGTCACCAGCACAATGAATGCCACTGGCCCGTAAAAAGCACCGAGACTGGGCTCCCAGGCCATCCAGCAACTGAAAACAACAAAAAGAGAGAGTCAAGAACATTTCAGAGCCCTCATTAGATGTGATGGACAACTGACTGATGTCTGACTGATATGACACAACAGTATCTCAGAAGTTCAAATTGTGGAGAGAGGGAGTGTGTCTTTAATATTAATTAAGCTGAGGCATCAATTTCTAATTTTTAATAGAATAGAATATATGGGATAATTTACAGAATATTAAAACTGAAAATTTCCAAGAAATGTAGGTCAGTTCAGACTCTGGAACTGCAGTGACGTATAAGACCATTTATGGCAAGCATTTTTTCTACCATTAAAACTGTCAGCACTAATACTTTGATTAAAAAGCAAATGAGGCATAGTTTATGCACTCTATGTGAGCAATAGAAATGTACAGATTTCACTGGTTTGTATCAACGAACATTGCTGCAAATTCTTAAGCCTGAAGATTGTTCTTAGAGAATTTTCTTCTTGCCAGAGAACAGCCTGAGTACCAAGAGAGGCTGAAAAAAGACTTCCAGTTGAACTGTCACCACTTTCTGCAGTGAGCAGACCTGAAAGATATATGCCATTTCTGAATTTTGCACTGTTTCTAGAGTTCCTGGGAGTTCATCCATGCCAATTTGAATGTCCTCAGAAAAATTAAGGAAACTGATGGTCTCTTTGTGACTATGCTACCTTGGCAGCATAACATCATTGTAGCATGATCATGGTTTGCTGGGCTTTAAATAATATAACCAGAACTGTTTTAGAACAGCTTAAACTAGCTCACAGGCCAGTATGAGTCTAAGAAGACTGTCTTAAGGACGAATGATCTGATCGAACAAACATGGGGGAAGAAAACACTAATGAAATCCTAGATGGAAACTGGCAGAACATGGGTTAGAGGGAGAAGAAATATTTGACTAGTTTTGACTCTTCTCTATGATCTACTTTCAGCCATGGTTACGGACAGGGAACTGAGCTGGCAGTAGAGCCTAGTATGGCTGCTATTATGTTCTTACATGCTAAATATTGCATGGATTTCTGGAAAGAGGAATAAGTTACTTTATCTCTTGAACTTGGACAAGAAGTAATGGGCTTAAACTGCAGCAAGAAAGATCTAAATCAGATTTTTAAAAAAGTTTCTTAGCTGTTAGGACAATTAGGATAATAAGCTGTTGGAATGAAATGTGGTCTATCCATTACGGGAGCATTTAAAGTACCTCAGATAAATAACTGTCAGGAATGGTTTGGATATAGCTAATTTCCCACTGGGTCAGAAAGACAGACCAGGTGATCTGTCATTATGATTCCAGCTCTAAAAGTGACACTGTGTGACACTTCATATTCATTTAGGCGTGTGTGATTAGTTGCAGTTCCTCCAGTTCCAGTGAGAAAACTTCTGATAGCAGATTCTTGTCGAGCCAGGAATTATCTACAAGTTACTATAAAAAGGGTAGAATGACTTTTTCTCCCAGGCTGATAACCTCTCGGCTAAATAGAGACAGTCCCACTGGGTGTTACAGCAAGAAACTGCAGAACAATGACTTTGAATTTTTGAAATCTGAACCTTAAACAAAAACATACACACATGTATTAATGAACTTACACAAAGAGTATATAATATGCTGTTAGACAGGCACAAGAAAAGATTCCTTGAAAGATATTTGTGAAAACATAGGTAAATTACCACCTATATTTAACTGGGTAAGCATAGAACACAAAACTAAGTGAATACTTGAAATATATTTGAATGCTGCATATTTGATGCAGAGTGGAACAGTCTCATGGGATGCTCTTATTTCAAGTAGAATCACATTGTGGATCACTTACAAAATCTATTTTATAAAAAAAGTTCAAGTTTGTGCATCTACATTTACTTTACTAATACCATAAAAAATGAGTAAGGCACATAACTCACTATGCTGCCATTGAATTAGAAGCTGTCTTTTTACTCAGTCTTACAACCATTCCTCATCTGTCCCTTGTTTTCTGTGCACACTGTGGCACCAGGTATTGATGTGCTACATTAACATGATTAAAGAAGTATAACCTCAGTAACTGCACCAAAATGAAAAATGTCTCGTATTTGTGAATGTAAATAATAGAGTTTTATAATAAACTGTTGATTATAAACTGGCTGTTTAATTGGATAACTTTGAATAAATATATGAATATGAGTTGGGCCCTAGGCAGAACAAACAGTTAGCCATGGCATGCACTGATTTCTTATTGGAATTTAAATTTCAATTACCTACAAAAATGTCCTTAAGGAGCCAGATGCTCACTCATGAACCATTCTCCTTGGTTGCCAGTTTTCAGGCCCAGAACATAACCAGTTTCAAATGTGTTACAATAGATGCTCAAAGCAATAACTAAGAGTGACGTCCTCTAGAGTATTAGTGCTGCCAGAGTACTAAAATACCCATTAGTGTGCCAGTCACTGCCATGCTGATCTGTTATACACACTGTATTTAACTTTGCAGTCTAATTCACTTTCTGCTATGCTTTTATGGAAAGACTTATTGTACTTATGGATACCTCATGCTTCATGCCAAGAACTAATAACAATGTGATGCCTGGAGAGCTTGTGGAGTTCTACTGAACACCTACCTACACACAAGGACATAGAGAGGATTATGTCAGGATTGCCAGACATCGTGACTAGAACATTTTCAGGTGGTGAAAATCCAAAATATTTGGGTTTTAATGGAGGGACGGGAGTGGAGGAGGTGGGGAAGGGATTTTTACTTGTCCTTTTCTTAGATCATTATTTGTAAATTGCTCCAAGTCACCCGAAGGATATCAAATAAAGGTAGATAATGAAATGAAAATATTTAATTAATTAATAGCTGCATTAGATATGCTACTCATTAGGTATTTTTAATATCTTTCACTTATTCAGATGTAAATGAAGAGTAATTCTGTAAATGAAAGGTGATTGTATTGCCAGTAATGGAGTCAAATTGGTGGAGGTGAAGCAGCAAGCTCCAGATTAAGACATTGCTCTTTCACAGCTAATATTTAACAAAATTTCGTAACAGACATCATCCCAAATTGCATGCCTGTACCCTTTATGAACTCAGCTACGTTTACTGGGATAAGAAAAAAATAATGTTTTCCTTAAAAGTTGTATGATGGTATTTTATACTTACTATGGTGCATTGCCTTCAATCCCATAATTATTGATATTGGTTGCTGCTGTAATCCCACATATAATGAATGGAACTCCACCACTAATCAGGTAAAATCTGTTGAGAGATGATAACTGATATTTTAATTTGCCTGATTTGTAGTCGAAAATACTTTTAAAATAATTGTACCTTCTTGAAGTATTTTGGGAATAAAATATTGCTGAAACATTAAACATGTCCCTAAAACCAGAAAAGCAAAGAATGAGGTATTGTCACAATAAGCATTGTACTCTATGAAGCAAAGAGCAGAAAGCTTAATATTTAATATTTATATGGACCCACTTTTAACAAACTCTTGATTTACAATTTTAGTAAATGTAGCTACTATTGAAGTAATATGAAAACAAAACATTGTCTAATGACAGAATCAAAATCCTAAATAAAGTTATTCCCCTCACCTAGATATTTATAATTAATAGTTATTAAATATGTAGGCATTATAAATTAAAAATATTCAGGCAAAGCAGCTTTATTCACTTTAACATAAAAATGTTCCCAGGGAAATTCAGTGAAATCACAGAAACATTTTCATATCTCCCACATGATAAAAGAAAGGAAGCTCAGTTAGCCAAAGAGAAAACGGGCAGTCCACTTGATAAAATATTTAGATTTATTTCTGCACAGGGAAAAATCTGAAGAAATCGGGAGGATTTTGCATATACCTCACTTTTCTTCACTCTTTCAATACCCAGCCTTGCAAATGCATTAAAATGAGGGCTTCTAAGGCTTCAGCAATATCTGAAAATTGTTAATCTTTCCGTAAAGACTTGTAAGACAGAAAGCCCAGAGTTTCACATCCCTTTAACTGGTTAAATGCCATTGAACTACTTGGAGGCAGCAGTCATTACAATGTAGGATCATTGGGTTATGTTAAAGTCCCAGGGGATCTCACGGAATTTACATCCTTCACGCCTACGTCCAAATTCAGCAAAATGAACCACCATCGTATTTTCCATTTTTATAAGCAAAACACAAAATTATGCCTGGAGCACAGTGCTTCCATCACTGTGGTCTTTGAGGTGGAGAGCACCAGCCCCCATTCCTGCAGCTGGAAGCGACGCTGCTCAGTGGCAAAAGGGAAAATATTCCACGGCACCTAGGAGCTCAGCTGCTTCTCTGAAATCCTGACTCATTTCCTGGCTTAACCAATGCTTCTCTGACAGCAGACAAATTAGTTTCTTTTCAAGCCACTTCTTTGGTGTGGATACAGTATGCAGGGACACAGACACTTCCCAGTCTCTGCTGCTATGTTGTCCATCAGGTCTAAGAGGAATCTGGTAACGTGTTGGACACATTCACAATCTAGCCACTAGTTTTCTGTAACGTATTATATATATTGGGAAATTTCACAGTCATTGCAAGGTAGGATTTTTACACAAACAGAGTAATAGTAAGATTAAATAAATCAGCATTTAATTCAAGCCCAGAGTTTCTTAACCTCTTTTCCCACCTCCTTCCAAAGCAGAATTATGGGTCAGGCCTCAGAAAATGTCATGTTAGTATTTACAGTCAATCTTTGTCCTAATGGTCTAAACTGTAAACAGACCAGAGAAAATCATATTTTGCATTCATCAGGAAGCCCTTCAGATTTTATAAATTTGAAGTCACTGAGTATGTATTCTTTCTTCAACTTGGCTTATTCTGAAGAGCTCAACAAATTCCAATGAACAAGCTGCATCCCTACAAAATCCATTCATTCACTGCAGTTTAATGATTGTAAATATCTTTTGACATGAGCATGTTGAATAAGCTAGCTTAATAGCTTATTATTATTTTTAACAAAGACATTTTCAATGTCATTTTTGAAATTCAGGAAATTACTAGGGTACAGCAATGAGGCATAGAGAAGTTAATCCCAATTTATCTAAGAAATAGTAAGGAGCAGAAAAAATAGGAATACAGAAGCAAGTACAGGAAACTGCACTTGTAACTCATCTGAAGTGATTACACCATAGAATTTACCTAAAATGCAACCTACAATTTCATTTTTTGCAGTGCCACTACTTTTTACAGATTGGATACATACATATAAATCAATTCTTATCTGAAGTTTCAGAGAAACCAGTATTTGGGTGTTAGATAATCTACTTCACAGCTCACACTTTAAGCAGGCTGCTGAACATAACAGTAGCAACAGATGTTCTGGAAGCACTTAGCTACACAGTGCTACAGAAATGTGGCACAATCTGGCCAAATTCCTGTCGTGGCTCAGGGCTAAGAGCAAGAAAATACATTCTAGAAACTACACAAGGTGAAGTCAAATGTTTCAGTGTACTTGAGGTGCACTGTACTGATATCCAGCACATCACACTGCCTGCCCTATCTCACTGGGGGAAAAAAACAAAACAAAACAAAACAGCAAATAGAAATGACGGTGTATACAAATGATTCTACATTGGTAGGTTCAGGATTCTTGAAGGGTGAAGAGAAATAAAAGCTGTTGAATAGAAGAAAAGTCAGCAAGAGAGGAATAGGATTAAAATAGACTGAACAGAAAATACAATCAAAGAAATTAATTGTAAGAGCAGAAGTGCATACTTTTGTCCATTTGTGTGAGCTCATGGATACCTTAAAGAGTATATAAACAAGAAAAGACCATATTGCAAAATGACCAAAGAAAAGAAATATTGATCAAAAAGTTTCATATACATGTTAGTTGTGAGGAAGTACACTTGAAATGGATCAATTTAGACCAGTCTTTTCAAACATTACTTTTAATGCAATCATTAGTTGTTATCAATTTCTTCTTTTCATGCAGATTAGATAATAGGGCAAATAATTCTGAAGAAAAAGCTGCAGTACAATTAATAGGGCATAAATAAAAAGCGACAAAATGTAGATAATAAATAGCTATTCTTCATACTTCTAGAAAACCTTTTATCTAAGAGAATCAAAGGGTTTTTTTACATTAATTAATTTAGCCTTACAGCCCCCTGTGTGGTTGATAAACAATATTGTCCCTGTTGTACAGATGAGAAAACAAGGAGAGATTAAGCGTTCAAGCCCATGCAGAAAATGAGATTCCCTAACTCCCATCCTATGTTTACACACAAAGCACCTCTCTATTACTGTACATGAAGGGACTGGGCAAATCATGGCATCTAGGATTTTGTCTCCAAGCCCAAGAAACCCAATTGCCCCTCTTTCAGTTCAAGCAGGGGCAGGAAGAATACAGTGTTGTATGAATGAACCCCTGATCAGGGTGGTGCCTTCCCAGTATTCATTAAGCCTTGCCAATGCCTGACTTGTGGAGAAGCCTGTGTGTGCTATTCCCTGCGCAGCCCGAATACCAACATTCACTGGTATTTGGTAGAGCACCACCTGAGCTTGTTCACAGAACAGGTTTTCCAGTCCAGTTAAAGTGGTCCAAGTGTAAGGGTTTTAACTGGAGAGATGCTGGGTTCTGCTTCTTATGCTGCTGCAGCCAACTTTTGGTGTCTTTCAGCCATACAAGAGGAAAAACGTTAAGGGTTGATGCTCCTGTCCAGTAAGCTTGTTCACAGCATAAAGCAGTAATAAAGCTGTACCAGAAGCATGCACCTTGTAGACTGAGCAAATACATGCTTTTCAACCATCTTTGCCCTTCACCCCAAGAATATTTTCTTATTTAAAAAAAAAATCAATCTTTTTCCTATAATGTTTGCCTACCTTTCATTTACTAGTTCCTCTTATGACAATCTTACAGTTTTAACACTTTAAAGGTCTATATCCTTTGGTTCAGTAACCAGCTTTTGTCTTCCAACTACCTTTTCTACTTCTGAGTTAATTTTCTAATTTTTCTCATTACCAGTGGGCTGTCTCCTCTTCAAAAAAGAGCATGCAGTAACCCAGAGCCAATTTTATCTGCTTATGTTACTCTTCTACCATTCAAGAACACAGTGATACTCAGGCTACCAGTAATGGAACAGTAAGAAGAGCGACGTGACTGTCAGACAAGGCAGAGACACAGAGAGACTGGATGTAGCTGTGATAGCCATGCATGCAAATCCTTAAAGACTAGGAAACCCCAGGGTGAAAACTAAAATTTATTTTCCAGCTAAAATTTTATCTTGACAAGCAGTTAACTTACATAATATTTTCAAACTGTTTTACAGTGAAAACTCTAAACTATCTGTGGGATGATTTGGGGCTTTGAAGCAACTGCCAAGCCATTGCTTCAATAGCCCTTGGGAAGAGGTTTTCAAATTTGTACATTGTTGTTGCTGGCCACCCAGGGACATCCTGATGATTCCTAGCAGGCTTTTACATCAGCATACATTTATTTACTGAAGTTCATTCTATCGCATCTTCACTAACATTGTTATCCAAGCTAATTAGATTAAAACTAGCCTGGTAGGCCTCAGCAGGATGCACTTGCACCTCTCGCTGCAGTGCAGCAACACCTACGGCCTGAAAACCAGGCTGTGCAGACACAAGCAAATGATGGGCAGTAATCTGAAGGGGAGGAATCACATTCCTTGAACATTACAGAGAACCCCTAAGTTTCTGCTGCAGAGACTGCCTGAGACCAGCAAGCACAAAATTTTTATTGTATGCACTGACACAAACACACCCCTCCAACAGAGCAGCAGACACTGCTTGAGGTGATGCCCCTCTGTTGACATCCTGCCTGTTTTCCAGCTTCCTTTTGGCAAGAACTCCTCTTGTAAGGTGAACTCTACCACAAAATACTGGGAGCTACATAGCCAATCTGATAGAAACGGGATAATGTCAGCAAGAATGACTGCAATAGCCTGCAGGCAGCATCCATTCTGATAACTTAACATACAGTATATTCCGCTAAGTTTATTTCCATAAATGTTACTCAGTAAGTCAGCAAGTAAAAGGAGAGTTCTACCCAGTGATGAATTTCTTGCCTGAGTGTCTGGCTATTCTCTAGCCCCAGTTTCTTCCAGATTAAGAACCTTGACTCTGAATTTTTCCAAAAAAGGACCAGACACTGGCTTTATGGGTGTAATGCAAGACTGACTACAAAGGTTTTTTCTGCAGAGGTTGGCAAAATGGCAGTGTATCAGGAAGTGATTGAAAAGCTTCAAATAGTCTTATTGCAGATATTACTTGATTAAAATGTACATATATTTAACTTTATTCCTCTCTGCACGCACAAATCTAGAAAGGCACATGTTAGATATATATAAAGATACCACTGAAGCATTAATTTCTTTTCTGCCTGCAGTACAAAAAATAATAATAATAAAAAAAAATGATCAGTTTAGCTTTACCTATGTTTAGGGCACAGTCCATTTAGGAAGAGATGTCAATCTACTAGTCACTTGCAAAATAAACATCAAAATAAAAGAAGGGTCACAGCAAGATGACTTTCCCTTTTCTTTTTCCTTGAGCTGGGATTTGATTTTAACATCTTTGAGAAAATAATCCATACAGAAAATGGTCATTAAGTTCTGAGCTAACCAGATGCCACAGTTCAAGTACCCAGGAGGCAGGCAGACAGATAAGTAGCTGCTCTGTAGAAAGCTGAATTTATGAGCCTGATTTTCAAATTATTCTTCCTGAATTTTTCATGCATCACATCATTTTGTGATCCTTTTTCCTGGGAATTTTGGTAAAATAAAAATTAGGCTTTGTAGAAATTATGGGATTTTGAGAATATACTTTTCCTTTAAGAAAAAACCCCAACAATTTTAAATCCTATTCCCACATAGTCTTGACTTACAAACATATTTACAAGTACCATGTTTGTTTTTCTTAACAACCTTTTTGAAGAGAAATAACCTATATTTCTTTCAGAACTTTTCTCCTGTCTGTAAAGGAGATCTAAATGTGGAGAATACAGATAAAAAAAAGAAAAAGAATCTACTAATAATGCTAAAATAAGCTTTAATTTTGTGAGTCAAGCTTTAAATGGAAAATAATAGCAGAAGTAAGGGTTGTGTGAAAACTCTGTTTATCACCTTTTATGTGCCTTTTATTATTATTCTCTTTAACTGCCTGTTCACAGTCCACTTTTCTGGTTTTTTTGCAGAAGACATTTCACTCATCCGCCACAGAAGAAACAAAAGTCACTGGACAGGTAATTATTAATTTATTTTATATATACCCCTTCTTTCTAGATCTTATTGCAACTTAAGAGCTTTGCAAACATTAATCAATTAATTTTCATAATGTCCTTGTAAGAATATGTATAATCTCTTCCATTTAGTGGCAGACACTAAACCACAGAAAAAGAAATTAAAAAAAAATTAAGAAAAGTCTCTGCCGATTTGTTTGCTCAGCTTAAGATGTCCAGGCCTCTATTTAACAAAACTAGTCTTTGGTTTTTTATTAAAATTGGCCATAAGAAAGGAATCTAAATACTTGTCTTCATCTGTCCTTAAAGAGTCATGGGAACCTGGGCAATAAAGTGGGACAATGTTACTCAGTGTCAGAAGACCTGAAACCTCACCTATTAAACAACTTCAAACCCATTTGCTTCTCTCCTGCGAGCCCACTGCACTGGACGTTCACTCTGTGTCTCTGCCTTTCCACCCATGGCAGATGATGTCTCAAGCACTGCCAGGCAGGATGAGAGATAGGCCCTGCTGGTGGAGGCAGCCAAGAGGCTGCACTGAAGTGATTTATATTCACCTTCCTTGGTTAACACCCTTCATGGCGACTGTAGCCATTATGTCTCACCTGGAATTTTGCAGATGAAAAGAAATTTACAGGCTGATAGTGCAGCTGCAGTTTGCTTTACCATGACCACGTAAGACAGTCTAAGCCAGCAGCGGGGACAGAAAAATAAAAATGCATGTAACAAAAAGACAAAAAATGAATTCAGGAACTCAAAAAAATGTTCAGAGAAAATTCAGAAGAAAGAGAAAGGAGATTCATTTACATAGAAATAACTGTATTGTCTCTTGGTGAGCTAGACTAATTGAAGAGCTATTGTATCTAAGAAGCTAGAGACACCTCGACTTTTTTCCTGCACTTTATTGGAGAATGTCTTGGGGGCTGTTGGAAATCAAAGACAGAGATGATTCTTATAGTGTATTCCATGCTGCAGTTTAGCTTTACTGATTTCTATTCCTGCTTAATTTAATGAAAAAATAACTTAAGTCAACATAAGTAGGAATCTATGCTGAATGCACTTTTGAAGAAAAGAAGTAAGTAAAATATTAAGCATCATGTTGATGAGAAAGAAAATATATTTATGAGTATTTCTTGAAGATTCAATATTTGAAAAAGTTCAATAACATGATGCTTATAGAGAGAAAACTGTCCATGGTAATGCTTGGAGACAAATCATGGGAGGCGAAATAATACTCATGCTTTGAGTATTTTTTATTTGCACAATCATTTTATCCCTAGCAAACACAACAGCCCTTTCAATTCTGTTTCCACAGTTAATTTCTAGCAGTAAAATGGCTGATACTCTTGTTTGGAGGTATTCATTGCTACCTCATTTTTCCAGCCATTTGACTACCCTGGCGTAGAGTTGTTAGCTGAAATCATTTTGCAGTTCCAGTCTACTGAATCAAACACAACTGCTTCACCAAGCATTGCAGTAAACCTCTAGAAAGTCAATTACCATCAGGATGTCCTTCTGCCTTTCAAAGGGGAGAAAAGAACCATTAACTATTAACCCTCATCAAGACAAGAAATTTTGATAGCAGGCTATATGTGACAATGGCTTTTTATATAATATGAAAGTGAAAAGTAAAGCATGTAAAGATAATAAGTGCTGTACTCCTATATTGTCATGTATTTAATACTCGATTCACTTTATATTAGTATCAATGTCCTATGACTGTCAGTAGAACCACCTTGCATTTTAAACAGAAAATATGGATTTCTTTGGTTTTACTTGAGGTGATATTTCATTAAGGCTGCCAAAGGAACCAAATGAAATGACTAACAGGACATATATTTTAATTTGGTTTGACTGTAAAAGTCACTGACAGGGGGTTCTGGTCTACATTCTCCTATGACTAAATTTTAAAATCATATTTTTAGAAAGGAATTTATGTCAAGCCTGTATTTTATTATGGCAGTCACCAACATAACTTCCTGAATGTTCCTGTGTTTCATGCTTGTTGAGTTTTTGACACTTGCTTTTTAGGCAACATTTTTTTGTCAAGAAGAATGTTATTTCTTCTGCAGTAATTTAAAAAAATTTAAGCAGACCATTCAAGTCCTTGTTTTGTAGTTCTGTCATTTTTAGATCACCTGAAAATACACTATTTTTAACTTTCACAGAATGAGAACCTTTGAGAGTTGACTCAGAGGTTATTTATTCACTACTTGATACATTTTTGGATTTAGGTCTGAAGTATAATTGTTGTATTAAAAAGAGATATTCTGAAGCATTAATTTTTATTATGAGCTATACTGCCAAGTTAGTAGAGCTAAATAATTTCAACTGCATGAGATTCACAGGTAACACAGAAGTAATATTCTTAGTTTTATTTTCTGTTAAGCTCTTTCACTGTACACGCACAGAATGATTCAGAAAATATTAATGACCAAGCAATCAATGTCATGAAGATGGGGACTTCACTGGTAGACCCAGGTGCCTTGTTCTTAGATTTGCTCAGCTGAGCATTTAAGACAGATGTGTGCAAGTAGACAATGAAAAGAGAATACAGGAACTCCTGGGAAATAGCTCTAGAGAGATCACACTAATTCTATTCTTCTAAACTCATGTATTCTTTTCCTTTTTCTCTTAAATAAGTTGATGATCTTATATGAAGGGCAAGATCTTTGCCCACAGAGCCAGAGGGAGCTAAAATTGTTTAGAAGAAAGTGAAAAATACAAGAAACACTTCAAAGATGTGCATTTCCAAAGAAACTACATTGTTAATTTGCACATTTTTGGCAAGCCTTGTATCTTTTGATGCAAAATTAAGCCCCTGTTCCAGAGGGCAGGTGAGAAAGAATCTTAGCTTTCTATACTGAACTTTTATGTGGGCATGGGAAAAACTGAAATCTGATTTCCTACAAATTTTACAATTGTCTCTGGTGTCTAAAAAGTTACAAGTTTCCTTTGAGATCTTTCCCATAGTTATGCCATCTCTCTGTAACTTCAGCCTTCCCTTATGTCAAGGTATTTATCTTCGTTATTCACCTGCCCAGCCAGTCATGTGGAACCTAGAGAAGTTTAATGACCTCTGTTGATCTCAGATCGGCTACAGCCAAGTTATTAGACATGAAAAGTCACAACGACAGACACCTTCCTAAAAAAACTGTTTCTTTAAGGAGATCAAAATACAAGTAAGAATAAATTTCCACTTTTCCATTACAGATAATTATAGGGAAAATGTGAAAATTTGAACTTTAATGGTTCAAAGCTCAGCAAACAGGAATCTTAAATTCACTGTTTTCAAAAGCACCCTGCTTTTCTACATTAATACCACAATTTTTACTTGAGTTTATTGATTCCTGAATGATGAATGCTAGTGTTACTACTTACAGAGAGAATATAGTAGTGAGAAAGCTAAAAAGCATATTTATCTCTTCAGCTGGCCCTGAAACATTTCAAGCATTTTTACAGCCTGTTTGATTGATACAGGCCATTAAAGTAATCACTTTAGGAAATTTAATGTTGCCCCACGAAATCTGCCATTTCTGCAAAAAACCCCCAAACTGTCTTTCTTCAATGAAAATGAAAATTACAGCTTCAGACATAATTGTATGTAGAACTGCTGAATGCATCAGCTGGTTTCTCTCACATAGCAGTGACTGGGTTTTTACTGTTCGAGTCCTCTCAGAAAGACTTTAAAATGATACATGTTATGGCCACCATGCAATATACATATTTTTAATATTTGAGAGTCATGTTTGATAGGTTGATACGTATGTCCCCATAAAGTGTTTTCTTATGAAGTTTACAAAACAGTGGTAAATTTCATCTCTCTAGATTTGTTCAGCATATCCTATGCATATTCTTAAATGACACCCATACATCACACTCGAGACATATTTAGACTGTCTATGTATAGAAAATACATGGAGGTATCTCTACTGGCTTTTAAATATTAATATTTCAAAGTATTAAAGCATTCTTACTGTCTCTGAGAATTTTACTAATAAGGCAATAAACGCATGCCTCATCTTCAAAGTATTGTTAATGATTAGGTGCTACATCCCCAAATTTAAACATTTAGTGTTTCAAGCTTCTGCATCTCTGGGTTTACAATTATGCGCTAATCACAATTTACTGCTACCTTCCATTTATTTAGGTAATTGGGTTTATTTTCAACTGCATGTATCTAAAATCTAATCACACAGCTATAGCAAGATGTATCCTCAGGCAAAGTGAGAGGACAAACAGTCTTGTTTAAGACATGAAGAAACCACACACTAAATAAAAATAATATCATTTTGATTATTAAATCTTCTTGGTCTACGAGAAGTATTCAGTCGTAAACCCAGAGGGCCATTTAAAATTGAAAAGCATTTACGCAGGAGATCCATGGAAACCACAAAACCCTTTCTGTTGAATCTTTTCAGCAACCAAGCTTTCAGCTATCAAACCCACATTTTAGAGAAGAGATCAAACAGTTTCCCAAAAGGAATTTTTTCTGACATGAAAAGCATACACGCAGGTTTTGAATTCCTCTAAAGGCCTCTGTGATAAAGGAAGGGACTCTGTGTTTTAATTTGGTTCCCATTTTAAAATATTTTGATTTTTTATTTAATAGTTCTAGTATTTTTAGGGTTTGCCACAGGTCATGAGTTGAGGAGGGAGCATCTCTTAAAGTTAAGAAAAAGTAGTACCCTTAGATATCAGACACGACATTCATGCACACTGATGCTGCTTTCAATCATACAGAAAGCCATCTGGAAACAGGTAAAGCCAGGGCAAGGCATAGATGTTAAAATCCTAAAATACAACCTCAGTGCTTTGACATATAGATCCTGAAGGCACTACTTTTTTTCTTTATTTACCAAGACTGCACAATGAAAAATTGAAAATAAAGTATTATGTATAAGGTGCCTGTATAAATTAAACATGTGCCTTTTTGTTTTAGGGTTTTTTTTAATTTCTACCTTCATATTGTCTTTGTTCACAAATACTTGCTGAGAAAAAAAAATCTCAGTCCTTATACAGAGCAGCAGGACAGCAGAATGCTTCCCTCAACAATTAAATCGCAGACCACAAAGACTAGAGTTACTGAAAATTCATGCACCAGATATCTAAAATGTGAAGCTGCAAAATATAGGTCAGGTAAAAAAATTAAAATATGAAGATAAAACATTTCAATTTTTTTCAACCAGAATTTTTTCTGCATCTCTCTTATGTAATCACTTCTAAATCTTGAGTTTATTTTCCTTTGCAGAATGAGAAGACATAGCAAAAAAGCTGTCATCTTCCATGAATGATAATCCACTTTTACATCAGACATTTGGAACGTGCAACTATACTATATGAAACCACTACTTACACCTTAATGAACCAATACAAAAAGAAAACAGTAGATATCCAAAATCTATTAATTTGATTAATTGTGAATAACTTCTCTCCTTGACTCTTTTTTGGTGGTATTCCAACATTTTTGAGCACATTTTATTACCTCCTGTCTTTTTTTCCCTCGGGAATCCTCAGTAATAACAGCTTTGTTTTCATGTATTTCAACTTGTATCATATTCCTCAGTTTTGCTGGGATTGGGTGATTTTTTGTGATTTATTTCAGGCCAGGTTAGAGCCCTTACATTTCATGTTTTTGGTCCATTCAAGACGAAAGCTAAAAGGACACAGAACCAGGACGAGAGGAAGAAGCCCTCACAGATTTTCAAAACTGGACTAGGTGAGAACCTGAGCTAACTTTTAAGTTGGATCTGCTTCAAATGGAGAGTTAAACTAGATGATTTACAGATGTTTCTGCCAATCTCATTATTTTTATGACACTATGATTAACTTACTATTCATTGTTATCTTTTCAATCTTATGAGGGTCCATCCATACCAGCTGCCAATGCCGAGAGAAGGCTTTAAGCCACTGCTCATCTAGCATGTATCAGTATGTAAATTGAAACATAGGCACTACTCAGAGCAGACTAATTCACAGGTGAGTGAGCACAGCTTGAAAATTCCTAAATATTCAAATATATTCTGAATATTTTTCGATATAAATGTATTTCAAATATTTTCAATTTTCAAAAATATTTCCAATATAAATTTTAAAATAAATGTCTCTGAAGTCTGAGTTCTTTAGAAGAGTACAATGCATTATCAAAATGTAACCAAGATACGACACGATCAAACTCAGAAAGAGTTTACACTTTACATCCCATCAACAATGCCTACACCTGTGGCTGTAGGCAGCCAAGATTAGTTGAAACCAAGGAGAAATTTATGCTTCATATAAACCTCATTATTATGTTTGACGGGTTGTGCATCCATTACTTATATAAGTGTCTTATCCCCACTTGCTTTGATCAAACTCCACGTGAGATGCAGACTTGCTTGATTTTGTACTACACAACTGCATTATTCTTTTTCAGAAATTGATCTACCCTGTAAAGAATCTTAGTGAAGTTTCATCCTCAAAGTTTGCCAAAAGGAAAAAGCTTACTTTTTTGCCTGGTGGTTTTTTGGTTTGTTTGGTTGGTTTTTGGTTTTGGTTTTTTTTGTTTGTTTTGGTTTGGTTTTTTTTGTTTGTTTGTTTGTTTTTGGTGAAGAAAATATTATATTAGGATTTATGCAATGTTATCCACTTCTACAACTTCAAATTTTTCATCCTGACAGGTATGCAAGTAAACAAGAACTTAAAACTTAGCAAGAAGGCTTTATTAAATGTAACGAGCAGCAGAGAAGCATTAAAACATGCTGAAAATAAGTTATTTTTTAGATGGTTTTAAGACATTCGGTTTCTTTCTGGAACACTTTCTCTTTTACAGTCCAGAGGATGTAATTCAATCTGCTAATCTAGAGGCAGCAAAGAGCATTCTTTCCTAATGTTATATTAGAAAAAAAATACTATGGATTAGCCTGCTATTTACCCATAGAAAGAACTGTTCCATTAATGACTTGACTCCACAAAACCATGGAGATTTAGATTTATTGATAAAAATTCAAGTTGACATTTTGTCCTTAATTCACCCTATTGAAAAGTAAGAAACAAAGGTAAAATTGCATGAGTTCATGAATGTCAACCCTGATTTTTAACTTTAATGTTGAGGGGTTTTGCTGTTGTCGGTCTTAGTCTTACTAAGCTGAGCTATGGAAAATCTTTTATGTATGATGATGGCATGAACATTTGCTTTTCCTTATTGTTTAAAAGCTGACATATACAGAAATCTATTTCTGGTGATCCCTATCCCAAACTTTAACCAGAAGCGAAAAGAAAGGTTTTCCATCATATATAAAAAGCTCAAAAGGTAAGTTTTTAAAAAATCATAGGGTTTTTTTGAGCACTCAACCAGAAGTGATCATGAAACTTTGAAAAAAAAGGAAAAGCAGAGATAGAGTTACTTTTATAAACAGTAGTTGAAAAATACTAATTAAAAGCTAGAAATGATATGCCATTTCCAGAATGTTCCTAACATGGAAAAAAGAGATTTGAAAATGAATAAACAGCCAAACTTGTCATAGCATCTCATGGCTCAACTTTCTAGGTCAAAAGGCTGCCTAGTTTTGCTAGCTACAATAATTGTTATTGGATTTAGTAATGACAGAACCTCAGAAGGAAATGTTCTCTCTAGTTGGAAAACACTCTCTTAGAAGCATGAAGAGGGAATATGGGTAATAGGTTGCTTCTTCAATACCTCTAACAGAAGACTAAGAGATACACGAGCAGGCAAGTTTAATGTCATTCTTATATAAGACAACAACACAAGTATGATAATCCACATTAAACAGTCCAAAATGCCTTCCCTATAAATGATGGCCAGCATGGAGTAACTATTCTGCAAATAACAGAGGTTGTGATTTGCCTACAATTCCTGCACCTTATCTTTTTGAGTCATGAGAAAGAGTTTTAGAAAGATCAGTAATTCCAGAAATCAAATTCCACAGTGGTATGCATACACATTTCTTGGAAATGAACTCTGCCTGTAGAGGTACTTTTTTTCCTCTGGAGATGTCTATAAGGTCATCCAATATGAAGAAGCAGCAAGATCCTGTGACTGATCATTCATTACTTTTTCTTGACATTGCTCATAAATATTGAAAAGTAGATGCAAATGGTCTTCAGTAAGCATAGTTCTCTTACCTCATAATCAATAGATAACACAATACTAGGTATCTGTCATTATCAATAGATAAATAAATCAGGTATCTTGTGTGCTCAAGCTTTTTTACACACAAAACCTCGCAAATGTTCACTTTCTGATAACCTTAAAATTGTGAGGGGCTCTCTGCGAACAAAGTGTAATCCGATAATAATGGCATTACCCCTTTTTCTGAATGAGTACTCAATTAATACAGGCATAAAGTTTAATCTGGACATTCTGTTTTACTAAGGTTTATTAGATATTATATATTGAAATTATTTTAATCTGTATCATTAAAATTATGGAAGATTTACCAAAATTCATTTTTAAGTAGCAATAAGCAGTATTTTTGATCTGTGAACCGAAATCTTCTTGTGACTAAATATGTGTAACTCCCACTGAAAACCCATTGCGAACGCACGTGTTTCAGAGCAGAAGGTGGCCTAATTTTTTGTTATGTTTTATATAGTAAGGTGGTACCTGAATAAAAATACCTGCAGGATCAGCAGCCAGTTTCTACAAGACTCATAACATTTCCAAACACTGAAGGCATATTTGGAACACATTAGTTTCAAAGTGTCTTCTGTCAGAATTCGCTTGCATAATGAAACACAAGAGCTTCTTATGAGACCAGTGAGGCTTCAGGAATTCAGCAGCAAGTAAGGGTTGAAAAATGAAAATACTGTTAGGAAAAATCTTTGGTTTACTAGTAACAGGACTGTAAGGCAGGAATGAACATCAGGAGATCATCTAGTCCACTCAAAATGCTCTGAGTCAGGGTCACATTAAACACCTGTCATGACTGGCTTGGCCTTATCTAATCTATATTAACAAATTGCTTGGGACAGAGTTCCTACAGCCTCTCAGGTAACCTGTTTAATTGCCAACTATTCTCATAGTTTGAAATATTTTCCTAATATTAACCTATTTACCCCTTGCTGCAATTTAAGCTTATTATTTGTTGTATGATTTTCTCTTTAATGCCTTCTCATTTGGAATTTTTAATGAACACTAACTTGAAAAGAATAATCCACATTTCCAGTGATGGGTTTCAACTACTTACGGTGTACAATGTCAGGGAGACTAGTGGAAGTTTATGTATAATTTTCCCTGGTGTCTCAACTCAAAACCAATTAATCTAATGCAGCTTTTCTTCCCAAGACTTTTAAGTCCTCCTTCCAAAAAGGCATAAACCAGAGATTATCACACATATTTGACAGGAAGTATGCATAGAATAAGCCAGGTCTGAAACTGAATTTTCAACAGTTATACATAAATACGCTCCAACATATTTAATGTAATATGCATATCTGTGGATTTCACCAGTTTTGTTTGTCCAAGGAATATATTTTAATTTCCTTCAATTTTGCCATTCATTAATAAAAATATTCTGAAACATGAAAATTATGTATTTATAACTATCACTGCTGATATATATACATATGTGCATAAAATATGTATTTGGGGTTTGCTAGTTTACTTTAAGATAAGCCATGTACTTTTTTTTTTGTTTAGCATTTGCTCTTGGAATCTAATAATATCTTTTAGTCAAAATTACTTTATGGAATAGTGGCAATGTATTGGTAAATGCAATATCTACTACGTCCTATGCCACGCTATAATTTAACGATTGTACTGTACTGCAGTCGTTATCAGACTATTGCACAATCCTATATTACACTAGTTGGCTGCCTGCAGTGTTCTAGTTTCTGTGACATTGCAGTTTATCAGTCTGCACCACGTACTTCATAAATCTTCATGACTTACATTTTCTTGCAACATCACGGTTTTCATTACAGTTAAGGTGGATGTATACAGATGCCTGATTAAGACAGGTGTCCTGTAACAAACTTTAATTTCTATCTTTCTCACAGAATAATTTTGTAAGAAAGAATTTGTATCTAATGTGACCAATTTTTCTCATTAATTAATGAGTACAATCATCTACCATTAAAAGTCAGATAGTATTTTCTGTAATTGTGGTGAATATAATTTCATGCAGATGGAAATGCTTAGTTCTTTGTCCATACAATTACAATAAGCACACTTGAAAAGATCTTATGCATTTATCTTTACAGCATTTTTGCATAATCAAGTTTAATCTATATAACACCAGAGAATCATCTGAGAAAATATTTAGTTCTTTCAAATCTGATAAAGTTTTCTACAAAGCCCCCACTGGAGTCTGAATATATTATCTTCTAAAAATCCTTGAACTTGTAAAATTTCCAATCAGCATTTTACATTTTGCCTGGAGCAGCATATCAAAGCATGGAGCATTTTATCAAGCTTACCCACCCTCTAACTTACCCTCTACAATTACGTGTATGACTAGCTCAAATGCTAGAAGCTACTGAGGCAAGGCGTAGTGTGACAAGAATTCTGAATTTCCAAGAAATACCTAGATGTGAACTCAGGATAAAAGGAGCTGAAAATTCAATCTAAAACACAGTTCTGCAGATCAGCATGTTGCAGTTCCAGCCTTTCAAAGCTGAAAATACCACAGGAATCATTGTAAGTCTTCACGAAGCTCACAACTTTGAAAGCTTGCAAATGCCATAACTCATGTAGTTAAAATTTCTAAGCCCCAAGCCCATAATTTCCTCATTAAATGACCAAGTATCACTCAGGTGTGGTCATTTTCTTTTTTTCAGCTATGTTTGTCAATAGCTGTAGCATTGGAGAGAGTTTCAGTTGAATAGACTTGCTAAGTGACTTGCTGTGCTGTTTAATAGCTTGTTTACTAGTAGTAACTTGACATAAGTTTCTTTTGCAATAATTGTAACCCATTTCTTTTCATCTATACTATGTAGCTCATATGCCATTCTTTAAACAAAGAGGATAAAACTTCACATTCTACTTCAACATCTCTTCAAGATGTATTTGGTATTATTGTATTTCTACTCTGAAAAGTGTCAACATCACGTGTATCTCTCCTATAATTTAGCTAATAAAGTTATGACAGTAACAAAATCCTTCTTCTACTTCGATTTTGACATGCTCTTGAAATAGGCTCCTGGGATCATTCACTTAAAAGTATTTGGCAGTGCATTCAGGTCAATTTTGAAGAACAGTATTGACAATTATGCCACAAGAACAAACTTCTGAAATAGTTTCATTTGGAATTTTGATTCATAAGCCAGATAAAGTGGAACTACAAGCAAAGCAGGTGGTTCTGTTACCATCTTAGTGACTCAGCAGTTCAATTGCTCACCTTGACGGTGGAGAAGCAAAGTTCTAATCACTTCTTGATTAAGAGGCAGGAAAATACCTCCATGTTATGACACCATACCCTGGCAATCCAATGCTGCCAGCAATGAATATTTACATGGCTCATGCAAAGTGCAACAACTTTCTCAGGATACACTGTCAACATATTGCTACTCTGTAGCAAATTGTGGATCTCTGTAATATTTCAATATGTTAATGGTACTGGAAATTTTCTTGTGTGGAACAATTAATCCAAACTTGAATTAAACATTTTCTTTGACCTAAGATAATTTTATCCCCATCTGATGGAAATAAAATTAGCTTCAAGTTGAAATTCAGTAAAAACAATTAATGAAAAGGTTTGCCTTATCACCATTTTATACCCTTTCCCACTGCAGACCCTTCAGTTACATTTTGACTCCATCTGAACATATATCAGCACTTATAGAGTGAACATGTTAAATAGGACGTAATATCAGTACGTCCTTGAAGTATCGAACCCAGTTCCAAGTACCTTTAGATTCTGCAATCCTGCCTCTCCCTGTAATTTCTGATAGACAGACTTCCTGCTTTGTTTTTAAGCTTCTGTTTTTCATTATCTCTAGCTTTTATACCTCAAGGGGCTGTTTGTTTGTTCTGGCTAAGGTTCCTTCCAGCATTTTAATTATTTTTGTTTGAGTGGGGTTTTTGGTTTGTTTTTGGTTGGTTGATTTGGGGGATTTTTTTGGGGTTTTTTTGAGAACTTGCCTGAATTGGTGGGCTGATAAGACACAGCACAATCTGTCTAAAATGCTCAGCATTTCTGTTGGTACTGTTGTATTACTTGTGTTGCGTCATCTCTGAATGTCAGTTATTAAAATTTTCTTCAGAAGCAATGTAGCATTGTTCAAAATATTACCTCTGTAATTAAATCAAACTAAAACTTTGAAAAGGCTGTTATCCTTAGATTATTTTAATATCCAAGGTAACAATATAATAATTTATTTGATGTTGAATATAAGCCTTATTTTGGTGAATAAAATGAACACAATAGCTGGAAGGGAAAAACGGCTTTTCTTACATTCGATTTTTATCAAATGTAAAAAAAATTAAGAAAGGTATTTCAGCAATATGGCCTTTCTCCTTCCTGGGAAATATGACAAATACTGAAACAAGAAACATGGGAATAGTGTTTTGCAGATAATATCTAAGAAATATCACTAGATGATCTTTAAGGTCCCTCCCAACACAAGCCATTTGATAAAAACAGATGTTACACACTTCATTGTTTTTAGGAACTTACAGTATGGAGGTGATAAGCAGCCTTGAGAATACATGAGGATTGCAAAGAATCGTTACAGCACAATGTTAAAGTCATCTAATAATATAAATTCCTAAAATAAGAAATACTGATTATAATATCAGAGACATGAGTTAAATTTCCTGATGACTGATCCTGCCCACATCACAATATTGCGTCCTCTAAGCAAAGGATACAATCAAGTACTTAAATTATAGCCAGCTTCCTGGAGCAGATTTTCAGAGACTGTTGGCTCACCATGCCGTGGTTCATCCAGCTGGTGAAAACCCTACTTGCAGGGAGACATCATTTTCACTTACTCTGCAATGACACAACTGGGTCTATGCTAATAGTAAAGAGTGAACTACGGAGATCTCCTCAGGACTCCTGAGAATTCTGCCCTGTGGCACTTCCCATTTAATTCAACATACTCACACTATACAGAATTTTAAAGAAAAAGACAGATGATCCCTTGGGATAATCAGGCCTAAATTTACACTTTACAGAGGAAGTTTAATATATTATCTGTGGGAAGGAAAAATGGGCTTTCATAGATCAAGACTCTATGAGTTAATATTTAAGGGCATATCATGAAGAACAAAACAATGGATTGCAATTGATGCTTTTCATCTGACCTCTTTCTCTCTCCCTCTCTCTCAATCATTGTTTCATACGAGAAGACATGAATTCATGAGAGCCAGCACTAATGAAAAATGCACTAGAACTTAACTGCATTTCAGAGCTGCTGGTGTCAAGGGGACAAGTAATGTCTGTGTCTGTCAGAATGTAAATTAAGTCGCTTCATACGATTCAGTCTGAAGATTCAGAAAAGGGCATGGCAAAAAAAATGGCGTATTTGCCAAATTTGATGTTTAATAAAGTATTTTTTATCCTAGTCAAATGTTGATTCCCCATTACACTGCTATTATGCTGCAATAAATTGTAGCCAACTTGTTATAAATGATAGGGGACATTAACAAAGATCATTTTCTGAAGACCCTTTCAGCCTCAGAAATATTCGAAAGCATTAGGTTTTTTTTATTCTAGGGTTTTTCTCTCGACATAAGCATTCTTTAAAAACTAAACATAAGAAGCCTTTGGTCTTTATAACTGAAATGTTTCCAGTATCTCCATTACAGTGGAAAAATATCATGTGACAACTTCTAATGACATAATGAATATTGCTGTGTGCAACTCATATTCAGCACACAGCCTGCTTTATTGGTAACTTATTCAGTAAAAATTTCCATATAATCAATTTGTGATGGAAGTCGTAACATTTCCTGCCAGGCTCTCTCAGGACCAGCAGTTAGGGAAACGCAGCAGTCGGTCCATTTGTGCCCATGTGTTGGTTTCCAGCCTGTAAGAATTCAGATCAAGCAACTAAATGTTCATCCTGACACAAGCAGGGTTAACACTGTGAGCAAAGCACTAAATGGATGCCATGACCCCTGTGGTATCATGCAAGTCTGTAAAATCCCCTCACTGTAAGGCAAGAGCCTCATCACAGGACTAGTTGGCAATAATGGAAGGAGAGGATTTTCTTGTATTTGAAAGTTTAGTGTGGTTTCTCCTTTTTGCAGTGAAAGGATTTAGCATAATTCAGTGTCTCAAAGATACTTAGCTACTGTTTAGCTGGGTGCTACTGTTTAGGTAACTGAGAGAAATAATGAGTTGGGAATGAATGTGAAGAGCTGCTGCCACATTCCCAAGGAGAGGGGGAGGATGCAAGTGCAGCACTACCACATCTCGCATGAGCTCAGGGAGTAGTCACCACCACACCACAGACACAGCTCACTAGGAAGACCCTTTTTGTTGCTGCTTTCAAGACATTGCTCTGTACTCTGGAAGTGTATGTATGATGTACAGAAACTTGCCCATATACAAGCTCATAAGGAATAGCAGACACCCATACACGCATCTGCACGTAAACATCCATTTGCAGATTATTACAGTTCAACCAAATTACTCCCATTCTCAACTACTATACTCCAGGTCTGCTCTGTGTGCAGGTTTAAAGGACAGTTAAGACAGTCTAAAATATGTGAAATAGGCAAATAGATTTCTCATTCTAAAAATGATTCTTAACTCTTAAAATTGTTTAACGTTGAAAACAGTAAGCGATGGGAATTGAAGCCAGCAGTATTGACTGCAGGTACTCTGCATATGCTGCTGAAAAACTGTTTCAGTTTGCCTCAGTTTGGATTTCTTAGCCATAGTACTAAGGCTAGTACTTTGAATACAAAGCAAAGAGCACAGTCCATTCTGAAATTGCTACTACAGCTGGATATACAATTCTTCTAACACACTGCATGAGGTACATTTCCTAACAGCCTCACAATTTTAGAAAGAACATTTTAAAAAGCTTATCAAAATATGTTATGTAAAAAATAAGACGAAGTTCAACAGAGATACTGACATCAACTATTACCCATTTTGCTGTTGATTCTGCAACCTTATTTATGCACATTGATGTTTTTTTATGACAGATATGGGATATTGGACTCTGTAATCTGAAGATTGCCATATTAGTTACCTTGCAAGACATTCATTGAATAAAAGAGGTGGCAGAACACTAGGAGATATATTTGTACCTAACTTTGAGATAAAACTTAATTATCTGTCTCCTTATCACCAATCTCTGGCCCAGCTGCCAGCTTATTTATTTTTTATTTTAAATGTTTAGAATGCAATTGTGCTCACTAGTTATTAAAAATGAAAGTAATCTGGTTTTGTTTCTGTCTCTCTAGAAAGAAATTACTTTAACGGAATATCTTTCAGAAGTACTTTCTGCTGGCCTGTACTTCTATCTAATCTGTATGCGTGCAGAGCATTGCATGAAAAATGCATGCACATAGCAGGCACAAAAACTAACACTACCTGTGCCTCAGCTTGGGCTGATAGGAAGTTTTGTACTTTGCAGTAATAGCTGAATCTTGCATGCCCCTTTGCCTTTGCTGGCAAAATCTGCCTTCAGATGAGTCAGAAGCTAAACTGTGCCAGGTTTAACAAATGTCCACAGAGGATGAACAGATAGAATTATTTATTTCTATTAAGAATACCAGAGAGTATATTTCACAGGAAGTAATTTCATTATCTGTTGAAGTGCTAAGGTTCAGAATTTCAATACACAAGACTCAATGATGCATTAATTTGATCCACCTCATTAGCATCCAAGCACATTCACAGAAAAATGCCAAAATTTTTACAGTTGGTTCCAGTCATCAAAGTGATAGGCCCTGAGGGGTTGAACTCTGTAATTAACAGATAATATATATTTCATGAATAATATATATAATAAAAAATATATAGTGTATAATGTACAGTGTACATAATGTATCATATAATGCATGATAACACATAAAAAGGCAATATTTAAAATCATATTGCCATGAAGTAAAATTAGACTGCAAAAGTGTTTCAAATTTGATCACTCTACCTAGAAGACAGAAAACTTAAAGAGAACCACAGTTTTACATAACAGGATACTTATTGCTACAGCTCAAAGAAAAGTACGAGAAAAAGATCAGGTGCACCTCATTTCTCTTGCTTCTGCAAATGAACATGCAAACAGCAGGCAGAGAAACTGAAGCAACTCCTACAAGCATATGTCCTTTTCTACTAGCAGGTAAGGTCTCCTTTAAAATATTCTGGGGGTTTTTTCACTATTTCAGCTACTTTTTAGAATGGACCAAGCTTTGCAAAAAAAATGTGGTGAGACAATTTTTGTAATTTCTTGGTAAATTCCATATGATAGATTTATGTACTGATTCTTGGCATTAGATCCCACTCACTGACTCATAAAAGATATCCTCATGTCTCATACAGCAAGTGCATATATAAGGAATAGAAAACCACTCACATGTGGACTGGAAATGCCGTCTATCAAATACAACCATTACCAAAAAAGACTGAAGGACAAAAGCCAAGCGTAGCGTTCTTGCCAAACACGTGCATATATTTGTATTCAACAAAACTAAGTCTATAGAGAACGATCACCGACAAATTACCTCTTGTTTAAAAATGTCTTGTAGACTGTATTATATGTCTCCTATCACTGGCAGTCCTGACATACAAAAAAGCTTAACTCCATCTCCATTTGAATAAACCTTATACTATTTAGCTATCTACTGGTGTGAAATGGAGACAAATTAACACCCCTCCCACCCAAACCCAGATGTTACCGCTTAAGTACCTGAGGAACAATATGTATAAAGGCTGGCATTGGCTTACAGACACAAGAACACTGACTAGCTAAAACATTTCTTGTAAATGACTGTGTTGAAATGCAAGCATCTTAAATGGATTTTATGGAAATACTGACAAAGAACAATTCAGACTTTAATTTTATTAAAGCCAGGAAAGGTAAAATGCCCCCAGAAATGATCATTATCATTCTAAAAGAACTAACAACTACTAATTATGAGTTTAGCAATTTCTTGCTTAAAGTGATTCTTAATTTTACATATACTATGCCTGTTTTCTACATGAAGTAAGACTGATCCTTACTATTTTGATTCTAGTGCGAACCATTGTGAAATTGTATTAAACATTTCAGTGCCTGTGTCTCTAGGATATATGGTGCTCTGTATGAGAAAAATAACTTAGAATAACTTTACTTAGCTATTAAACAATTATACTCATGTTCTCTTACAGCTAGAAGGTGGTTTATCATTTCTATTGCTAAATTTAAAATAGCTACTATTTATTTTCATTGTCTGAGAACCTCGACATGACTGGTACAACAAAGATTCTAATTAGAGTAATCTTTTCTGTAAACTGACTGTCTATTGTTTTCCAACTCAAACAAGATTTGAATTCGAAGAACATACACTGTGCTGGGTCTATGAAACTTGTAACAATTTTCTACCTTAATAGTCACACTGCAGCATTTGAAAATTGGCAATTACTCATTTCACCATGAGCTGGTACCTGAAGGAGTGAAATTCTCATCTCTGAAGAATGGTATAGTAAATCATGGATTAGCAAAGTCAGGCACTCTCAGTGAAAGATTATCCTCTTGCTTACACCTAATAAAGCTAAGGATCAGTATGGCCACTCCTTCTCTTCACAATACACATTTTATGATAACTTTAATAAATTTCATCTCTAGAAATAAAGTGTTTTAAAAAGAAGAAAATTAGCTAGCTTTCTAACTAAAATCATGTTAGTAAAAATTTGACTCTGCAGAATCAGATGGAAAAACTCAATTCATCTTCCTACAGACTTCTATCAAGTTGTGACAACATCACACAGTCATCTATAAATGCTACTTGCTAAAAATTTTGTGTTTAAAATAAAACAAGCTACATCTGTTTAAAAGAATACACTGGATTTTTCACAGAAAAGACATAGAAAGTAGAATTCATATTTCCTGACCTCAACTATAAAACTGAGGTCTTCAGGCTAAACTGACCATTCAGATTTTTCTGTATCTGTGAGGTAAGACAATAAGACAATGCATCCTGTCCTCACACAAACATCCAAGATAGGTGGGAGGAATTGTTCTCTGGAAGTTCTTTCTCTGTCTCCCTCCAAAATCTGTATAGGGACAATACATAACTTTGGGTAATACCTAATTTTTGATAGCTAAGCTCAAAAAAGATGAATTACCCTTCTCATGCCTTTAGCTGGAAATCCCGGTGTGTGGTAAGGTTTTGCTAGGGTGCTTTTTTTTTTTTCTTGCGCAGACTGACTATTTTGGCTTGGAGTTTCAGCATCTCACAGGCATCTGGCAAGAACTCCTACTGTCTTACACCTGCGATGCCGTCAAAGACACGTTTGTGAGTCTGCTCCAGAGAGAGAGCTGATAGGGAGTGCAGACTTCCAGTCGCTCCTGTAATAGCATTAGATCTCTGATGGGGAACGAGGAAGGTTGCTATCATGTTATTAGGCTTTCAATACAAGTGTGGGCAAGAACTACAGCAGAAGAAGAGAAGAAGATAGAGGTAAAGGAAGACTCATTATAGCATAGTTTCAGATGATTAAATAAGGCTCGGAACCAAGCCAGTTTCTGGTTTGGGTTTTTTTTCCCTCTGTAAGAAACCAACAGAAACATTTCAATTTTTCCTGTTCAGATAAAGGTACCTGAACTGAGCCAATATCAGTTCTGCATATTTCCATCTCCTGAGTAGAGCTAACTATCAGCACACAATAAATATTCAGATTTTTGTATACATACACCTATGTGGTTCAATTCTTCATGGATGCTATTTATAGTCTATAAAAAGTAAAGATATAGAAATCAGAGAGTTTGTTTACAATTGATATGTTTTAGGAAGGCATTAAAAAAATAGTATAACTAAGATTCTATACCTGAGTAGTGGTTGCTTTGGATAAGAAGGTTGGTCACTGTTTTGGCACGGCTGAGGTTTTTTTGTGACTTGCTTATAAATATTCCTGGCAGTTACTCCAATCCACAGCATAGTAGAGAGTGTAGAATAATGCAGCACTATGCCAACCTAAAAAAAAGAGTGGACAATTAAACAACTCAATAAATGGATCAGTAAAACAAGAGTTTTACAAGAATCTTACTGCATAAGTGCACAAGCAAACAGATTTTTTAACTAAATTTATAAATGCATCTAACAGTTGCACTTAAAAATGGTTATTTAATCTACCATAGATAGTATTATCTGTAATACCAGATGCTATGTTAGGAAACCAAGACTGTAAAAACATTTGTTTTCTAAGAACCTGTTTAATGAAAATATTTTACACCTGGATTTAAAGTGACGGGAATCTTAAGTTTCTGTAGCACTCTTTGTTAGCTTATAATGACAATGCAATTTAAAAATTAATGAGAGGCCAGCATTTTTGCTTGCTATTATGCTATTTCCTTTATTTTTTCAGGTAGTAGTAGTAGTTCTCTGCTGTAGCTCTCTCTCTCTGCTATACACAGGCAAGGTTGACTTCTGGCAATGGCATCAGTGCTATTTGCCTAAAACTAGATTATTTTCAGACATATTTTAAGAAACTTATAAACTTGGCCACAGAACTCTAAAAATTAAATGACAGCTCTTGGCATCCCCCCTTAAAAAGAAATATAAACTCTAATAGTGTTATTATCACTTTGTCTCCAAGAAACTGGTGTGTTTATCATTGAAAGTAAAACAAAGTACAAACACCTCTAAAATGCTAACATCTTTGTTTTGTTAGTAATTGTTATTCATTACTATGGAAGCAGTAACTGGAATTTTATCCAATCTCCAGTGCTTTATTACATCAGCTAAGTCTCCATCTGATTACATAAAATGAGGTTACCTTTGAAGCAAGAACCTGACATTTTGCAGTGACAAGTAAAATATTGCTATAATTGGAAAGAACATAAATGTTTAAGGAATACAGAGAATTGCTGAATAAAGTTAACAAATCTATTATAAGGATTTATTTGAACCAGTGTTCATTTTTGCTCCACTTAAAACAAAATAATTGATGAGTAAAGAAAAAAAATTCCATGCATTTTGTTTATATTCAGTATTATAGCTCAAAACTTGAAGATAGCAGCAAATATCATCAACAGCAAACCCTTTGTAATTTTCTCTGGGACTTGTCTGTCACATTAGACAAGGGAGTATAAAGCCTTCATCGCTGCTGTTGCTTGAGGTAAAAGAACCAGAAATAAGAGAATGAGACAATTTTGTATTACAAGCTGGCAGACGTTGCCAGTTCAGGGACTGGTGCTGTCTGGACTTGGTTCACAGGAGTTTGCAGAGTTTCTGTAGGGACACTGAACAGGACCACGAACAGCGGGAGGAGTATGAGAAAGGGGGAAGAAAAGGGGGCAGAAATAATGAGAAAGAACTGGAAAGAATCTAGATATTTATTTCCTAATCTCTTTCTCATTTTGGCACAGCCCTGCTGCTATATATTCTTTTTTCCATGCAAGTATGCGCAATAATAGGAACAGTGGGAATGAATTCCATGTGAAAAGGCACCTACATGTGAAATTTTGACAACACAGATGACTATATAGAAAGAAATTATCAGCCGCTTAAATAAATGTAAGACCTAAAAATAGTATAACAAAACTATTTTATTGAACTTTCAAGAAGACAACTGAACTGACTGAAAGCATCACTGTTATGCCACACCTGAGTCACATTGCTGTTTTTCACAGTGTGCTCGTGTTTTGGCACTGAGTTACTTCTGATACATGGACAAATTGAACAAACATGGAGGAGGCAAAAATGTTATCATCCTCTGTACTAACTCTTTAATGATATGTATCTCTCTTTCAAAAAAACCTCAAAGCAACTAAACAAAAAAAAAACAAACCCCCAAACATTTGCATCTCTTGCTTGAAGGAAACAAGGATTTATCCTGAAGATACAGGACCTCCTTATGACTAACATATTTGACATGACACAGCAAAAACGTGGCATTTGGAAGGGTGCACTGTTACTAGAATTTTTGCTATTATTCATCCACTAATAATTAGTAAAGAAATGTTTGTCGCACTTCACATTAAAAATTCAGTGTTTCACAGTCCTGGGTTTTGCTCTCTGCCTCCTCCTTCCCCTCGTCTCCACACTGACACCAGTTATGTCATGGAGATGCATCTTACTCACTGCTGTGCTTAGGGACTGTGACTGCATGTTCTTTTGTCCGCTGCAGTGAGATCACCTCCTTCTAACTCTCTCAAGCTAGGAAGACATCTGAGCTCTATGGTAGAAATACATGAGATAGCAGCTCATGACATGGGAGGGAAGGACGAGGCTCAAAAGAAAGACAGAGGTGGTTTTGTTCACTAAACTCTTCTTGACTTAGCTAATGTAAAAGGTTATGCATGAAAGGTCCAGGGTACAAATTTACCTGTGTGTATCTTTTTACTGGATTTCTGCCTCTGTAAATCTTCAGAGGCCAAAAGACACAAATTAAATACCAAAGTGTAACTTCAAACTACTTTCACCATTAGCAGAACTTTTGTATTTCACATAAAATTGTATGGAAAGGGTTGAGTTTTCCACACAGAATAAAGGATTATGATTGGAAATATTGAAGTGATGACCCCTATTTTTAAGAAGGTTTTCCACTGACAGGCCAAATGGTACAGAAAAAACTGCCAGGATATATGCATTGAAAATAGCATTGTACCTAAGCTCTTTAATAACCACAGTTATATGGTAAAAATGTTCTTGTTTTCTTGGATTTGCTTTTTCCATGTCCTGTGTTCTTAGAACTCTTATCTTTGGGAATAAGCACCAGCCTTTTGAATAGAAGATTATACTTTTCTTCAGCAAGAAGATGCTGCCTGTTTGTGCTCCTTCAATAAATTTCAGTACCCTAGAGATAGTTTAAGTTCCACATGATGCAGTTACCATGGTATTGACCAGAACACACATTTATGCAAAGCATTTTGGCACAAAAAGGTCTCTTGATCAGCTTTAACTTGCACACAAATTTGTTTTCCCCAAATTTTTAATTTAATTTCTTTTTTTTTTCCAATTGTCATCATATTTCAGACAAGATTGTACTCCTTAATCCAGTTCTATTTAAAGAAGGACATAGATATGCATTGACATTCTGATTAAACTATTAATCCTGCAATGAAAATGATTCTTTTCTGTGAGATGAAGGGATTCAGGAATTTCTCTGCAGTCTGTAACACCACTGGATGTGAATATTTCATAATCTTTAAACATTTAGCATTAGCAAAACCCCATGCTCCCGTCAGAGGTAGAAAATTTAGAGCACGAAGTTGAACTTCCTGAGTTGAACTTGTAGGCTACTGGCTAGTACGGAACGGGCTTTGCCTTTCTTGTTGAAGATTTACTGCCTTACAGAAAGGAATTCACAAGCAGCTTCACATATGACATTCATCAGGGAGAAGGAAGATCTTAGCCTTGCTAAAGTTTACAAGGAAGCTTTTATTTTATAAACCATATAGGAGGTTCTTGGAGATGTGATTGGAGTGATCATGCCACTGTGATAAAAAAAATAAGATTCTATCTCTCTCCATAACTTTTCTGCCTCCTGAATCTTGTGCCCAGAAGTCCATTCTTCATGCTTCACCATGTTTAACTGATGATTTCATCCCCTAGCATCTATAATCTCATGGCTATCATGCTTTCCCCCTGGAAAATAGGAGCCATGAAACAGAAATCTTTGAAAGTACAGAATTGATGCCTCCCACACATGGAGAGTGATCCAGCTACAATTGTGTCTTCTTCTCTCTCATTGTTTACATGAAAGGAGTGGGCTTCCTTCTGCCTTTTGAAGCAAACTAATCTGAAGCCCTAACTCTGGGGGATGGCTCACTGACTGGCTCAAGCACCTTTCTGGCAGTGTACTGCCTCTGTTTTATCCCCATCTGCTGCCCCTAAGACAACCTTTGACTTGCATGAAAGATTTTCCCAGTAAACTCAAGAGTCTGGATTCTACAACAGCCAACATTCAGTGACAGAATGAGATTCAAGGGTAATCTGAAGAGTCTGTAGATTCATTCACACAGGAAATGTACAAAGATGCAATCAACTCTTCTAGACCAGCACTCTTACAGCAGTTTTCTTTGTAAATCATAAAGACTGCAGAGCACATATGCAAGTGAAAGGTCTATACAAAATCCTCTCTGAAACAGATATGCAGGTTTAAAAGAGAATTTTAGATTTTTAGATTCCATATAAAAATAAATGTCTGACCATTTCTGAAAAGACTTCTTTTGTGTGGCTATTTCACCTTCAAGGGGATTTGAAGATTCTTCCAGGTATCACAGAAAATGGGTCCATTTCCACACCATTTATTCCTGATGTTTAAAACTAACCTGGAACTACTCATTTAGAGACAGAAGGTGATCCAAATGAAGCTAATTTAGAACCACTCTTTTTGGTTAAATTTGAAGGATAAAAGTTAACTTAGTCTATTATTTCACATTGATAAGTATGCTGCAGTGAAATTTTTGTGGAAGTTTTAGGGATAATTGCAATAGGAGAGGTGGTGATTGACTGGTTTTGATACAACATTTCAGTGATTAGGACAAAAAATAATAGCACTTGGAATCTTTCCCTATGCACTCGGGAAATAAAAAGTGAAAATTGCATTGCTGCAGGTTGAAGTTGTGCTTTGAATTTTAGCAGATTGAAGGATTCCTGTGGAATGGCAACTGATGGTGTTACACCTGTGGTATAACTAATATTTTAGTGCTGCTTGAAGCAGTAACATTTTCGCAAATATATTTTAAGCTCAGGGTTTTGGTACCTTGGATATTAAATCACGGAGTAATTGTCTCAGGTTTATCACAGGACACAAACGCTGGGACTCAGAATTTTGAAAACCTTGCTGTCAGAAAGCAAGAAAGGATCTGTGGCTGGGTACGATGTTCTCAAAGTGAACAGTTTTTCAGCCTCTATTACCTCTATTGAAGCCTTGTCTTAGATTGTTTGGACTATTTAATCCATTAGCCCTGTCTAATTACATCAGACAATTTCTAGCAGGAAATAGAGGACAGTCTCTATTGTGTGACCTGTATTTTTCCTATATTGTAACTACTGATGATATTGTCTGTTGATGTAGCATACTGTCAGGTAAATAAATAACTTTATGGAACTGGTTAGCAGACATATACGAATGGTTCAATTCCTTTCTCTGAGTGTGCATGTATCTCTCATTATCAGAGACAGATGCCACTGATAATGCATTTCATTAAGATACCCCTGTAGTTTATGTATTACTTATAAAGGGCTATTAATAACACATTTATCTCAATCAATTTTTCATTATAGCTGTTAATACCACGTTGTTACCATGCAAGCTGCAAAGTAAATAACCAGACAACGACTGGAACAACAGATGGTCATTTGTGATCATGTAATTACATGGCCATGGCTGCCCTACAAACTAATCTCCTACTATCACTTGCAAACTGTAAAGACAATGGTAAATGATATTTCAATTTGCTAGAACTTACAAATTAATTATGACACAATACACTAGATATTGTGAAATATTTCTCTCAAAATAATATAGTAGAGAACTGTGTTATTTAAATGAGTATCATGTAATGCACATAGGTAGACTTCACATGTAGAAGGTCACAGTGCTTGCAGACCCACATGTGCTGTTTGCTGACGGTCACACACAAGGATACACAAAAGGGTTCCAAAGAACCTCACTGAATACTAGAGTGATAACTCTTATACTAATTATGCAAATTTTGCAGTGACTCTGCTGTGGGCTCCTGACTCTTGCTATTGACACCCATTCAAGCCAATCAGAAGAACTGATTAGTGACATGCAAAATATCTGGGAGAAGACTGGCTAAAGGAAGTGCTTTACTACAGATAAATACCAACAACATTGATGAGACCTGGTGCGCTTCTACAAAATCTGAGAGGAAGAAATATTTAAGGCAAACAAATCGCAACAAGCCCTCATCAGGCATTACAGAAGATGACTGAAATGACTCTCTTTACATATTGTACAGACTCAGCCTTTATATTCAGAGCAACTGAATCCAGCCCTGTCTGTGCATCTCAAAACACTATTGCCCCAAAAATGCTGAGGCAAGAGATGTGAAACAGTCCAGCAGTGCAAACAAGGGTCCATAAATCACAAGTATGCTGGTCTGCTTTGTCTCCTTAGGGATCATCCAGTGAAGCCAGGGCCACCCTCAGGCAAACAGTGTATGTATTACAAAAGTGAAGCAGTAACTTTAGTCCCACACATTCAATCCAAAGCACAGGATGGACAGAAGTCTTTTGTATTCACAGTTTTCAACTATCCTCTACAGTAGAGAAATACTAAGATTTTCAGGGCTTTTCTTATAAAAAAACCCCAACAAAAACAAAAACAAGGCAATCTTAGCCTCAGAAGTTAATGCATTGATCACCCTCTTAGAGAAACTCATGTGACAACCAAACACTGAACATTCCCAGTGCTGGCCTTTAAAATAACATGCTTATAATGATATATTTTGAAAAACTTAAGATCCAGGAACAAAATAAGAAAAGAAGGAGAACTGCCAATATTATGTTAAAAACTCATTTGCAAGTTTCAGTTCTATCAGTAAGAATTGCTATGACAGATACTTACAGCTTGACATATAATTGGATATTTAATGCGATTGATTCCCCCAGCAAAAACAGCAAATGTGAGAGCAGTATGGAAACAAAAGTTGAGGAGCATGTGCCATCCTTTTCTGCTTATTCGGATTGTGCTGTTGAAAAAAATCACATTTTAAATTAAAAAACCAACATATTTATTATGAAAATTACTATTTGGAAAAAATACTTAATCTGAAATAATTAAATTCTCTGATTGTTGAATACCTATGTAACAATCAACCCATAGGACAGAGTCTGACCTATATAGCATTGAAATAAATGATAAAAAGGTAAAATAAATGGTAAAAATCATAAAAGTCTACTGATTTAAAGTTTCTTCCACCAAATCAAGCAGTTAAAGCAGCGTACTAAAAGCAAAAGGCTTATTGCATAGCTTCACGTATGCAGAACTTTAACAAGACATTAGGATTAAATGGAAAGCTGAAGATCAGAAGACATTGCATTAACTTCATTTAATATTTATATTTATATTTTATATTCATTTAATATTTTCATTTCATATTTAATTAATATTTAGCAGCTTCTACAGTACAATACATTCCTACTCTTTTAAATTGCTAATGGTCTTTAACCAGAAGTATGTAGATAAAATGGCATTTATATAAATTTTTCATATAAAAGAAAACACAAGTTTTCTAAACCCAAAATTTAGAAGACAATGAAAGTTTCTTTGATCCAGTTGTAGTTACCAGTCTTCCAACCAAACTTGGTCTTAAAAGCCAATATGGCAAGTGTAGCTGACCAAGGTGGTGCTCGACTGGAAGTTGCCAGAAAGCAATTTGATAGTGTTCATGGTTTTATATTGAATTGTTGAGTTAGAAATCTTAGGAAAAGTGTGAAGAAAATTTAAACATACATGTCAGGAAAGCTCAGGAACAGATTAAGAAACGTTGACATAAAATTTGTTTTGATTTCTCTGGTGTAAATCACACTGCTGCCATTACTATCCAACAGTAATTCAGAGCATTTTAACTTATCTTTACAGTAAGGGTTATAAAAATTTAAGTGCCTCAGCATCGTGCTGACCATTTAACATGTGCTTAAAATGGATTTCTTACCTGTGATGGACAATGTAGGTGATAATGGAAGCAAAGAGGCACAACAACATAACTGCAGTACATGCATAAACCACAGGGTGCAGAAACTCCCCTGGGTACTGGGGGAAAGACAGCACTGTCTTAAAATCCTATGGAAAGAGCAAAATGATTTAACATTGTTAGGCATGTGTGAAACTGAGACTTCATTCCAATATGTCCTGTCATTTCTAGCTGTTCCCTTTCAAGGGCAGGAAAAAAAAAAAAAAGAACTTTTAATGTAGATACAGTTCATGAATTTACAATAGCAGACTGCTCCTTCCTCATCTGCATACAGTTTGCTAGACAGAAATTAACCTTTTTGTACAAGCAGACCTATCCTAATTTAAAAAAAGGTCTGAAAAAATACACAGAATATTACATTTTCCCAGCATTAGAAATATCTGGTCCTCCTGGAAACATGAACTCTATGAGCATATTTTACTAAGATATTAAGCACAAAATACCAAATCACCATAAAGGTCTAAACTGCATATATATGGCTGCAGAAGAACCACTCAAAGAAAAAAAAATCCATAAGAATACACCCAAATTATTGACTGACTCAAAAATAATTTCCAGTTGATACAACTCCTGTAATCCAGTGACCTTCACACTTAGATGCAAATACTCTACTCCCTACAGTAATTTAGAAGTGAATTGGACAGCTATATTAACAGCAGAATAAAGATCCATGCTTTTGGACATGTTAGTGCCTAGTGATGCAATTCTTCATGAAAACCATATAGAAAAACTATCAATATCTTTGTAAAATTAACCTTATCAAATTCCCATTCTAAATTACACATTTAGGAGAGCTAAATCTGGAGGTGTGATGGATAGAAAGCAAAAGGAGCCCATTACATAAAACAGAATGTCTTCAGACTATCTGAATTAAAGCAAACATCAGACATTCCCCGTAATGCATTGAGCCACATTTGCTTGTGGCACTACATTTCTGCACACAGGCACTAGAAGTTATACACAAAACCTATCACCTGAGTGCAAACAAAGTGTCATCTACATGCCAGTTCCCATGTGCAGTGGCACTAACTCTGCACATAAAAATGAATATACACCTGAGCATAGAAAAAGCTAAAATCTGAAATAGTACTGAATATGACAACCCAGCAAACTCACGTTTAAAATATTGGCATACATTTAAAAGACTTTTTTCTTATTTGTCAGTTTTAGGTTCCCTTAGAAGAAGATTCAATACATTATTTTCCAGAGGTGAAATCTCCCCTTAGGAAACTGGGACTGTAATGCTAATACCTCTGTTTAATTGCATTTGCATGCAGAGAGCTGATTTCTAGCACCATTATTTATGTATATGAACTTGTCCACGTACAAGTAGCTAATGTTCATGAGTATATGCAATTACTAAATTGGGAGAATTTAGTTTACCTTCTAAAATGGTCCTCACAAGTAACAGATGCCCTAATCGTTATTATTTTTCCTTCATTACTAGCTTTAAAGTTTCTAAGATTGATTGCACTGGTTTCTCCAGATGAATATGAATGTCAGTACTAAACAGAGCAGCTCAGAACATATATGAAAAGGACCATCAAAATGAAAATAAAACTTATGAACAAAGAATGTCAACTATATGTTATCACATCCCATTTCTCTTCAGGTATTTCCTCAGCTTGCGCAAGTACCTCAGTTAAACCTGCTCTGTCACCCCTCTCCCTCACAAGAGTTCTCTCTCAGCCCTGCCCAGTTCACCAAGACTCAGAGTGAGAGGTGGAGTCACTTCTCATGGAGGAACTCAGCTTATGCTGTCTCATCTATAGGTGTCAGTTCTTGCTACTCTTCCCTCAATCACAACTGGAACAGAGGAAGAAAAAAACTCTGTTTTTTGATGTGCTAGTTTTACAAAGTGCCAGAACTCTGCTCTTAAGGCCTTTGCATTTTTGCTTTTTTTCAGTGTGCATGAATAAACACTCAGGATATAACAAATTCATAACTTTCAAAAAATTCTTTAAAAGTCTATTGGTTCAGAACTGTCTCTGAATTTCCATTCAAACACCCTTTTTCTGATCATCTTTTTCTGCCATGCTTTTATTTGCATCATCTGCCCATTAATTCTTCTATACAGTAAGTCTCTCAAGGCAGATGAATGAGTATTTACCAGAAATGTTCAATAGCTCATATTATTAAAGTAGTAATGCAAACACTGGACAATTCAAACAGAAATACTCTACTGAAAATAACAGAACATTTGCTTCTAGCTCTTACTGATGTAATTATATTTTCATATACCAATAGTACACTTAGGCATAATTTTAGGTACACACTTCATTTCTCTGCATTCAGAAATGTGTTACTGTAACTATACAGTAGTAACAGTACAGTTATTTAAAGAAATAAGTTAATTGAATAGTTCTGAAAAAGCACTCTGAAAAGTTAAAGTTGTGAAAAAGGAAGCACAGTGAAGCTACGCATTTATGTAGCAAAAAATGAAAGCAATTTTATTTGAGTACCATCACTGTGTACTAAAGAACTAGTTTTTAATAGTGTAAATGCAAGGTTCAACCTCTCCCTATGTTTGATCATAAGTATAAAAGCAAATGCCATGTATCCTACGGGAATACAACCATTTTGCCTGCAAAAGAATGAATAACAATCAGCATCTTAAAGCTAATTCCATTTTAAAATACTGGTTTTATTATTATCTTTTATCTAATCTTTACAGAAAATAAATGGCAAAACTTTGAGTATGATAATGCATTAATGCCAAAGTAGAATAGCCTTTTTAAGTTTTGTATATTGAAAACTGATTTCATTATAGCTATATAACAGATGTATCTTGTCTGCTCTCTGATAATTAAAACTTATTGATCTATTAACTTCCCTTGAGTAATCTGGGGAAGACAACATGCAGAAAAGAAGCATTTTTTTAACGCTGTATGCAAAGCAGCATAATTGTATGTTACATTTTAAAAAGTTAGGTTTGATTTTATCTCCTAGAGGGGATTCAAATCATGATGCTTTTGAAAAATCGCAGGAATTATCCCAGGAAAATTAATACTTGTAAGACTTAGACCATTGCAAACTGGTGCCTACAACTACAAGGCCCATTAAATGTTGTCTAATGAGAAGTTGTCATTCATTCACCTTTTTAAGACGGTGTCAAACAAACCAAGACAGTGGTGAGCACTTGTGGCACATGAGGTGAATTCCATATCGGGCCATATTACCAAGACTGCACACAGCAGAGTGAGGGAAATGATTATTCTCTTCTATTCACCACTTGTGAGCCCAAATCTCAACTACCGTTTCTAGCTTTGGGCACTTCAGTGCAAGAAAGACAGGGCTGAATTAAAAGGAGCCCAGTAGAAGCCACCAAGACAATAAAATGTCCCAAGGCCTGGATTCCAGGTCTTTCATTTACATCTGTCTCCCAAGAGTTGGCTCATTTTACTGAGCTTTATAATCTGAATCCATTTACCTGCTGGCTGAAGTTGCACCATGATGAATGCAAGATCCATTAAGTCAACAGAAAGGAAAAACAAACAGAAAGAAAGAGCTTGAGCCAGAGACTTGATTTTTGTTAAAGTCATTGCACTTTGGAGGAGACAAGCCTGAATTTTTGAGCCCACTACCAAGCCAGTTTATACTTTTTACAGAGAAAATAATACGTATTATTAAACGCAATTTAATAAAATGTAGATGCAATCATGGAAAAAGAAATAAAAAGCAGATCTTGCTCTTAGAGTACTCTAATTAGAGTACTCTAATTCCAAGGCTTTATGCAAAAGAATGACAGAGTCAGGAATATTCTTTAAAAAGCAGCCTTTTCTGGGGGCCTGGAATCATACTGTCCATATGGGCTAAGCATGCTCTTATGAGAATGAGCATTACATGAGCAGTGAGCAGTACATGCCAGCTGAGGACTTAAGTGAAGAGCATGTCCCTGCTTGCAGGCTCTTCACACTGAGAAACACCTACACATGTGCAGAGGAATCTAATTCCAGGGAATTTTGTAGTTCCCGCTTCACCAAATGTTAATTTTGCATATATCAAGTAAACTTTCTGGATCACTTTCACAATCTTTGGTGCATAAACTCTCCTAAGGTCTATCCTGTAGGTGTTTAAACTTGGTATTTAAACATGAAAAAGGACTTGAAATGTTTGTTCTTGAACCTCTCATTACAAGCAGTCTGATTTTTCAAAGTACAGAACAATGTTTCCACAGCCTGTTATGAGAAAACCCTGTGTTCTCTGTGGGGAAAATGTCAAATACTGTAATCATGTCAACCTTCTAAATGACATCTCTGTAATACTTCCCCGACTCATGAATTAATTTCTCAAAGGCTTAGACAAGCTTTTTAATTTGGAGAAGACCTGAAAGATAGAAGTTTGGAAGACTTTTCAGAACTGAACTTCATGAACAGGCTTAAGAAATTCTGCAATTGTCTCCAGTAACAATGAAAATGTTGAAAAAGTAGCTTTTTTTGTACCAAATTGGAAAGATTTCAAAGATTGGGAGAATGCTTGCAAAACAACAAGAGAAAAATCCCTTAACTCTTGCTGTGATCCATTCCTAGTATCCTGCCTCTCAATTTCTCCTTCACATGGTTTTCCAAGGTTTGCTTCCAGAACAGTTTCAAATATGCTCTGGTTTTGTCAGCTCAGTCTCCTCAGCCCTAATTATCTCATACAAGCATCCACTGAAGGTATGCTACTTTTGCAAATAATTACTCCTTATGTACATAAACCAAGCCCAAAAATCCAACAAAACCCACACCTATGTTGGTTGGAATAATAAGTCAAACGGTGACAAAACAGGAAAGGAGCTGCTTATGATTTTATGCTGATTTAACCTACTTTTAGGATTACAATTATAAGTGCTAAGAGTTATTTATTAACTCATTTTACATGAATTGGGAAGTATCATACTTAGTTTTAAGAATTTTATTTGTGTTTATTTGGCAGATTTGAGGAAACTACTATTGACAAAGCAGTCTCGGGGGAAAGGAAATGCTGTATACAATTACAGTAATATCCATCACTATTGAATTTCTATTTATTTCTAAGAAAAATGAAAGGAAGAACAGAGGACAATGTATGCCAAAACATATTTAGCAAATTTTGAAATTCATTGTTGCTATTGGATATTTTTGTCATCCCTTGAAGAGTTATTACTCAGACATAGAGGTCTCTGGATGGGTCATAACACACATACATGTTGCCCTGAAAAATACGCATTATACATATATATAAATATGTAGTATTTAAGAAGCAAATACTTATCATAAGATATAAAAAACTTCAAAGTATATTAATTCATTATTTTACTCTAAAATAGAAAATTATATTGCAGAGTTCAGGACCCCATAGGGCTTTGGACACCTCCAAAAGAAACAGGAGTGTAACTAACCCTCTTCCTCCTATAGATAACAGAAGAAAAGACAAAATAGAGGACGGGTCTAGACATACAGCACATGAAGTAAAAGGCAGGAATATGATGTGGGAGTTAGTTCACAGTATTTTACTCTCATCTTTAGGACATACTACTCAAAAGTTGATCAGAAAAAGATAATGCTCTATTATGTCTGACTCTATTATTTTACTTCTGTTGGCCAGCCCAACCCAGAGCAAAGTGAAAGTGTGAGACCATGTGAGGGAAGGAACTTGTACCTCCTTTCCAACCCAACCTCCAAACTATACTTTCTCTCACTGACATCACTTGAACAACTGTCACAGGGAGAAATCAAATGGCTCTACATGACTCCTCTCACTTGAAGTATGCTCGTGCTTATTAATTATCAATCGTAGCTGATATAGCCTTGATTGCTGCCTTTCTAAAAAATGACTTGAGAAAACCTTTATTTTAACCCTTTTACAGTACATAGGCATAAACAACTTTTATGAAAGCACCTCAGGAAACTTTGTCTTACTATTTAAAAAGGTGACAAATCATAATATGTGCTGTACTAACTATAAAATGGGCAGTTGCATTGACTGAGGCTTCTGTTTCAACTTATTTCACAGCAGGATGTACATGATTCTGATGGTAATGTAGAGCTTTAGTGCTGCTTTTTAGTTTACAGATGCTACTTCAGTTTTCTGCAATTACCCCAAACCATAATAATCAATTATGAATTTTTGTTGCTTAACAGATCAGAGAATTACAGATTAATGACACGTATCATGATCTTGTAGCTAATTTCATTGGCTACACACCATATGCCAGCTATTTTGAGTTTGATGACAGTTTGTGAATATTTTAAAATATATTAGGCATTTAGATATGAATTAATAAGGAAAACATAGGCACTTTATACTGTTTATTTTATATATTAATAACAATGCAGAACAACGAAGTACTTTTCATTTCTGGTATGAGAATTGAACTGCCCACAAAAGCGTATTTTCTATCAAATAAAACAATCCTTGACTTTATACCACAAAACAAAGATTAAGAAATAATACTTAAATGAACATGTTTGCACACAATGAAGCTACAAAAATTTTCCATTAACTGTTTAGAAAGAAAACGGTTGGAAAACGTGTTTGTGTGTGCGCATACTTATATATCTTAAAATTACCTGTCATCTTTTTTTCTTAAAAGTTACTGTGAAACATGAGCTAAGAAACATATCTCATTGTCTGCTACCATAGCAATTGCAAAGCAAGGGCGAGTCTAAGATTCTATTTTCTTGTCTTGCATAGATAAAATTGGAAGATGCACACATGAAATAAAGCAAAGTTGAATTCTCATAACCAAAAAACCACAAGGCCTAAAGCAGAATTACATACCAGATACAAAAGCTCCAGTAAAAAGTGCCTCAGTTGCCTTATGGCTGTAGAAAAACCCATCTCCTATATCTTATCAGCGATAAATGTGCTTTACAAACAAAAAATTAACTGCAGCCCTTGTGCCAGTATTCAACTTTTCAATCAAAAAAACCCTATGGAATCGGTTGTTTGCAAACAGTTCATTAACACTTAGTAACTACTCAAAGTTTAAGAAGAACAGGCTGAACTCAAGCAGTTGAAGGAGGAGGAAGCCATTTTGGGTGTGGCACCTGCAAAGTCAACAGGTGCTTTCTTTAATGGATTTAGAAAAACACCCTCAAAGCAAAATTATGATTCACATCCTGGGAAACAAGCGGCTGAGAGAAAAAGGGAACTCACAGGAGCTGTAAAAAATGAGGTGTATTTCATGTCATCAAATCTGAGGAACAGCTCTTAAATTCTGAACAATTCTATAATGGGTGAAAAAATGTTCACCTAAGTCTCAAGGAAATCAGTTCTTAGGAAGTGGACGATAATATCTGCATTTAACTCGTGGGTACCACAGCTTTATGCTATGATTGGCTGCCATCTGGGCTCCATCTGACAGGAGCAGATTGGTATTCTCTGCACACGTCCTCGCAATTCCTGTCGCCTGTGTTTGCTGTCCCTTACACTACACACAATACATTATTTACTCAACTATAAACATTTCTGTAATGTACACAAGCAGCATCTACAGAGCAATCATGCATCAGCATTCAAGAGCAATCCAGTATTAATACTACACACATGTCTAATCTTTTTACAACTGGTTTATAATAAGTATTTTTAAGGGTGCAAACATTTTGTCACCTATAAAGCTTTTAAACCTTTCAATTTTTTGTTCACTTTCCTTTAGTCCCTGAATCATAACAGTTCATTATTGTATGCATAATATTTTTGCGTTCATGAAGGTAACTTTCTCCTAAGCAGGTTAGTTAAATAACTGCAATGGGAACTGTAAGTGTGACTGAGAACAGAGCAAAGCAGCTGATGTGTTAGCACTGCACAGGAATATTTTTCTTCACAAACAGCAATCTCGTAAGTAGGCTATCGGCACTGGTGTACAAACCAAAACCCCTACAGAATCAACAAAAACAGGTCTGTCCTTACTTAAAAGAGTAGAAGATGTTACTCCTCTCCATTTATTAAATGATTCAACATTGCGGTATGCCTGCAACTAATTAGTATGATCAACACAGTGCAGGGCAGGAACAAAAGCAGACCAGCCTCTGAGATGTGCTGATGTAAAAGCACACAGGAGTATACATTTTTAAACCCTGTCCTATAATTTATAACCATTACGTACTAATCTTTCCTTGATGGAACTTTCATTTATAAGACTAAATTTAATGTCATTTCTGATTAGGCCCGTCTCAGGATATTAAAACTGACCACCAGGTTTATTCACTTACTAGCAGTTAACTTACTTTCTTTTAGACTGTTTCACAGTAAACATTATAAAAACCCAGAAGGTCAGCTACTGACAAGTAAGAATGAAACAGATGCACATAAAAAGAACATAAATGTATGGCAAAAGAGAGAGAGAAAAAAATATAGGTATATTTGCTAAGTCATATACTTACCATTAGCACTGCGAAGTTACTGAAGTGTGTACTCTGAATGGTGGTAATATTGCCTGCAGAACTAATTATGTGGCACCCTTCTCCCCACCAGCCTCCATGTCCATCTAGAAGGTCAAAATCCCAGAAGGCTGCAATGGGGTCAATACCCCGTTCAAAGTGCCTCAATCCTATAGTAAGAGGGCTGGTGAGGTTTCCAAAACTGCACCCATCTGCAAAAGGAACAAACTGAATCAGAGAGATGGAGTGGAATACCCTTTAGTGATGAATGCTCTGTAAAGAGATCAGATACACTAAACTATGGGGGAAAAAAGCCAGTGGACATAAAATCTTAATGGTCAAAATCAAAGGTAGTGCTCACATCAGACAGGCTTGCAATGGTATAAATAAATCTGAACATTTCTATCACATAATGTGTCAAAATGGTCTAATCATCAAAAGAGATCTTTTTTATTGTTTCAGATTCTTCAGTTACGACCAGTGTTACACTGTTACCCATGTAACTGCAGAAACGGCTCAGTTTCATGGCATGATTAATAGCTGAGACAATTCTGCACTTTGAAAGTCACATTCAAACATTTAAAAATGTTAATAGAAATGAGAGCACTATTCAGTATCGGACAAAATTAGTAAAATTGCATGGGTAATTAATCAAAATAATGACTCACTAGCACATACAATGTATCTTATTTAGACAAAAGTCTTTAACAACACCTGTTTTACATCCATCATATCCGAAAGTATACTGCTGAGTATTGATACATGCAACAGGGCACTACTCCCACTCCAAAAGCCTGATTTTTATCAGTGTCTAGGACGTTAACACTGCAATTGTAAAGAGTAAAACAAAGCTCCTTCCGACAGCTGTAAGAAGCAAGCATCTGTAACAACACAGTCAACAAACAGTAGCCCAGAATTTGCATTCTAATCATAGTGCAAGGGCATTTCTTTATTTGCAGGACAATCTGAATAAAATCGTGCAGATAGGAACAATTGCAAACATTGTACTAAAGACAGATACTGTTTCCAGCCTCTCGGCACACTGCATACTCTACTCCTCTATTCTCTACACAATCAAGTATACCGTAGCTTTTAGATTAAAGAAAATAATGCAGAACAGCTTCTCACCTATTTTAGCAAAAACAGCTGGTGTGGCAACCGTCCTACGTTTCCCATCATCTGCGAGATTTGATGAGTTTCCTGTGCTAGGAAAGAGTTTTCCATTCCGAAAGACAATAAACTGTAGCTTGCAAGTGGAGTTATCAACAGATTGCCAGGCTGAAGACTGAGAGAAGACAGACTGTGGCAAATGAACTGAAGCTACTGCTACAGCATTCTGTACAATGAGAAAAAAAAAGAAACATTTAAAATGCAAATCACAACAGGGTTGCTTTCATGATGTTTTAAACTCCTGTACAAGAAATGTATGCTGCCTTCCTTTTCCAACAGACTGGAAGCAACCAAAGAAACACGGGCTGTAACCATGGGAATAGGATTGGTACAGTGCATATTAAAAGGGAAAGCGTTTTGATTGAATGCGAGAGTCTATATGGTCAAGCTCCCTGCTGCAGAGGTGAGAATGGTTCTTACCGTGCCTGCTAGAGGGTCCATCAACACTGCAGATCTGATTTAAAGAGACAACCTCTACCAGGTTTTCTCCTTCACTTAAAATAGAATCAGACAACTTACATTAAAACATTTCTCCGAAAGGGTACTTAAAGAGTATAAAAATAATTTTATTATTAAAACAAATTACATCTGCAGAGAACTGCAAGTGCAGTAAACACCACAGTTTATCAATATGTTTTTCTTGCTTCATATAAGGAAAATCAGTTAACTATGTTTTAGTCATGCAGGATTAAAAAATATTACAAACACTAACGTAAAAGAAGAAAACAACGCAACACTGGGAGAAAATGAATGGACTGTCAGATCATTATAATGGCTTTGAGTCGTGTGTTATACACCCTTTTACAAGCAGATAATTCCCTTACAGCAGAGCTATAAAATACACCAAACATTGTATTCTGAGGACTTCACTTATCAAGCATTTTTTTCCTGCCAAAGTAGCCAACTAATCATTAAAGACTGAGATATTTACAAGGAATAACAAATGATTAGCAATGGGAAAATAAACAGGGAGTCTGTCCTGAGCCTTGATGTGAAAAGTGTATGTATTTAAAAACAAACAAACTACAAAATGTTCTAATTTGCATTTCCCCCAAGGGCAGAGTATGGCTCTGTGCACATAATTTACATAGATTATCACAGTTTACTCATAGCACACGTGCGCTACCTGTTTCAGAAGTAAAACAATGATCTTCACAACCATATAAACAAACATAACATTAATATAGGTCCATGTGCTTGGAGAAATACACATGTGAGAGATAAAAAGTGTAACAGAGATCAGCAAACTAAAATGAGTATGAGAAGCATCTAATGACCACGCAATAAATACAGAAGAAAAGCATGAGTAGTCTGTGATATCATTTGGATGCTTAAAAAAAGAGATAAAGACTTCTGTGCACTATTTTCCTTATATCATGCATATTTTTGGAAGGTTTCCAGATTTTAACAGTAAAAATGCAAAACCATCCTTTTTAAAGTAAATATTCAATCTAGGTGATGCTGCTCGTTAAAAGTGCTGAGGAAAAAAAAAGCAAATAGCAACAGAACATTTCTACATCAGAATTTTAAATTATTATGAAGGCTTTAATTGAAATTAACTGAGCTAAACATCAAGCACTCATCCTGAGATTGTTTCCACTGCCTAATTCACTAAAGCTGTTATAATTGGCTTTATCTCATGTTTCTGAAAAAGACATATTTTAGTTTATGACATCCCAAGTATCTGCATATGCTGAACGTCTGATGATACCATTTTGGCCTTAAAATTACTATCAAAAAGTATGAACAGAGTTTCTTGGAAGTGTCATTTGTCAAACCCCAGATCACTGTTGAGGACTTACCTGGAGATGTACAGAAGCGTAGGAGAGGTTACAGTGTGATTAACTTTACATTTATACTAGATTTTTATTATTATTCTGTGCTGGGAAAAGCAACAATGATGACATATGAAATTACGCTAATTACTCATTATACACAAAAGGAGAAAGCTAGAAGCATATGAATAAGCTTATGATAATGAAACCAACAGCTAAAGGCACTGGGTTAAGCAACAACGTGCTATGACTTGACAAAAGCAGCCCTACACAAACCAGAGAAAACAACAGGTTTATAGTACTTTTGCTAAGAGGGGAAATAATCTAATTTATTGTGGTTCTCTAATTTCTTCTCCATTGGGACTTACTGATACCAATAGGAAAAAGTAATGTTGTAGACAGAGCTTGCCTGTGGGACTGGGGAGATGCGGAGCAGAAGCTGCTCCTACCCGAAGCCCAGGGAGCTGGTGAGCAGGGCTGATGGCAGTCACTGAGCTGGGGCAGGAGCAGGCTGCATCCACTTCTCTCCTCCTCACCAGCACCCATCTCTGCCCACAGAGACCCTTCAGCACACAGCACGGGAGGGAGGAACCTGACCATGGTGCCCCAAGTCTCACCCACAGATTACAGCTTCACATCACAGGGGCAAGGTCAAATGCAGGGAAGAAAAGCTGCACAGAGCCCACAAATGGAATTAGTGTGGACTCGTTGCACTGCTCAAGCTGACTGAGCAAATCATAAACATGCAGCAACATAAAATTATTTACTTGACAAAAAGACACATTTACAGAAAACGTTTCCCTGATCAGACTTCAGGAGAGTATTTTTCCCTTGTTGTCTGCTCAAAATGAATATGAATACCTGTAACACAAACTATTTAATAAACTTCACTAAATAATTGCCTACAGTCACTTTCTGGAGTACAATTTTATTGTGAATACTGCCCACTTATACTACCTGTTACTTCAATTATTTTTTGAGTGCAGGTAGTCTGCTGGAGTGAAGGGCAAAGGGACAGGGCTATTGCTTAATTGGACAAATGTACACATAAAGTCAAACTACTTGCTGCACATCAAATATTTACTTAGAAATTCCTCAAAATTAAACATCTAACTGTCTGCTACAGCGACGTGCCTGCCAACAAGACCGTGTGGTACGATATTAATGAAAAATGCACAGTGAGAGGGCCCACACATTCACAACACTGTTTAAAAATATTAATAAATATGTGAACAATTTTTTCATCTAAGATGTGTGAGAATTTTCAATAGTATTACTCATTATTCACAGGAGAAGGATCATCTGAGCACTGAGGTAGATCCTATTATTGTGGCAGAGGATGGAGGGAACCTGACTTAAGGTTCAGTCTTGTACTCTGCTAATTTTGTGTGAGGTGAAGAATACGTCAGTTCCCCACTCTTGCCTCAGTTCCCCTCTCAATTAAGTGAAATAAAAATAATGGCATTTATTTTGCCCTGTAAGATGCTACAGAGTTCAGAGATGAAATAAAATATGGGAACAGATATTACTAAAACCAATGACAGTAACATCAAGTTTTGAGTGAATGACTGTCCTTCAAATGCTTCAAAATTCACATAAATCACCTCATTTTAAATTTTTTTATTTGGGCACCACATCACACAGGAACTAAAATTTCAGAGCATGCTAGTGGCAAAAAGCTGCCTGCACCTCTGAGAAGAGAGAAAGATCAATAGAAACAGACCCACCATAGGAGCCGCAGCTTTACAATCACAGGCCAGCACTGGCATCTCATATTTTTCCTGGAAAAGCTTAGAGTTTGTGTCAGCAATTCACCAGTCAAGATTTAGACATTCTCAGAGTGTTTTCAAAACAGAATGTCAATAATCCCATCATGACTCCATTTCACTTTTAGTCCTATTAACTGGATTGTACTAGCATTGATTAGAAAAAAGGAAACCCTGAATACAGTGCAGATTCTTCTAAGGAGCATTTTTCTGCTGAAAAATGCCAGTATTTTAAAATAAAAGCTATTCAGAGACATCCACCCATTTGCACATAAATATGACAGAAATGATGCAAACATCAAACCCTCTCAAGTATCTTCCATGTCATCTGCCCAGATATCTGAAAATCTGCTGTGTGACCTGCAGCCAGTGAAAGAGGGCTTATCAGCTATAAACCAGCTCTGAGGATTTTCTGGGAGGCCTCCTAGGACTCATGGCTCCTAGGACTTCTTGGAACCTGGTCAACTTTCCAAAAAGTGAAATGAAAGGTTGTTTTAAACACTCAGAACCATAATTTAGATAGTTCAGTTTTATAAGTACTTTTGAAGTTTTGGGGTTTGTTTCCATTTTTGATCTATTTCTGTGTGTGTGTGTGTAATTTTTCAAAATATCTGAGGCACCAAAACAGAACCAATAAATCCAACTGTATCCTAAAGGTTTTAAATTTGAATGGAAAATCTCATTCTAAAGACGAAATGGTCCTCAGGATATTGAGAGCTACGGACGCTTGGCATTCTTGCAACTCATGCATGTGTGACCCTTATTAAAAATGTTTTAAGGGGAAAATGAAAGATTTAAAGTGAAGTTTTTCCCCAGGCAGTTTTATTCTGGTAGTTGTCCGTTCCTTAAAATCAATGCTAGCATTTACAAGGAGTTTTCAAGTGTTTAGGAAAGACAGCCTCTTGCCTTAGGTGACACTGTGATATGTTGGCCCTTCTACTTCCATAATTCCTTTAAGAGACCTGCTCGCACTTACCCTTGAAGCATTGCTTTCCCATTACAGTGTTCTACTTGCCTAAAATTTAGCATAATATTGAGAGACCATACTCATTATCAAGCAATCATTATCAAGAAAAATACTTGGTAACCACTGTGGAATGACAAAGATCAAACCATTTTCAGTTAGTCTTCCTTGTGTATGCCTTGGTAATAGATTGATTTTTGAGTTCAGGCACAGTATTTCTATTTAAGATAGAATATCTTTCATAGGAAACCATCCAATTCTGAGTCCTAAGAACAGTCATAAGGTATGTTTTTCCAGTTAGCAATTTCCTTAACTTAAAAACCAGCACCTCAACAACAGGTCAGAGGAAGTCTGGAGGGCAAAAAAAAAAAAAAAGAGTGAATGAATTCACCTAAAACCTGGAGGAGAACTGGAAAAGTAGCTTCACTGTTTCTAGACTTCAAAGAATCTGATAAGGGGGTGAAGAGATTCAGACGCAACATACCATATATTAAATTATTTAAAGATACCAAGGGTGCTGCCAAAATAGGCAGAAGCTATATAAAGTTACAGTAAAAAAAAAGGTAGAAACTAAGCTCTATAGGTAATAGCTATATTATTAGATATGCACTGAGTGAGTTAACAGTGTGGTCATAATAATAAAATCAAGCAAATAAATTATTTATACATGTATAATAGATTTTATTTAGTCCCTCAAATAAGACGGCAGATCCTTAGAAGCCACTGAAGATTTCAGCTTGTGGTTTATGCTAAAGGTTTAGGTGTTAACATAATAAAAAGAGGGAAAACTGGTTTTTTTAGCTGTCTCTCCTGGTAGGTATTTAAACCACACTCCCTTGGAAAAGCTCAGCACAAGATATATGAGATAAGGACAGGCACTTGGCCCAGTGCTGTGAGGCTTTTGTAGTCTGTACATGAGTTCTGATCTCTTTTTCTGGTATGAAAAGTATCAACAAAAAGCCCCCCAAATTCAGACCAGATGGAAAAATACTAAATAAAGGTCTTGTAAAAAGAATGAAAACAATGCCAGTTTGAATATGTTTATACAAGACAACCAACTCGCCAGGTGGTAAAAGAAACAGGATTGTGTTTTTTATTTTTTAATGGGAGGATACGAAGCAAGGAAAGCAGGAGTTCCCCAGCCATGCTAACTTACCTACATAATTTGTCATAGTTTAACTGCGCTTTCTAGAGTGCTGTTTAAACACAAGTCTGGAAATGCTCAGGGATAACTAGCAAGTGAAAAGCTAAATTTATATCGACTCCCAGGATGAAATGAAGCAATATCTCCAAAAATGCAACATAAAATCACCTGGCTACTGAGATGAAATAGCTAAGTGTGTTGGGATCATTACGTGATAAAATCATTATGCAGTAACGCTGCAGTCCACGTCCATCTCAGTATCTGGAATACTAAGTACAGAGTCCAAGACATCTTTGCTCTAGCCAGGCATAAAAGCTGGTTTGATGCACAGTGAAAATGTGGTAACAACAAGAAATACGTGTGAATTGCACCAAAAGATATCAAACAATCCTAATTTTTGAAATTATCCCTAATTAATAATAAAAAGTTTTTTAGAGTCATGCTATAGAAATGTTAGATTTAGCAAACAGCAGTGAAATTTTAGAAAAGCTGATAATATAAAATAATCTGGAAATCTGATTATTGGTAGCCCTTTTCCAATAAAAGTATAAACACAAAGTCTCCATATTAGGATTTTATATTTCATATTTGAAAACCTGGCAAAATTCCTAAGAAAATGAAAATATGTGCAGATCTACAAGCAACAACTGACCTGCTAATGTGCTATTGTGTAGGAAGAAGTGACAAAAAAAAAAAGAAATCAAAGACCAAGAACATGAAGGGAGACAGGGTAGGTTTGCCAAAGGCAAATAATACCTGACCCAAACGATAATTCTCCTCAATAACTATTTTTCCAGACAGGGCAATACAATTCACCTGATTTCTTTTGAGACATTAAGAATTAGTAGCAATTAGTTTCAGGTGAATTAGGAACAAGCTACAATCAATAATACAATTATTTACTTTGAAAGGAGAAGACAGCCTGGAGTGAATATATCCAAAGTTTCTACGAAAATCAGCTTAAAGACTTCCAATTTTTATTTGATGTCCTTGAAACAAACAGGAATGTCATCTAAGACAATGCTCTAAATGATGTTTTACATATTTATAATGAGATTGTCTATTACAAGCTGGTGAAACAGGCCACTTGGGAAAGCAAAAGATAAGGACAAGTATGTGAAAGCACTGGTTGATCACAGGATGACTCAGAGCCAGTATGATTTAACAATTAAAAAAAGATGACAAATGCAATCCAGAACATACAAGAGGACTCATTTCCATGTAAATATTCTGATTTTAAAGGCCTAATCAGAAACATAATACACAATTTTGATCAACTAGGCTGAGGAAAAGTCAGTCCAGAATAGAATGGATGTAGAGGATGGTTGTTAGGGTCACTCTTCTTTCACAAGTGGAGAATAAAGGAGCTTAGCTTTGTTAGCCTGGCAAAATGAAAGTCATTTAAGGAAATAGCCAGCATGAGTACAAGGACAAATAGGACATTAGACAAGAGCAAAAATGCATACTTAAAATACACAAATGTTTCCTAGCCTTTTTAACAGAGAGGGTGGGATACTTATCAGGCATTACGGACACACAAAAAATTACCTACTCTTGAGAGAATATTCGAAAGCTCTATGATAGAATTACATAACGCAGTTCAACAAGGTTTGATTTATTTCTCCGTTTTACAAGAAGTGTTTAAAATTTCTCTTAAGAACTCAGGAATTTCTTGATTAAAAGAATTTTTGAACTTTCTACTTACATCCCCAGTATACAGCTAATAGGGCTCACAAAAATCTCACTAAGAAGAAAAAGAGTTAAAATAACTATACAGTCATGGTAGATTTAAGTGTGATTAAAAAAAAGTGTGTGAAAATTATATTATTATTTTTTCGAGAAACAAGTTTTTTGAAAACATGCTGGACACATTTAAGAGCTGCAGGCAACAAACTTTTTCAGGCAGCACTGCATGACTGCTTCAATTCAGAATCCACAGCTGACTTGCCATATTGCAAAAAGTTATGCCAGAGTATGCATAAAATTCATCTTCCTGGGAATTTAAGAGTTCTTAAGGGTGGCCTCTGAGTTTTCAGCTAGAATTTATTGGGGTTTTGGGGAAGATCACTGAAGTCTTAAAGGATTTTAGACACACTCCAAAATTCACATGATGAGCTGTGGACCTACAGAGACTCACTGCAGCTTCATTTTTAAAAAGGATGGCTTCTGGCAGTGCACTCTACAGGAAAACTCACCCTGTCAGGAGTTTGGTTCACTGGGCCCTTCAGAGATGCATTAGCTCCTAGAAATACTGCATTTTCTTCTAAACAGCCTGTGATGAAGGAGTATTTTTCCTTTTTATTTAGAAGTTCAATTAATCTTCAGGCATTAAATACATGAACTTTTTCTGGAAAGATGATAAGAATATTCAAGTTTATTCCATTGATACTGTGGGTTTAGCTGTTGCAGATGCACTCAGAAGATGGGATGGACTTCTAAACTGCTAGAATTTTAAAATATAAAGACAATAAAAAAATCTCATGAGCAGTCTTTGTGGAACCTTCAGCTATGTAATTGCAAAGCTATCACCATGAATCTTAGGAAGGACATCGTAATTATACAGAATACCTAACTAACCAAATACCTTCTACAGTTCATTGACCACCAAATTCAATTACGCATAAATACTACCAGTTTAGAAAAAGGAATCATGTGCATTCTGACTTGTGTTCACTGGCATACATGAGGTTTTTGCCATGATAACTTTTAATTTATTTTTTGAACTATGTGAATTGTGTTAATGTAGGCCTCCTAACAGTATTTCTGCATACCTTAGTAATTATCATGTATAATAAAATATTATGAATGGGAACAAATATAATATTTCCCAACAGTCAGATGTAAAGTGTTACCGAAGTTATTTCTAAAGTTGGAGAAGCACAATTTGATTAAAAGGAGATGGGCTACTAGGTGGCTTACACGCATTAGAAAATTCTTGGTACTAATTAAAACCTATATGCATTTTAATAAAGTGTAGTACATACCATTACAATATTACGATTTTTCTAAAGACTTAGATAATTTGTATATATACATTTAGGAGTAGAGAGTGATGCAACCATTAGGTAATACAGTAATTTAAAATGACTGAATATTGCAATTATTTAATCATACAAGATGATAGGATTTCTGATTTCACTGATGTGATATTCACACTTAACTAAGTTAGATAAAGTTCATCTAGTAACATAAGTGGGAATGTAGTGAAAAAAGATTAATTCAGAAATTTTTAATAAACTATTTTGATGTAATTTTCCTGAGGCAAAGTGAGCTTCTACATCGCCTATAATGTACAGAAGTCCAAGTGTTTTTCTGATGCTGCCTTTTCATAAAGATGACTGCAATGAAATGCTGACATTGCTGCTTGATGACTACTGAAATATTGTCCCTCTCTGATATTAGAGGAAAGCTGAAACTGCTGCAAATAATTTTAGAATAATTTTAGAAGGCACACTCCACTACTGCCAGTGCCTGAATTTATCAGTAGCTGCTACTTCCCAAAGCTCCCATGCAAAATCCCATACCCTGCTCTGTAAGTCTCACACACATCTTCAGGATTCTGACGCGCCCAGTGTGGACACAACATACAAGATACCGAGCTCAGTATGACAATGAAATGTTAGTCAAAATTTCACCTCTAAAGTTCAGTTCTAGCCAAATACCATGCCTGCTGATGCATCCATAGGCACATTGTATCTGTAGTTCATGTGAAAATCTGTGGTGCCAGTACTTTAGTTCAGTCAGAAAACACTCAGAGCCAAAGAGAACACTTTTACCTCCAGCTGAATCACGTGTACTGTCATTGTTCTCATCTCAGATCACTAGTTTATCTGGACACGCTTCTGTTCTAGTAAGAGCTTAGGGACTATCCACCTTGATTGATGCTACAGAGTTTTTCTAAGGGTTTCTTCACAGAATTATGGGAAAATCAAAAATATTTGCTAGCATTATCCACAGTAAAATCCAAATCCAGTCCCAATGGAAGTGAATTCTGAGTGAACCTTCCATTGGGCCATGTCTCCACCAGCCTACTGATCACTTTATACAGTCCTGTTAGTTTAAGAAGGTTGGAAGAAACCTCTTACTTATTAATATTTTACAGATGCTAAGAAACCACCTAGGCACATCTACAATTTTTTTGTTTGTTACCACAAAAATAATCATTTGACATATTCTATGCAATTTTATTTCTAGAAGTTGACTGAATTAAAATCTTAATCCTTTAGTCAAATCAAGTTTTGTAGCTCAGCTGCTTGTGAAATAGTGATGTTCTTCCTGATTAAGACTTTAAAATATTGCACACATTATAAGTACTTGTCATCTCTCATCACTTGAAAAATGCTAGTTTAAATTGGATGAGGGTGGTGTTATATTTCTGGGGCAGTATGCACTCTATCACTCTCACTCAAGAGAGTCCCTCGGAGTTCAGACACCAAAGGTCACTTGATACTTTTTATATAGTCATACTTCTTATATACTGACTTATATAGTGACTGAATCCAGATGAGGTCTAAACTAAGTCCAGGAGGAGAATCTCCTCATTCCCATTCAGTGACTATTGAGAATGAGGATTCCTAACATAATGCAAGAGATTTGCAATATAATAGATTCTTTTAAATACTCAGATAGGTGCTAACCTACCTAAAGTTATGTGGGATGAGATTTGTATAGTAATGACTAAGAACTCAGCTCAGTCTTCTCTCCCCATTTCTTACATGAAACAAAAGGAAAAAATAACTATCTTAATTCTTCCAAATATAAATCTGCTTTCAGTTTTCAGTGTACTACAGGACTGAATGGGAAAACATAGCCTTTTTGTCTTGCTCATGGCTTTTGAATTAAGAGAAGTTTTCAAGTATTAGTGCTGCAGGGCCTGCATACTGAAAAAGCAACAGCAACATGTTCATTAAAGATAGCGGTCTATATTCCATGAAGTGTTCACTTTTAAAGTCTGGTAAATTAGTTTTATAAGCAGTAAATTTGCAATTTAATTAGTAGAAAAAATGAATTGCTTTACATTGTTCTATTGCAAGTATTCACAACAGTTTGAATATTCTTGGTCGTTCCCTCTTGCTCTACTGATTTTCTAATCTTTTTCTATAAAGGTCAATTCTTCTGGCATCAGTATATTTAATGTGTTCAAAATTTTCTACCAGAGGGCTTTATTTTACCAGTCAGGCACATCAACAGTACGTATAATGCAGAGATTCTCAAGGACTCCCACTGCCACATTTGATGGATTTTTTTTTTGTGTGTGTGTGCTATCATTCTTGCTGAATCACTTCCAGTCTCCTATTAAACTGATGTGCCTTTATTTTGGACAGTAGCAGTGTTCATTTTCTAACATAAAAACTTAATATGTTCACCATTTCACTACCTTTTCCTTCCGGACTTCCCAGTTTTACTTTCTGCATTAAATCGGATGGGAGTACTTTGGTGAATCCTACATGTACTCTTCCGGACTTTTACTACTGCTATACCACATGCTGACATGAGTACCTGAGAGTATGAATTAATTATTTAGAGCAAGGATCTGAAAGAAATGTGCTCAAGTAGAAAAAGGGAAAAGAAAAAAATCAATACAGAAAAAAGCTGTCTCTCATGCCAAGTGAAGGACTAACATCGTGTACAAAATTAATAACTAACACTATTAGCTGAAAGACAGTTATTTTTTAAAAACTGGCAGAGTCCCAAATTGTCTATCTCAGCAATGAGAAATACTTTTATCATCAGAAATTCTGAGTCCTGGAAGCTCTATATATCCACACTAATAAGGAAACACTCCTGCCAAGGGCACAGACTCTACTAAAAACTGTATTCTCATTCTTCTCTATTATCTAACTTAAAGAAGAAGTGTTATAATACTAAGTATGAGGGTCTAGAAAAGAATAATTAGAAAACTAATTAATGGATTTTGATCCTATTTCCCCAACTACACCTTGAGTTATTGTCTTTTGTTTCTTTCTCATAGGACACATTACCTGAAAAGCAAAGGTCTTCTTTTAAGCACAGCATTAAGTGAATGTCTCAGCTTTAACAAAACCAAATAACTTCAGTTAATGTCCTATTTTCTTCCACACATAAAAACAAAAATAAAAATTGATTGGCTACTTTGTGCTCTTCTGCCATCCTATATTTTTATATTCCTGCATTTCTTCAACAGACGCACATTAAAAATGCAGTGACAAATAGTCATAAGAAAACAAAACCATATTCACTGGTTATAGATATCTTACTGTCTGTCTCTTAATTTTATCACCTTGTTGGGGCTCTTTGAGGGCCACACCAAAAGCAGATTCTCCATATAGTTTTGATATCCTCTAGCTTTTTAGATACACTTTTAATGTCTTTGTTGAAAAGCAATAAGCCAAAAATGATGCAGTATATATATCTGAACAAAGCATTTTCTTACTCTGTAAAACCGACATGGAGAATTCAAGATACTTGTACTTGCTAAGCCATGGTCTATTCAGCAACATTGTGTTAGCATTACTCACCAAGTGGAATTAAAAACTGCACTACAGTTACCATGACAACCAGCTGTCTCCCACATACAGCATCAGTTTGAATTTGTGCAGACCATTTCTAACAATGATTTAAGTCAACAAATTCAGCATTACCCTAAGGTAAAAATCTGGTTTAAGAACAAATAAATATTTTCAGTTTCATAATATTACTTAGCTCAATACATTAATTCCAAGTAGGACTTGGGAGATTTTCAGAGAGCTGCAGTGACTTTTCTTAGAAATTAATGGTGAATAGTAATCTTTTGCTCAATACAAAGTTGAGGACCACTAAAATTCCTAATCCCCCAAACATGCAGGAAGCATATGGAGAAGAGACACTGTAACATTCATAGAAGAGCTCGTGAAGAAAACGTATTTGAATATTTATTTAATCATTTTCTAAAATTTACATTTGAATGATGCTGTTGATTATCTTGGGTAGTACCACTAACATCAGTGTATGCTCGCTGTACAGATTCTTACTAGAAAAGAAAGCTTAATCCATGTTCATCAAAAGTATCAGCCAGCAATTCTCCACTGGGAAAATAACCTGAAACTTGGAATATAATTTCTGTGCTGGGGAATTCTAAAACAAATTCCTCTTCTAGTAAACTACTGGATTTGATGGCTTTTGTTTGTTTTTTTAGTTTTGCTTTTATCTTCAATAATCAATTTACATGGAAAGAGAAGCCTCATTAGGTTTTGAAACAGCCAAGCAGTATGAGGAATGCATCACATTTACAATGTCTGGTGAAACATCATACAGTTGCATGTTTGGTCATCACCATGAAGCATCTACCTGGCAACTTCAGATCCTTTTGATCACCAAGCATTCTTTCAGTAAATGGTCAGACTTGACTGTGGTTGTTTAGATTAGAGGAAAGGAGGCTCTGGGGGGACCTTACTGCTTTCTACAGCTACCTTGGTTGAAGAAGTTTGGTCTCTTCTTCCAAGCAATAAGTAACAGGATGAGGTAAAATAGCATAAAGTTGCACCAGGGGAGGTTTATATTGGATATTGGAAAAAATGTCTTCACCGAAAGGGCTGTCAAGCATTGGAACAGGCTGCCCAGGGAAGTGGTTGAGTCACCATCCCTGGAGATATTTAAAAGACATGTTAGATATGGCAATTAGAGATATGGTTTAGTAGTGGAATTGGCAGTGCCAGTTTAATGGCTAGACTCAATGATTTTTGAGGTCTTATCCAACCTAAATTATTCTATATTTCCATGATTGTCATTGGATAAACACATAATGGCAAGCAGATGAACAGATCTGCTTCAGAACAGTAGGATGTATAGTTGTGAGGGAAAACAAGAGCCTCCATAACAACATAAGACACACCTATCAACTGTGCATTTGTACACAGAGTGGGGACAGAGAGGAATGTGAATGCTGGAAAAAAGATAGCTAAGCTATTAAAAACGTAATGTATAGTCAAACTAAAAGTACCAAATTAATAACACTACTTTTTATGTAAGCAACTAAAAAAACCAAACGCAGAAAAAATAGAGTCTATATTTACTAAAGATACTGCAAATATTGCATACTGAACTAAGCACACATTAAAGATACATTCTACACTTGCTCATTTTTCTGGGAGGAAGTGCCACAACTAAACATTACTGCAGATTTCCCATTTGGTATATGGTATAGCACTTGTTGCAATACAGACCTTAAAAACACATCAGGAAAGAAAGCTGATCAAGTAAGTATAATGTTTTTAAAATCAAAACACCCAGAGGTTATAAGGAATCTGATGCTATTAAAAATGTTTTTAATCTGTGATTGAGGATTTTTGAATCCTAAACCTGAGGAAAACACATAAAAATAAAAAGTTTTAGTTTTTATATAATGCTTTCAGTTTTACATAATTTCATTTATGGGAGAATGCTGGTCAGAGGACAAAGACAGAAAAATAACTTTAATCATAGAATAATACCTAAGAGATTAAGGAAGGAAGTAGCACAGAAATTCATTCAGCTCTGGATCACTGTGGACACATTTGTTATCAGTGACAGGCAATGTGAAATCAAGCACACACTGAAATCAAACCCTTCTTTAAGGTTACATTAAACTGAACTGACAGGAACACTACATGCAAGAAAGAAAAAGAAATGGATTTTCTATATAGCACTTTGATCTTCAACAATGGGAGAGCATAACGTTTAAATGTTAAAACAGAAGAATTCAAGGGAGAAAAGAGGTAGAAAGCAAGAGAAGGAATAAAATATTACCTGGGGCTCCAAATCCACAAACTCATACACGAAAAATTATTTTTTTGCCAGCAAAAAGGCTGCATAGTCACAGGTAAATGACAATGGGAAAACAAATAGGATTGTTACTGGAATTCAACAGATCTGTAATAATCCATTAACTCCTAGATTAAGCTGTAGTGTAATATCATAAAATAAAATTCAAATTAAAAGTAAATCAAGATGATAATATAGGCAGATGTGAATCATTTTGCCCTGAAGCAGCATCTATACCCTTGTGTCAAAGATGCCTTAATAGGGTTCAAGTAGTGTTGCTAACATTAATGGATATTTTCTTGTTACTTTTCAAAAAAGTATTTACAGCACAGTTAAAAAGAAATTATGGTTCTATGATTATAAACTCAGGCAAAAGGTCTTTCAGATAGCAATTCAAAAAATAGGAAAAATTATTCAGTCTCACCACTGCATTCCTCTGAAATAGGTGTCACCAAAATTTTTGAATAAACTTGTCAGATATATGCTTGTTGAATACAGTATGGGTGTGTCTGTATTAATATTTTAGTTTAGACTTGGAAAACTAGTCTGATATTCTGATATTATTTTCATCCTATCACATTCATATCTGAATGCTAATTTTCCAGTTTTCTGATGAGATCTCTACTGCCATGATTCCACAAAGCCGTGTCACAGTGCAGAACAAGGATTCCATTCTGATGAAACAGTCACAAAATGTAACTGATGAGTTACATGGGACCAGGCAAGAGCTAATCTGAAATAACTTCAAATACACGATGTTGCTATTGGATTCTCAGTTGTGCTCCACAGATTTGGACCTATTGCGTTGCATTGCTTAGTAAAGTGGGATTAAACAGTTCTCTTTTTTAACAAATTCCTTCCTCCCTTCTGTGAGTCAAGCCTCTCCTGGTTCTCCTCCTCTCAAGAGTGATTGTTATCTGTCTATTCCTAAGTCTCAAAAACAACTAAAATGGAGCTCTTCATCTTCCCTATGCTCTCACCCTCTTTTTCTCCTTCTTTCTAAAACCATGGATAGCTCTGCAATAGCTGCAGTCATTTCAATCTGCACATGCAGCAACTGGACTATGGTCTAATCATTGCAGCTTGTAACAGGTTACCTCACCTATTGCCTCATTAAAGGACAGCCAGCTGAACCAGAATTGAATGGCTTTTCAAATCGAAGGCAGTTCACAAACCTAAACTGAGACAAAAATCTTCATCTCGACACATTAATTGCTATCAGTAAATCTCCTGAAACAGATGTCAATCAGGCAATGAAAACCTAATGAAAAAGACAGGGGAAAGAAACGGGGAGAAACAGGAAACAAGGAACCTGTGGTGCCCCAGATGATATAGGGACAGCTGATCTGATCTGACCTTGCAAATGATTTTGTTAGAATAATGGCATACTGGCACAAAATCTTGTACCTTACATAAACAGGTGACTAACACAACACTAGCTCATTTAAGAAAATTGCCCCCATTTGTGGGGTCCTGAAATGTGATGTAACTGCTACATTTACTCATAGGTGGAAGAACTCATATGAGGGAAGAGAAACCAAGCTCACCACTCTCCAGAAGTAGCATCGTGGTCTGGCTTTAAGGTATCTGCAGGATAGCATTTGAAAAGGCCCGGTTAAAAGCCGGAGCAAAACACAAAATGCAGCTTCACTCCGTAACTCCTGACTCAGGCCTGGAAAAAGCCAGAATACACAGCTCAACAAGAAGGAAATACCTTTAGTTTATTTGGTTGATAAGTACAGGAAAGCTAATGCCTGGCATGCCAGTACTTTTTCACCTTGTAGGAAATTCTAGGATTTGTTTCTGAGACCTAAATGCACTTCAGCAACCCTTTTCTAACCCAAAAGCTGAAGAAACTTGGGATGACTTGAGTTTTTGTCTTCACTCTATTTCCACCATTATTTTTATAGCAGTTTTGGCAAGCAGCGATTTGGATTACGCTCTTTTATCTAGAGAGGTTGGCATTTCCTCTTTGAATATAAATATTCTAACAAAAATATGTTGCTGTTCCCATTGCTGATTAACTGCTGAAGGTAGACAGAGCAACTCAATTTTACTATCAGTCCCGTATTCCTTAGAAACACCAGCCTTTTTAATGTTTTAAAGTATGCATTTATTTGGTCACATTTTAATCTAATACTGAAATACATTTTCCTCTGAAGAAAGAGAAAGGCAATAATTCAAAAATGAACATTTTGAAAGACATTGTGATGTCTGACTAGTTAGTGGACTGAATCAATGAACTGAAAAAACAAAAATTATTATTTTCTTCTAAGCAGTTAACCTCTTTTCAGATATACATAAAGGAATTGATACAATTTTGATCAGCATTTCCAGTCATACAGTGAAAATAAGATTTTCTGTTACGAAGATAATCACATAGGATATTTTTAAGATGTGGCTGACTGAAGCAATTGAGCCAATTCAAAGGCTGTGTTTTAGGTAGGTGAGTACATAATGAACTGAGAGATCCTGAGAGAAGTCCATAATTATGTAAGGTGGGGAGAAGTGGACAGTAAAATTGAGTCTGCAGGCAAGAATTGTATGTACCAGTTTGAATATCTAAGGCAAAACTTTTGAATTTATTATATTTGAGAATTTCACCAATGGTTTAGAACAGAACATTGTAAGGGTACAAGGGGTTTTAAAAGTGTTTGATTTTTTTTCCCTGCTTAGGCTTCTATATCCTTTTTTCATTCATGATTTTAAGAAAAGATATCAGAATTTGAAAGATGCTGTATATATAAGGCATGTGCAATACATATTTTGCAGTAACTTGATACCGTGCTGAAAATGTATCATAAGCTTTAGTCCAATCATATAGTTGGATTTGCTCTTGCAGAGTCCAATTAAAAAAAACATTTAATTCTGTAGTTTGATGTATAGCACACATCCTTTTTCTTGGGTGTGTTGGAGAGTTTGCAATTTCACACCGTGAACATTAATTATCACTTGCTGAATGTACCTTGTAGAAACAAACCCATCTAACAAAACGAACAGAATGAGGGCAAGTCATTATCTGCCTGGTTTTCTAAAGAGAGAACATGTACTCTTCATACAGGAAATATTGATAAATGGCACCTAAATAATAGCAACAGTTCAAGAAAGAATGCAGCAGATCATCAGCCACTCAACTCTACACTGCTCTGCTAATTTACAGCAGCTCAGGGTGAGCTGCAGTCTTTTCTCTGCATCTCAGTGAACATATGGGAGTTCGTAAAAATATTGTATGATTTCAAATACAGACTCTGGGTTTTCACTTGTTGTAATTATCAGCAACAAGCAGGATTGCTTAGCCTAAACATTGAAGGTCTGTCCTGGCTAATCAATGAAAAACTTAACACTGGTATTGAAAGAGGCAGAAGCACTGAGTGTAGGCCAAAGTTCGTCTAAAATAGAATTATTTATTGTTGAAAACCAAATTTCTTCACTTTGACAAAGCAGTGATGGAGAGGATGTCTACATAGAGCATGACAGGCTAGAAAATAGATTTATTATATTTGTTTCAATCTAGAAGAACCTCCAGTATGTGTCCTTTTGCTCACATGGTAAATGACCAATTGATTTTCTTGTCTCTGTTCAGCAGTAAATAACCTCATAAACATGGCAAGGTAAGGGCAGACATCCACAAAGTCTGAGTTTTCTGCAGCTATTTGTGTCTAAGTATCAGAGGCACACCATGAGAAGCTGAAACAAATCAGGAGTGCAGGCTTCCTTTCATTACTGCACTGGGGTACAAAATGTCTCTAATATGATATAACTTGCCTTTGAAATTGTTTTTCCACAGATCTGAAAGGGTCATTTTCATGTAATTACACTCTGTTGTATTTGATACACACATTAACTCTGCAAACCTCTTCTCTGGCATGACATCAATTCATTGCAGATCACACCAAGGTATGTCCAGTGTCACAGAGGTTCAGCCCCTTTTGTAAATTCCTAATCCTGCCATCCTTTAGCTCCACAAGTCCAACAACTGAAATTCATCAAGAACCCCCCACACACTCTGAATTTAAGTAGAAAGTTCAAACCCACAATTTTAAAAACCTTTCTTAAAACCTATGATCCTGACAACAAACTACAGTTCACTAGCTCTTTAACAATGCACCAGTTAAAATGGAAAACTGCTTCTATACTTGTATGTTGTCTCACAATACTCTCATTTTCTGAAAACATGGATCAAAAGGCTCACCACTGTCATAGGAATAAACAATATTGAAGTTCAAAACAATGGGGTAGATGTCAGAGAAAAAATTTCCCCTCTGCTCTGTTAGAGTATTTAATGTGTTGCATGGAGAATTACGTGACAAGATAAAAGAGAGATCATCTCTATGGAAACAGTGTGGTCTACATCATCAGTAATGGATAGCACAGAAATGAGCTATCCAAATGTTACAAGGCAGTCCAGTAATATAATTATTTGAACTAGTGCCTACATAACCATAATGGAACCATAAAATGGTTCACACATATTGCCTGAGAGATTTTACCAACCTTAACCACCAGAGATGTGATTAAACCTTTAATTGTTTTGGCCTTGCAGTGTAGAAAGTCCTTGACGTTCCTTCACTATACTATCTGTTTTAAGAATTAGAAGTAAACTGCTATAGCATAGTTTTTCACAGATTAATTTTACGAATTTAGTAGTCTTAGTTACTGACCAGCTAAGTTCAGCCTTAAATTATGAGTATTTAAAATTAAATAACTCAAAAAAATCCAAACCAAAATGGACTATGCTAAAACGGCATTGTTTTAATTCATAGCTCGAGTCTTAATCGTGTTTATTCATGATGCAATTTCTTTGTTTGGTACCATTATTTCTGATTTTTCATTTTCTTCAGCCCAGATACAACACAGCAAGAGACAGAGCAAACTGGCTTCTGCTTCTCCACATGCATCACCAGACTTGAACAGCAGTGTCCAGTCAGTCCAAACTACAACAAACCCATTTACAACAGCAATGTCAAAAGTGGCCTAATCTGTGCTGTTAAAAAAATTAGGTTTTGATTTAAATATACAAACTCATACTTTAAAGTACATCCTAACTGGTAAGGGTTTAATTCAGAACAAAGCCCTTTTTCATTGGTACAGAATCAAAATGCTGCACAAGAACATGCTAACTGGTCCTTATTTTTATAAGGAATAGGTAACATACCTGAAAATTGGGAGGAGCTAAAACAACAGAACTGGAAAAAGGACACACAGCAGACAGAAGTTGGACTAAGCAAATTCACAGAGAAAGTAAGAGCTGAGAATAGACAAAGTACATTCAATTACATTCTTTCGCTGCATTAATTCTGGTCTTGTCTCGGTATCTCTTCTATCTTTCTGCTGCATTCAGTACTGGGTTCTAGAACTGATATACTGCATAATGTTTTTATAGCCCCCAGCAAAGATGGTGATTATAGTGTGCACAATTATCTTAAATCTCAAATCCAAAATTTGGCATGACTAAATTTTACTTTAAATGTTAACTACATTATTCTCTTTCTGTTTAGCTACATCAAGCATTTTTACAGGTCTGCAGCTTTGGGATAATACTACTTTGGCACACCAAACAGCTTTACACCAAGAACACTTACAACTTTCACCCTTTCTTGTATTTGTGTGGTGTGTTTAAAGTCTAATGAACTTATACATTGATAGATTTTATTAAAAGAAACATAGAAGAAGAAATCCTGACTACACTGAAGTGCTCATGAATTTTACTTTGACTTCACTAAGACTAGTATCTCATCCATTCTTCTCCGTTTCTTGAGGTTTAAGAATCCTATTGTATAGTTATCTTTCTTCTAATGTGAGTTCAGAACACATTGTTCATGTTTCAAAATTAGTTGTCAGTGAGAAACATCTCTGTTGTGTACAATGATGAATCTCTGTTGTGTACAACGATGAGTTGATATGAAGTTACAGGGAAATTATTTCTTTGTATGTAAAATAATTACTTTTTTTTCTGAAAAAGTCCAAATGCCTCTGTTTATATTGCAAGTGTGATGGTAAACTTGAGCTATATGCTCCTCAGTAATGTTTCGGTCTCTTACTATTTATTCCAGACTACGTAGGGGTTTTAGCTCTGATAGGCACATGACAAAAAAGGTTTTTTGGGAACCTACAGATAAGTATATTGTCCATTGGGGAAAATTATCCTCTCAGTACAATTGGAAGTTTTATTGTCAAATAACAGCTTAAGTGTTTCCTTTCTAGGAATTTATGAGGGATTAAAAAGCATTTTATGAAATACACAGCGTTCAAGACAAGCAAAACAATAACAGTGTGAAAACTCACGTTCAAATCTTCCATCAAACCTAGTAATGAGGCCCATGAAATAAAGATGGCATTTCTTAAGAAAAATCGTAAAGCTGACTCAAATCATCACTAAGAGAAATATTTTCTACTACGCTTCTGATGAGTATTTCGTATCCAAGAGTTCTTGATTATACTGAAGCATAGAATGGGTATTCAGAAAAGTTCAATTGCTTGAATTTCAACTGGAAAATTTTGGACAAAACCAAAACTCTGAACTGCAGCTGTATACCTTGTTTTGAGAACATGTAAATTGACACTCACACAGATTTCTGGTGCTTAAAAATACAAAACTCTATTAAACCAAATTCTATTTAAGGCCCACATGAGACGGAGTTTGGTTTCGCATAAGTTTGCCCATCACATTTACATCATGCCAAATTAGTGGGCACAGACTGGATTTAAAGCTTTGCAGATGCAGATTTAGACCTATTTTTGCTATGATTTGAATTTATCCAATAGGCTGTACGAAATAAGCAATAAGTTGTGTTGGGCACTGGTGCTTTCTAAGGGTACTAAATTTACGACATCTGGGTCAGAAAGAATCATCTTTGTGTCTTAGTTAGGTCTTTCTCTGCTATATTTTTTTCAAGAGTTACTTTTTTGAGAATTTCAATATGAAAACTGGATGCTATCAAACATTTCTGCTTCTATTAGCTTTGCTGTTATTCACGTGATTTTTAAAATTTGTATTATAGTTGCCATGTATGTATCTATTCAAACTAGTACTTGCACGTATAACCAGTCTATGCACACTTTGTGTTTTTCATGAAGCAGCAAAACTAAAGTAGTCCCCAATTGTTTAAGAGACAACAGTTACAGCACTTACATTGTATTCTAATTATGCAGGATACCAGATAGTCTGCTATGTGCTTGACCAGTTATCCTCTGCCTGCGCCCATCTTAAGACAGAGGATCTGATTTCTGATTGAATCTACATACCACATAGCCTGAACAGCTCTGGCATTCAACACTGTTAGCACTTCTGCAGGTGAAAGCAAGCTAGAGGCCTTAAAAGTTGTGCAGGATAAATAGCAATCTCAAACTTTCCCAGGCTTAAGCAAAGATGGAAGCTTTCATACGCTGAAAAAAATCACATACCATATAAGTATATCCTTAAAAGAACAACAACTGATTTAATAAAAATTATTCTAGCTTATTTGTGCCAAAAATGTGACTCTGACTTCAGTCAGCATTTGTTAAGCAAAGACCTACTCCAACATCCACTGTGTGCAAGCTATGGATCAGGAGAAATTTAGGATGAACTGAATTTTGTAGATAGTTGAATCATCAGTACCCAAACCTGCCTTGAAGCATATAAAATCAAATTATTTTCATTCCTGAGCAGTCAAAATGTATGTATCTAAAATGGACTTCAGTGCATAGACCTGATAATAATGGAGGTGTTTGTTGAATAAATATGTGTAAATTACCAGTGCCTCGAAACATCACTAGCACACTTCCATCAAGTAAAAGATTATCTTATTTGCTTATGGTATATTTAAATTATGAATATAATTTTTACTTCCCTGTTTGTACTTCAGATGTCATTTTGAGGAATAAATACTTTAAGTTTATATAATAAATTTATAACCAAATTAAAGAATGGTTCATTACAAACATAATTACCAATATTCAGCCATCATTCAGCAAACGTTAGCTGTGATAAACAAATTCAGCAAACATAGATGTTTTAAAAAGTAATTTTCCACTCTGCATAATTGAAATTTCTGATCTTGGTTTCTTAGCTCCTAGTAACAGCCAGCTGCATTCACAGGCATTAGTGTTAAAATAACCTTTCTATTTAATATGTAACTGGCAGATAAAATCCTAATTGAACATACTGACATGTCCTTCTCTTCATGCAGCATGATTTTGTGAAAAAGCATAGTATATAAACTACTGTGGCTTTCAACATACTCCAGTAGCATTTCACACACTATTTTAGTCAAGTGATGAGCTGTAATTTATGCAAACCAACTGCAGATATTTTTCATTTGCTATTTGGATCATTATGATACTCACTAATAAATACAAATACTGAATAAAAGGAAAATAAGGCTGACTTGGTTGGGGATTTTTTCAAATTTTATGAATAAGCTGAGAAGTATTCTATTAGTTTGTTTGGTCAAGTCATTACTTTGTTACTCATGATGGCGAATAACAGCTTTCATGATTGGGATCATGTGGTATCGGATATATAAAAATACTCAAATACCTTAAGAATAGTCTATGATTGAAGAAAAGAACCATGTAACCAATAGCAAAATACAAATCAATCATACAACCAATTTGAACCACCATGCAATAACATAAGGAATGAAGAAAAGACATAGTAGGATCATGGCAGAAATTTTTATTCCTTTTGAGATATACACATACACACATATATATACACACACATTTCAACAGTGCTTTGAATTGGGTTTTAACTCAGAACTGCAAACTAGCTTAGACTCATATATGGTACAGTTTTGGAAAATACATGACCTGTAGAAAAGAAAATTACTTCAGTTTAATGCTAATTTACCAGACCTTTCTCAACAACCCAGTGAAACTCAGTAACCTACTGAAACTCAGTAAAAGGTGAAAAGACATAGCTGTAAGTACAGATATATGGATTCAGGAATTCCTTTCTGCTTCATAAAAACACAAACTGTTTGTTTGCAGATGAGTCCTCAAGATGAGAGGACAACAGCACACTCTGGGAATATGCCAAGTCTGATCTTTTGTAAGCTCATGTGCTTCATGGCAAAGAATATGGTTTTGCCAATTTGTTTGCATATTATGCTGTTTTTGCATGGTTAGGTTGACGTACCTAATTACTCCCACAGAAACAACAAAAACATCTCTAGTAATTAATCTTATTAGAAGCAGCTGTATTCATATACTACAGATAATGTCACAATTGCAGAATTATGCTCTTTAAAAATGTTAATAGAGAACAGAAATGACAGGTGAAACTAAATTATGTGCTTGGCCAGCAATGCCGGCCTCTGCATATTGGCAAAGGGAAAATCAGAGATCAAAGCATCAATTTCAAGCTGTGAATTTTGCCATGCTCTCTTTACTAGCAGGAAACAAAGCCACTTCAATTTTGGAAGTTCTACTTACTGGATATTTTGGCATTTCAAAAATTGTCTGTCACGGGAGTCATGTTTTCTTCCTTTGTCAGAGATCACCCAAACTAAACAGTGGTTGGAGCAGCTACAAACCGTATGAAGATGATAAAGATTCAGGACAAGGTGCAGAAAAAGCACTGATGAAATGGTCGCTCAAGTGGGAACAAATGAACAGTTCAAATGCGGAGTCCACAGAAATGATCTATTCGTGAAGAGTCAGAAAACCAATCTACAAATGGATCTTTATGGTAGCACTTTTAATCCTATTCCTTATCTTTAGTGCTCGCATGGAGTAGCTGTTAAAGAAATACATGAAGCACTTCATGATGAAATCTCCTGAACAATTCTGAAAGCACAGAGGGAGAAGACAGAAGCCAAACTTCAGTTTACATCATTGTGTTACATCACCTCACAGCTACAAGGGAACTAAGTGTCCAACCTTTCCTGGGGGCAGGAAATTTGTACTTTTACTTCAATCTCCTAACAACACATAAAACCTCCTCACTTCTATTGCTCAAAGGTAGAACAACTATTATGAAATTAGAATGCTGACAAAAGAAATTGAATTTATGTAGAAGACTCAGAGTGAGCTAATTAGTTAATTAGAAACACCCCAACTTCTATACTTAGATAAGGAAAATTAACAACACAGGTTTTTTTCCAAGGATATGATACAGTGCTTTCATGGGGACTAGCAGTGTACACATCTTAATAGGAGAAGAGGAGTTTATGCATTTGATTTCCAGCGTACCTTAATGCAATTTAAGATCCATTTACAAGATATCACACTTACACAAAGGTAAGTGTAACTTAAATGTGATTTTAGGATGCCAGATCTACAGTACTGTGCAAAAGTAGTCATGGGGCTAGATTTCAGAATGAATTCACAGTCTGTCTACACCATTTAATCATTAGAGCATTTTTGAGGCAAGCATTATAGGGAGACTCAGACAAGCTCCCGGGCATTTGGCCAGGCAATGTGCCTACCTGCCTCATGATATTCCAACTGTCTTTTTCCTTCCATTCTGAGAGTAATGTCAGAGACAGAAATTCTGGCATTGGCAGTCAGAGCAGACACAGTTAGAATAACACTGCTTTTACAAACACAGGATAAGGAAATCTGTACTTAATACCAGAATTCTATTGATACTTCAAGCAGAAATATCCCCAAAATATGTCTTGATATTCAATACACAAACCCATAGGTTTAGAAAAAGCAAAAAATAATGCTAAAGGTCAAGACCACAAGCTCTTTGTGGGATTCAGACAGAGAAGGATGTATACACTGATGCATTAATGTGCAGAGAAAATTCTAGAGTGACTGTAGAATAATAATAACAGTAGTACTTTGCTGAGTGAGGCTTATACTCTCTCAGTTCAAATTTTTGACTAGAGAGAATTTGCAACCTACAATCTCATATTTAACTAAAGTAATGAGAAGTAATTCACGCCCCTATATACTGTTGTCTAAAGAAAACCGATAGCAACAGCATTTATGTGAAAGAAAAAAAAAATCATCCAAATTTGGCTCAGGACAAACTTAACTTAATGTTGTTCATATACTCTGGAAACAAGAGTAGCATGAATATACACAGAAAGCATTTCCTCACCTGAAAAAAAAGTGATGAAATAGGAATGCAAAATTTCTGCTACAGAACTTCTACATGCCTAATACAATGGTTTCCCTTGAAATCCCGCACTTGTCAAAGAGCATAACTTTATGTAATTATTTGAATTACTGTAGCTGTTCTTCCAGCAACAATAAGAAAGTTTGTGTTATATATTCTGAAGTTAAATGATTTACATAGTTTTACAAAGTTTTGCCAGATTAGCAAGCATGAACATGCAAATTGCTTTATAGAAATATTTATCTGTCATGAATTCATGGATTCGTTCAGCTTCTCAATTAATTAATTTACAATCAAATGCAACAAGAACAGAATATTGTAGTAAACTTCAGCAAAAGAAAAATCTATCGTTAATAAAAGAAGACTTTTAACCCCTACAGCATTTTCTATTCAAATATTTGAAAGCGCTTCATTAATGTTTTAAGTAAACATACAAGATAGTAATTGTCTCTTAATTGCTCAGGTTGTAGAACTGAGTCTCAAAGAAATCAGATTATTTAAGTAACAATCATCATGCAGAAAGTGGTGTGCAGGCAAAAATACCACCCAGCTCACTTGTGTCCTAGTCTGAAGCCTTATGCAAAGGATCACATTTGTATTTATCTTGTGCCTTCTCTTAATTAAACCTCTGAGGTACCAAAAAACACCTATCCACAAAGCTCTCCATAAGGTACCATTAGAACTGCTCCACTATCACTCCGTATCTTTTCTATATCCAGTCTCTGATCCACCTTTGTGGCCCTTTGCTGACTTGCAATGTCCTGTTGTTCTTGCACTGGAGAGCTAGAGCTGGGAACAGCATTCCAGCTGTGTTCCTACCAGTTCTGGGTAGCTATAGGAGGCAGACAGCCTGCAGTACCAAGCTGGGGCATTCGTGATCTCTCATACAGTCTAATGATCCTAGTCCTGCTGGAGTGTGGAGCACACAAAGTCCTTCACAAGCCTCTTCGGGGTGATGACTGACTACACGACGGAAAATTGAAAAGGCAAATGCAACTAATGTTATGAAATAGCACTAGTATTCAGGCACTAAACATCATACCTCTTTCACAGAATAGCACAGAATGGGCCTCAAGGCTGTTTCGATCTGAAAGGCTGCAAACTCCTACTCTCGATTAAGTTGTCACAGTAGGATTCAGTGGTATTTCTGTCACTGATCTTTTAAATGAATGTAGATCAAAGACCACCTTCAGTCTCCATACTCTGGAAGCTTGGAATGAATCTGCAAGAACTATGAAATACGCACTCAGATCTGAAGAAAAATGGATGATTATGTATATACTGTATATAGGCTTTCACTCAGTTCCGGAAGTTTGGAAACACATACCCTCTTATCCCTTTGCTGTTCATCAATGTCTACCCACACTTCACTGTTATTTGTTAGTGTTGCTTAAACAAGAATGTTAAAATGTTATGAAATGACAGCTGCACAATTAAAAGAAGTCATAACATATGAGATGGAAAAATATCTAAATATTTACTAGATATTTTTAATACACAAGTATTTTGTTAATTCTGACATATGGTTTCATAATTATTTGTATCTTATGACATTTTTCCCAAAAAGGCTTTAAGATGTCCCAAGAAAGGCAAAATTTATCCAAAACTCTGGTGTGGAAGTCTACATTTTGATTCAACAACTACCTTTTTGAATGCAGAAGTAAGTACGAAGACTCCAACTGAAGGTGGTATGGATTTGTAACACCAGGATGGCCTCTAATGCAAATAAAATAACATAAAATTCCCCAGGACTCAAAATTATTTTTAATAAGTCCCTGCACATGAAAAACCAAGGAAGTGGAGAATGGTAGCACTAAGGACATTCAAGTTCCCTATAAAATTGAAGCGTGTGCTTTATATTTACTATCCAAAGAAAGAATAGCAACCAAAAAACCTAGATAGCTTCTCATCTGATGAGATGCACTAGGTATTTATTATGTGATGCAGCATATATGGTATTATTCTTGAGTAATATATTTGGTGTTGAGATATTTTCACAGACTTAGTAGCAATATAAAGTAGCATACCTGTTATTATGTAACAAGCCCCCAAACCCTCGTTGCTAGAGAGACCTGTAATTCTTAGGAAACACTTCAGAAAGAAAGTAATGAAGGCAGTAAAAAGTCAGTCTCTACACCCCAGTAAAATCTTACATATTGGTTTCAGAGAGATTAAATAAAACCATATATAAACTATAAAAAAGTCCCTTTATGACCTTATAAAACAGATGTTTACACTCCACAGATTATTTTTGGAAAGAAACAACCACTGATATAACCAAAAAAATAATTTTGAATGGCTACAACAAATGTATGATACGTACATGACCACATAAAAGTTTTGAGTTAATTTTCTGTTGAGAAATTTCATTTTCAAGTATTTAAAAGCAAACTCTACATAGCCTTGCAATGCAAAGTAAATTAGCTCTACATACTGCAGAGTAAAAGGAGAGGGCAAATTCCTCCCCTAGGCTTCTCAGCACCAGAGCAGCTATTCTGCAATCATTACTGTAGTCCATCAGCAAGAGCAGCCACAGCTGTTGTACATTACCCTAAACAGGAACCTCGGACAGGAGATTCCTGTGATCAAAGACGTAATGGGCATCTTCCCTCTCCCTTGAACTCATTAATGCCTTCTCCTTGATGTTATGGGGCAGTGGGAAGGAACACTTAGAACAAGAAATTTTTTCTGGGCAAGAAATGCAGAATTCCTTGTATGCTAAGCAATGGCATTTTCCTTAGCAAAATATTCTGTGTGTATTGTCGCGTGCACACAGAAGAAATTTGCCTTTTAAGCAGTATCTTTAGTCCTCATCATCTTCATTTTCCCTTAATTTTTCTGTATGAGTTAGAATAGTCTTTGGTGTCTACATACTTCTTTTTCCTATATTCTGGTCATGCAGTTGAAATGTGCTCTCAATAAATGGAATATTTAGCTAATCTTACTGCTAATCTGCACAAGCATTTCACACCTAATCCTATTCAAAATTTCTGTCAACAAAGCAGGTCTCTTTCAGATTTCAATCCTATTTTTCAATTATTCATTATGAGAGTTTCCAATAGATTCATACCCTATACTCAAAATTTTTAGACTTTTTCTAGCTGATCTTATAATTTCTAAGCAGTATCTTGGTACATTTTCAGTTGCCACCCTTTTATCAGTATTGGACATGCCCTTAGAAGAATAATGTTCTTTTTTCTCATTCAGGCTTCTATACTTTTTCTTCCTCCTGTCACAAATGCTGTACTCAATACATTGATCATGACATACTTCCCAGCCATTTAGCACAGTTCACTCAAGTCACTAGGTTTAGTTTATGAGCTCAGATTTTATTCTTCTAAATAAAATGTAGTATCAATCTACCATTATGTATAGTACTGTGATAGAGCATCCTCTTCTCAAGCTATAAAACACTACTTAAGAAAGGACATACAAGTAAAAAATGGAGGCAGGGATGCAGCTGTGATGAATATATTTTCCTGCTGTTCTAGAACAGGTAGAGAGTAAGACCTAGCAGAGACCATTACCCTTGGATAAGGATAAAATCAAAGAAAGACTGAACCAATGTCCCAATAGGGATCAGCGATATATCAAAGGCAGTCAGAAGGTGAATGACTCTTTCCCTGAGCAATTAATAAAAGCAATCAAAGGATATGAGCTGGAGATGATGGCAAACCGACTACCCAATGCTGTTATGTAAGCAATGGAGGATGTGGGTTGGTTAACAAGTTCTTCTGGAAATGGCCTCAGACAGCTAAACAAGTGGGTAAGTACTGGTAAGGAGTGCTGTTTCAGTTCCTAGTTATACAGGGAATTTGGTCAAGAGTCAAGAGTTTGAGCGAAAGCTGCCTTAGAACAGAGTTCTTAAATACTACAAAAGGAAGGAACTGCCACAGCGCATTAAGAACAATGACATTCCAAAACCAGACTTCAATAAATTGAGGAAAAGAAAGATAAGAACTCTTGGGCAAACATTCAAAGTTTTGTTTTGTTCCTTAAAAAAACCTCAAAACCAAAACCTAGTTCCAGAGGCAGAAAAATAACTTATTTCAAACAGGAATATAAAAATGAAGTACATAAAGGGACTTAAGAGTCTAAATTGAGATCTCTTGAATGACTGACATTTAAAAAAAGAATAGTACCAAGAGTGTAAACAATATCACCTATAAAGGAACAGCATCAATTTCTTGCTTATCAGGGAGGTGGTGAGTAATGACAAGTAAGGTGCATTAAGCCAATCAAGAAAATGTTAAAAGTTGCAAGCAAAAGAAGCACAAAAGGCTCTTTAACACAAAAAAGTGGAATCCCTGATAACAGAGAAGTCTGAAACAATTCAGAAATTTTTTCTTTTGACTTTAGAAAGCAACTATTTGTGACCGAGCACTGTGGATAATTTTAATAAAATGGACATCAGAGCAGACAAAAAAAAGAGTGAAAGGGAAAGAATAAAACCATATTTAAATTTGCATTTCAGCAGGACTTAGCAATCTAACAGAATTGTAATCAACTGAAACAAGAGTTTAGCTGTTAGGCCTGACAACACGTGGAAAAGGGGGTTGGTTAGAATTAATGCAGGCAAAACCAGTACTTTTTTTTTTCCCCTCCTTTTTATATGTATCTTGGGATTCACAAAATAGTTGACTAAACTGGGATTTCTGAAAATTTATTAAAACAAATTATTCCAAAATCAATTTCCAAGCACCTGGGGATAATATGATAATAAACAGACAACACAGATTTGCCAAGAAGAAATCACATTAAATTATCCTAATTTAATTTTTTTTGGTCAGAGTAATTAGACCAGTGGGTAAGAATGAGAAAATATTTGCAATGTATCTTAACCTAAGTGCATAAGAGAAATACAATTTTGCTGAAAGTGCTAAAAGATGAGCTCACATGAGCTCAAAATAAGGAATGTAAAAAGCAGATTTTGACAGAAGATTACAGCAGAGAAGATTTCTGCTTGGATTCCAGAAGGCTTGTTTGGGTCAGCCATCATTACATACTGACATGAATGATTAAGACATAAAAGATGCTGATATTCTAAATAATTTAAGAGTAGCTTATTCTAAAAATATATAACAGTATTTTGATAAGTTCTGGAACCACAAATGTGAAATTTCAGGAAAGGAAACACTATTAGACTTCAAAAGAAAATATTCAAACATGAAAGTGAGATGTGTGAAAATGGTTAATTCAACAGAAACTTGTAAAATTTTGAATAAAGCACATGTCTGAAATTTAAAGAAGTGGAACTGTTGTTAAAATATTTGAAGGTCTTCATTTAAGAAATTGCCAAAGGCCTGTATCAGGCAAACATTTAAAAGTCTTTAATTGTATTTAGGCTTACTAGATAATCTGATGACTTCAAGAGATCTCAGCTTCTTCACCCAAAGCTCTTGCAGGTCTTCATTAAAAGTGTTTAACATTATTCTGTTAACTTTTGAAAATAATATCCAATTTTGAACATAAATAGACCTACCATTTTATAGCCATCCCTCTACTGCACGAATAAGCACTGTGCTAACTACCAAGCCAAGGTCTTTATCTTACAGTTCTTACTAGTGAAACTGTCAGTATTCTGACCATAAAATATTCCATCCACTCAAAAAATAAATTCAGTTTATCCCAGTTGCAGTGTAGGCGTTTAGCAGCTTGTGCACAAGTCTGCCCTAGAACAGAAAAACTAACACAATCAGAAGCAAAGATTATATATATATTACAGATTTTGTTTCAATATTTTGATACATTAGTTACAGCTCCAAAAAATATCTTAATGTTTTAAGAGGCATGTTCCACATAATGTTGTATAGCCTGCACATGGGAAAATGGTTTATACAATGTAGTTACTTCACAAAAAAAAAATGGAAAATACAGACAATTCTAATGAAGACCTTTTATTCACATCAGCTTTATGTATTTCCTGGCTACATTTTATAATCTTACAGGTCCATCTTTCAAATGGTTACTTAGCACAAATTAGTCTATGACTCACTTTCTGAGTACACATTGTTCAAGAATGAGGTAACAGGGAGAGGAACATTATTACTACAAGGTAGTAACATCCCAATCAACCATTTCTGCATAGCTAGAAAATACACTTTATTTTAGAAGCTTTATAATTCCTTTATTGCAAACACCATATTTATCAAAAGCTAAAATACTAGCCTTTAAGAGGATAATTATATGTATATTGTTTTAATTCAAGTAAGTAGCATTATTTAACATGTGGTTTTTTAAAGAAGGATCTTTGTTGATTCTTGAAAATATCTTCATAGGATTAGCTATGCACTAGCTACATTTTGAGTTCTTAACCAGTACAAAGTGCTGCTTGGCTCTTTGACTAGAAAGGTGGATTTGATTACATTTCTGATAGTAATCATCTTATAAGCAGTCTGAGTTGTCCAAAGGCATCTCCTTTGCCTTACTGGACTGAGATTACAGAAAAATTATTTTCAGCCAAAAAAACCTCCATATTTTTTCTCTGGCTCCTTGTGACATTATATTTAGTTTAGGTGCTAACTATTTTCAATGTTTATTTATGTATTTAAATGAAAACTGTGTTTGTACATCTGTGTTTAATAATTTTTAACAGAGAAGTAGCAAAAAATTATTTTGAAGGTATAGATCCCTGTGAAAAATGCAGCACAAGACCCAGACCTTGCTAAAACATAGTGTCTCTGTGCCAGCTAATAAACAAGTCTGTGGGATTAAGGAGAGTTCCATTGGACAGACTGAAATTTATGTATTACCAAAAAAGGCAACAGAATACAGAAATAAAAGTTCCTTAACTTGAGATAACAAGTAAGCAAAAGACAATTGAGAAGAAACTCTGTAATATCAACAGAATTTGGCAGTTGGGGTACATTTTAACAAATCTTGAACTCAACCAATGTTCCCATCATACCATATGGGTCTCATAGCTGGAAATTCACCAGCAGTGCCAACAGATGTCAAAAAGCTTTCAAAGTAACAGAGTTAGAAAAGATTGTATGTATTAACTTAAATCAGTGCACAAACATGCCAAAATTTCTGAGTTCATCAGCTTTCTCTCTTCTCCCTGCACTTGCCCTAAAGACCATGAAAATATTCTAAGGCTCACATGAAAAATTAAGCCTGGGTATTTTCCATTGCAGGGCAGGAAAATGAAGATGCAACACATTAAATGAAATACTCCCCAAATGAGAGTTCTTGGAACAGAAAAAAAAGAAACAGATTTAGCAACACCATTTAAAAAACAACACAAAATCAACAGTACAGTGGTGGCATAACCTTAGTTCCATAAGCCGTATTTGATTCTGTGGGAAAGATTAAATGGAACAAAAATGTTGCACAAACACTAAAATTACATTAGGGGAATCTGAACTTTCCAACCTTTCCAACAAATCTTTCTGAAGAGGGGCGTGTTCAGGCTGAGAAAAAAAAGCCGATTAATCTCTTTTTTTGGCAAACATCCAGGAATGTTCCTCTTCGTTCTTTATAAATGTTCCCTCCCACCCATGCCATGCAGACAAAAAAAATTCTGACCAGTTTAGTGGCCTCAGATGGAAGGGAATGGATTTAACACCAAGCAAGAGAAGATAGAAACAATCCATCTCTCCAATCTGTTCATTAAAATGTGGCTTGTTGGCTCATACTATGAGAAAACATGGGAAGTTTGCCTGAAATATTAAGTATTTCTAAATACAGTATTTCTATTTACTGCATAAATTATGTGAAAGTAAAATGTAACAGATACAGTGAATAATCTAAAGTCATTAATTCTTTGGCATTTCTCTTTAGAATTAAACGGATGGAAATAAAAATTTACCTGTCATAGTAAAATACAATGAAGATAACACATGCCTACACAGAAAATCAACAGAGAGGTCATTGCAGTGTTTATATTTTTCCCTTCTTCTGTGAAATGATTATGCTATCTTCTCAAGCAAATGAGATAAACACAAATATCATCAGGGGAATTTTTATTTACAACAAATGAATGCCTTTTGTTAGCAGTCTTCTCTATATGGGACACTTGAGGTTTAAAATTTGTCAGTATTACAGAGTGGAAGACAAGGTCAATAAATACAGTCTTCTAGTATCAAAATGTACATTTTCCTCAAATAAATTAAGTAGTTTTCATTAAATAATTAATGATATAGCATGAAGCAAGTGTGATTTTTCTTTTTTCCTTTTAGATACAATTTAGAGGATTCAGCAGATGATCACTGGAGAAGATTAAGGCTCTACTGCTACATGAAGCACAATTTCTAGAAACAATTTCTGGGTAAGAGTTTTATATATTGCTCACTGGGACACTTTTCCTTGATGCAAAAGACCACGGTCAGGGTATTCTAACCATATATACACAACTTATGGCTTACCAGAGTGAAATGCAGTATTTTGCAGTTGCTTGTAAAATGAATTTGTCACAGGTTAAAAAGAAGAACTTCGTCCAGTTTTATAGAATAGCAATTGTGTTTTACAAAATGTTGAAGCAACCCTGTATTTGATACAAAACACATCACTTTTATAAAAGGCAAGTTAGAGAACTAAAAGCACTCCACCTTTATAAAAGTGACATTAGTGCTGCCAGTCAAGAGAAATAAAATAGGAAGGGAGCTCATTTTGCCTCTTCCCTCTGGGACTGCTACACAGGTAAAAAGCCAGTAACCTAAGTTTCATCACCTGGCTAACTGATGAATTATGTCAACACTGTTTAGTCAACAGATTTGAACACATGGACTACAGAACCCTGAGAATCTGTGGACTAATGTTAAGAGATCTATAAAAAAGTGTTTAGAAAAACCTAGTAATAGATACTGTATATGATCAACAGAAGTTTCTAATTTGGTCTACATCACCAGCGAAATGTCCCAGGAACAACAGCTGATCACTGGTACTCAAATCTGAAGGATCACATAGGATTGTATATTGATGCTTCTACATTGTGTCAAAATTAATATCTGAATTAACAACTAGTAATGTAAGTAAGTTAGCCTATGTTTTTCATTTTCTGATCTACTGAAGGAGTGCTGTAGTGCACTCTTAAAGTATCTTTAACACACTACTCAAATAAAATCACATAGATTATCCAAAAGAGTAGGACCTCATCTGCAAACAAATCATAATGAAATATCAGTGGAGTAAGCAATAACTCTTACCTATAACAGACCATGACAGCAATGTTCCTTAAACCATGAAGCTATTCAGGAAGATATTCAGCACCAGTCAAGACTAAGCATAAATGTTTATACTTTTCCTGCCATCATCCATATATATATATATAGAGATATTTAAGTGTGTATATACCTGTGGTTTATACATAAATATATATACACACATATAAATACATTTTAAAAGATCTGCAGTCAAACTTCTCAGGGAGAGTACACAAAAGCAAGACAATTTCTACAGAACTCAGGAAACAGTGTATCATTGAATCTTTACCATATATTATATTAGAGTAAGCATAGCAACTTCAAAGCCAGTGCAGCTATTTTGCAGTATTTGAAAGATTATTTTTAGCTACTCATGTTAAGTAATAATTTCTAGGAGCCTACAAGAATTATACAATTAGGTATAATTTAATATTTTACTGATATTATTAAATTAATTTCTTACACAGGACAACTGTAAGTTTTCTTTAATTCCTAACATAAGGAAAAACAAAGTATGTATGAGAGGCAGCTCCTTTGACATGCTTGTAAATAGTCATGACAGAACTAAGGCAGTGCATATCACGTCTTTCAGTCAAGTACATCAGATTACAAAAGATGCTGAATATCAGATCTTAAGTATACTATTTTGGCAGAATATGCACTATGCAATACTGAAAGTGCTGTAATTTTCATTAGCAACAGTAACACTTCCAGAAATCTCCTAATTTTCTATTCAGGGAAAGTTTCTCAGCTGTCATGTACTAAAACTCATTTGGCATCTGAATTTCACGAAGTCCAGTGTTCTACTGTATTTTCTAGCTGAGCTGTTATTAGTAACAAAAAAGTACAGTGGCAGCCTGGCAGTCACAGACCAAATTCATGGTTCATCTGAGGTTTAAAGTTTTATTTAAGCTACGATTCTGCCTTTCTCTCTAAGAAGAAAGCCCCTAATAACAACTCATTATAAGGTGTTCCCCTAGTTAAGACTGCACAAGAAAGCCCAGAGCTGCAAACTGGTGGAGGCTGGAGGAATGTTCTGGGACACTTTCTCTTCAGGCCAGCCCTGTTCAGACAACCTTTCCAAAGCCCTTGCTTTTAGCCACTGCCAAAGCCTACACAACAAATTGATTAGTCATTAGTCTGTATGTTCTTCATCCTTCACTGATGTGTCCTAGGCCCAGTGTCGTTCAGTTAAGGATGAGATTCATACAGTTGAAATGCTGTATCTTTACAGAGGCCTCAGAAATTCATGAAGAAGAAATGAGAAGAGGACACTTAAAAGACCTATCTCCTCCCACAGTATATGCATAGGTTACGGTTCTCAAGACATTCAGGAGGATATTCTGTTGTGAAGGAGCTGAGGCTGTTTTCACTTCAGGCCATTCTGTATTCACTGTCAGCCCTGCCCAGTGAAGAAAAACATGCCCAGACCATGGCTGTGACACTCAGGCATGTTTTCAGTCAACAGGCATCATTATAGTGCTCTGGATGGCACGAGAGGAAGGATGTAGATATAAATACAGTATCTGTTAAATAATTTCTGAGGGAAATGTGGATATGGAAACCATAGGCAAAAATTGCAAAGAAGATAGCAGATAGATTTCATTTTCTGGAAGAAAATTAGTATTGGTATATATAGACTATGACATTAAACACGAAACTCTTACTTTTTTGCTTTTGTTCTTACTGACAACCTGTTACTGCTTTGATTGCTACTTCCTTCTCTAGGCATAGGAACACATGCTCCAGCCAGTAGTATTTTTACATAGGTGATAAAGTCCAGGAAAAAGCTAAGCTTCTAGCTACATTTAAAGTGTGTGTATGCCCTCACTTGACTTTCTCAGCACTGACTTTTGCAGCTCTTTCTTTTGAAGACTTGATCAGTCTGAACCTTCAGGTAAATATAGTATGCATTTAAGTTCCTAACCATTCAATATGTGACTGAAGGTCAAGCCTATTAGACCTGCTTGAACTCACACCAATTATCCTCCCCATTGAAGGTGATGTAACTGTGATTCCAGCTAATTAGGTCTGTAATATTGAGACAGAGTGCTTAATAAGGCTCAACACAGGCAAATCAAGTTAACTCTGTCAATCTTCTTTGCTATAATGCATTTTGTTATATAAACATTCCGGCAGCCTAAGAGTTGTAGATTTGCATTTGTGCACCTTTTTTTTCTGATAGACATAGGCAAATTTGCTCCTCTGTGGTAAAATATCCTTCAGTGGCATTCAATGGCATTGAACTAAATATATCCTAATATTGAAAATGGCAAAGCCTATTTTACATTCTAGAGATAATTTATCACCTGTAAATGAGAAAACCAGAGAAATATCCTCCAAGCAGCATCTGGTTGATAACTGTAAACAGAGAAGTATCTATCCAGTCATTCTTAGCAATCAGTGTTAATTTTTACTGTTTCTGCCTAGCTGTAGATAATCACATTCTTGTTAATTTACAGCTATGTTCTAATCCTTAATTTAAAACTCTACTGAGATTTTTATTTTAGTACCTGAACAATCATTTTGACAAGTCACAGAAGAATAGTAGTAAACCCGAGACCTAGGTTTTGTCCAAGGGTGAATATTCAAAGTAGAAATGTAAGGAAAATTCCTATCTAAAGGGACATCCAAACAATGAGTCCATTGGAGGACGGCTGGTCACAGCTTAGCCTGTTGTCATGCAATCCTCCTTTGTCTTCCTTGTCTGGCATCCTCTGAAAGGATACTGATGCTGGAATTTGGAAAAGCTGGGAATGCTTTTTCTTCCTTTCTGGGGACAATTAGGAAAATTCCTGTACATTTTCTTTGTTTCAAAGCACAGGAATGAGCTAAGCAGACTTACTGAAGTAATTACAAGCAGCCTCAGCTCTGCTTGAAATACACGATAGAGGTGAGGTGGACCACAACACTAATCTTTGTCTTACACACCTGCCAGAGCCTTAAAGCTGGACTACACTACTTTCTAAGTTACGTTTAAAGCTTTCTGAGATTGAAACTGAATTGGTAAACAAATTCAGAATAAACCTCAATTTAATTTTCAGTGTAAACACAGAGATGGCAGTTTCAATCTCTGCAGATGGAACCTCTACTGGTACAAACCAATTAATACCAGTATATACGAGTTAGAGTTGTGATTCTAAAAAACTACAATGAAACTATATCTTATACAGGAAATTCTCTTCACATAAAAAGTTTTAATTTCAACATCACTAGGACACGTGACAGTATTTTCATGATGTCTGCACAACAGTATTAATGTTAACTATTACTAATCTGGTAATTTCTAATTGACAAGGCAGGACTCCATGCTGTCTTACCCATTAGAGTTGTTATTTAGCTGATGTTAAAGATGAAATATTGATAATTATATCTTCTAAACATAAATGCACTGCTACAGTGGCCCTCGAAGTTCAAGGAATGCAAAACCCTTCTATCAAGCTTTCTATGACAAATTAGCATTCAACACTCACCACTAGGATAGTGCCATTAATTATTCTTGGACAGCACAACAAAGACAACAGGTGCTTGTAGGAAGGTCATACAAAAGGCTTCACATGGAACTAAGAAGCAATTGTCATGATAGTGCAAGGCAATATACAGTCTGAAGAATGTGTTTCTTGAAAATTACTGATGGTTCTAAAGAACGGAAAATTAGCCAGTGCTCCCAAGAGTATCTTGGACTTTTAGATTAGATGTAGTAGCGATGCCATGATGATTTTTTGCCTTTTCTTTTATATACCTTTTGTATATCTTTTATATAGCTTTTACGTATCCTCAGCGTTTTTAGCACGCATACTTGTCCTTAAGTCCGATAACTTAGCATAGTCCTAGTATTCTGTTAAGCCAGGAGACCAAACATCCTGGAGGCCTCGCCGCTGGAGGCTGGAAAGCCCTACACTATCCTCACAAACCAAGGTCCTCTCTGGAACACATCCTGTAAACTAACATTAGGCCCATCCAGGGGGAATTCCTCGGGATGGGGGGATATCACGCTAATGATTCAAGCCTCTCACTGGTGAGACTTTGATAGATATGCTAATTTGCAAGGTCTATAAATTGTATACACAATTGTGTATGTGCATTTTGGTGCATTCCACCTTGGCGAAGTGGTGCACCATAAGGATCCTTAATTAAATACTGAGGTAAAACCCTTCTTCCCTTAACCGTGTCTGGTTCTTAATTTTTAAGACCAGGAAAAGGCATCAGTAGTAAGAAAAATATAAGCAAAGACGTGCCAAGCTGATCCAGCTCCAGGAAATGAAGCATTTTACTACAGATATCTCAAATCTGTCTTCTTTAACTGGCTTTAAGTACAATTTTATGTACGCAAGACAGTCTTAAACTAAAGGAGAATGCCTCCTTGATTTCCTAAGCAGTAAGACTAGCTAATGACAGCACCAACTACTACATAGTATGTGCTGCTAAAACCCTAAAAGTACATCAATTTCTGAGTTTAAAAAAGAAAAAAAAGAGACAGATTGTCTTAAAAAAGTTAAAAAAAACTCCTTTATATACAAAATAACATATTTACAATTGTGTCTGCTGCCCTCCTCCAGGCAAACCACTTCTTAAATCATTAATATTAAAGTGTGAAGTTCAGTTGAACTGATTTCAGCAGATAACTGTTTTTAAAAGTAAAATACTCTTGTCCTAGTTTAGATGAGTTTCTTAGTTTTAACAAAAGCATTACATCTTTCTTCAAGACCTCTGGGACTCCTGAAATGGGACAGCCACCAAAAAGAACTGCATCATCATGTGGAAAAGTACATATATACTTACAGAAGGAACCCTTATTAAGATCTGGTAAACTCTTCTTCATTTGGAATCTTGATCATTCTGTGAATTAATGTGATTCAGGTCAGTGCAAAGGAAATCAAAGGAGCTGTGATGGTAGAAATGGAAAAATACAGACTTGAAGAGTAGATGATGTGACCCAAGATTCACATTACGTGGTAGAATTTTTCTTAATTACTTTCTCTTGTGGTACAATCCCACTTTTAGGGGATAAAATTTAAGGTTCCTGTACTTTTAAACAAGATCTCAAGCACAGCAACGATCACTAAACATTTCTGTGATTTATCTACTACACTATTTAAGTTCTTGCTCTGGGCATTTAAAATAACCACGATAAAGTCATGATCAATATAATATATGTTTTTATCTTTCATGTCTATATCAATACTAAACTTCTGGTTTTATGGAGCGATAATGATCCCCAAAGTATTATTTTTTAGTGAACTATTAAGATATTCTTTAAAAATCAATAAGAATACTGATATAATATATATCACAAAAGATCCATACAAACATTTCATTCTCTTTTACTGGGACAGTAAATGGTAACTTGTTCTCTCAGTAGAGTAAAAGATGTATAAGTTTAACTGAATGCACACTAAATATTCAATTCCTGTAGAAGAGATGTGAAAGATGTCATCAGTATTTATAAATCAGTGTCTGTACATCTTGTCAATTAAAAAAACCCCAAGGATAAATAATCTTTATTAGCATCCCAGAGGTATTTTGAGACTAGGTGGTTAACCCTTATAAAATGTGTTAATAATGAATGTACTTTTATGTGTTCACTTAGCATGTATAATCACCACACACATTAGAGGAGGCTTGTCCACTGGAAAAATAGAATTATTCCTATATTTAATGGAAGATTACAGGAAACGAAGCAAATGCATAAGCACCTATTTCATGCATGAAAATTTGAAGTAACTCCAATAAAGATCTGGATTGCAAGTCAGTGATTCCCCCTACTTATTTCATTTTAATCCCCTTTTAAAGCACATTCTACAAGAAAGGAAGCTCTTACTCCTGTGGGAGATAAGTGTAAGAGCAAAAATGGAACAGATCCTGGAAACATTAAAATTAATGATGTCTGAGAAATCATTATGGTTATAAACCTTGAGCCTGACAGTTTTAATTCAAAGCTCACAAAAACTGAGAAACAGTTAAATAAACTGAAGGACCAGATGGTCTCAGCCTTTAGGGAATTCACTACAGACAGATAAATTGGGAAACAAGAGTCAACAGTCAGAAACTAAAGATATTCTGAAGTGTTTTAAAGGGTCTGATTTCTGAAGAAAAACTTGAGAAGATAATTTTTCTAGAGAAAAGCTAAAAATAAACAGTATTCCTGAAGACTGTTTTTCTAAGAGATTTTTCAACACACATATTCCAGAAGGTTCAGATTGGCTATCTCTATGCCCAAATTCAGATCACTGAAATTTATAATTTCCTAAGAACAGACATTAATACTTACATTTAGAATAACAGAATGGTTAAGGGTTAGAAAGAATCTTACATTTCTGTTATATCTCTTGCATTTCTATGATCATTCTTAAAATTCTTTCAAATCTATGAAGCAGGAATTAAAAAAATCCAAATCCTTTTATCTTTGCCTTAGTACCATGGACCGAAGACGGAAGAGAAAAGGGGAAGAGTAACATCCTCTCTGCTTGAGTATCTCTCATTTAGTCTTGACTGGAAGCAACTTGCATCTTGGAGATAATCACGTTCCAACCCCTTTGCCATGGGCAGGGATGCAATTTGTCAAAGAAAATTTCCTCCCTCTTTGGTTGGACTTGTAAGTTTAAATTGTTTGATAAATAATTTTAAGTGGTAAGTGACCTGAGAGCCAAGTAAAATGATCGAAAGACTGAAGATTTAAATTAATTGCAGTGTATTTTTCATTAAGTTCTGTAGCTACAGTGAAGGACAACCATAGGAATTAATTACCCCAAGCTCTTTAGCCTTTGCTGTTTTCACAAGAGAAAATAATTTCTTTCTCTATTTGTCTGCCAGAAATGTAGCTATTCAGGAATTCTCATGTTTATACTACCAGACTGAATCTAGCTTTAGAAGTAGTAGTCAAACATCTTAATTACTCAGCCTTTCAATCAGTGTCTAACATAAAATTACTTACATGTTTGTTTGGTTCTTACTGTTCATTTGTACACACAAACATAATACAATATCACAACTGGATCTGGAAACCATATTGCCCCTCTTGACAGAAAAAAAACCAAAGAAGAAAAGTATATGAAAACTGAATTGCCATATCAGTCTTTAGGGGTCTCTCTTTAGGTCAAAACTTTATATATTCAGGCAGATAATAATTGCTGGTTCCTTCTGCTCTTATCCCAGTATCTATCTTTCTCAAAAGTTCTATATACATTACGGCAAATGCTGAAGCATTAAAGTTATTTCAGGCTTTTGAAAAAGTCATGGAATTAATCTACACATGCAGAAGAAAGAGTAGCAGCAAAATTTCCTGCTCTGAGTTGCTAGCTACTTGCCATGTGAAAGAAGGTAGGGCACATTTTTATTAGTATTATTAAATATTTCACATCAAATCTATGCCAACTATGACAGTAAAGAAATTATTTACATAAAACTTAAGATAAATACAAAGGCTTTTTTTCTGGGAACAGACTTCAATTTTATTTGCAGCTCAATTACACCTTTCAAAACTAACACTTCTGATGCATCATTTATAGGCTAACAGTTGCAAGCATATTTAAAGTTTCAACTCCTATTTTCTGTTATTGTAGACTAATTATCTGTAAGTGGCTTGAAAGCAGCCACCTGACATCAGACAGGTCTAGGCCATGTACAGAAATATACGATTTCACAGTAACAGACCTGCTCACACCCAAGTCCATCAATTCTTAGTACGGAAAGGTAGCTTTTTCTAGAGACAAACAGCAGTGATAAACATCTCACTTCTTATAACTGTAGGTATCAAAAGCACTGATTTATTTCTCTGATAAGAATTAGTAATATTGAGGCTTTAAGAGAGGTTGTATTTTACTTTATACGGTTTGGTCCATCACTTGGCCTTACTCACAGGATCTCTTTGATCCTCATCAGGTCAACATAGAATACATCAGTCACACCAAGTAAATAATTACTTATTTCAGCCTCCCCATCTAAATTTAGTCTAGTGAACATTTCAGAAGAAGAAAAACTCAGACCACATCTAACAAGAATAATGACACAGCAGACCTCTATTTTCTACAACCTGCAGAAGTAAGAAAAGCAGAAAGCACCTGCATTGAGTCACTGCTTGCTCTTCATGCCAACATCAGCAGTGCAAAGGTGGGCACACCTTCCTTAATCACAGTCCTTTCCAGAAAAGGACCTGTGGTCTATAATCCTGGTAAGATGAGTCATTTTCCCCCACATATTACCACACTGTCAGTAATCAGGAAACTAGAAGTTCCTCTTTGGCTGACTCACATGACTATCTGATAGTTGAAAGTTACTAGTCTGATACGAACTAACCTTTGTCAAAAGTGAAAAATTATGCAAGTGCCAATTAATATAGTTTACCACAATTAGATTGAATCGTTGCAAATAATCAAAGATCAAAGATCCTACAAAAGGACTATTCAATTACAAACTAATAATAAAAAAGAACTATTCTATTGTTTAAATATACAACTCTGGGAGACATGACTGCCAGAATGATTGAACAGGTACTTTTCAATAGGTGTGCAGTATGTGAATCTTTGTGCTCTGATGATCAGCTCTTCTTAGTGACTCTGGAGTGCTTTTATGATTATTTTCCAGTAAACTATGCACAATGACTGCACTGTGAATGTGCACATCTTTTATCCTATTTTATTATAATCACATATTTTGTTTGATTAATTTGTATATTTAGGACTGAAATACGTTATTAAAAACTGAAATATAATGAGTAAGGTTTTATCCAGCTTCTCTAAACTTATGTCAGTAGAAGTCGCGTTACTTTAATTTAGGTATTTTTAAAAGTTCACAGAGCAATTGCTGAGCTATTTTTACATTATTGCACATATTTAAATAACAGAAAAACTTTACCGAGTAAAAAGATTCTATGGTAAATCAACAATATAAAGAACCTCTGGCTCAATGTGTACTATGTATCATTTTTTTCCAAATATCTAATCTAGTTGTTTTCTAATTATATATCTAGCTGTTACGGGGATGGTCTCCAACGAGTTTGTCTGATGATCGTTCATTGAATTTCTTTAATTTGAAGAAAAATAATCAGTGGTTTCACAACAAAAACATCAGTGATGTAAAGGCAAACAGGTGAATACTAAATACATAAATTTGTTAATGTTGAGCATAACACAAGAGTAATATTTTGACTGGTTTTCCAAGTTTGCTGCAAAAATTTCAATAAATACTGAAGAATTTTCTACACCTGTGAAGTCTGAAGGTCTTACCTCCACATTGTTATCTTGGCTGAACTGTTAGAAGGTCATGGAAAAAAAGTAAATGAATAAAGCTTCCCCAAAAGCAAACTAATTTGTTTTTTTTTTTAATTACCAAAATATACTTTGCATATGGCTCTTACCTCTCAAATTCTCTCAGAATACGTGGAAATAATATTTTCTATCTCTTGAAGTCCTTCCCAAGAATTCCTGGTGAGGTGTGTAACTGGTAAACATCCACAATCATTCTTTCCCATTATGCGACACATGAATATTATGAATTATAATTTCTCATAATACTGAGGCCACAAGTCAATATTACTATAAAATTTTGAGAGCAGTATTAGTAGGTTACACTCTTAAGTATTTTGCTAGGAGGTTGTACTATTCCTCTCCCATACTTATAAAATTAGAATGACACCCGATTTCCCTGACAATAGTGAGAATTCTTGCTTTTCATCAGAAGCCAGCTTTTAACTTAAAGTTTTATTTTCAGACCTTGTTAAATAACAGTTAATTTTTTGACAGAGCATTATCCGGTAACTTAGGCAGCTAATAAAATCCTCCTCCCTTTTTCACAAGGTCGTGTGTTACTTGTAAAAAAAAACAACTAAGCTGCATCTCCATTACTCCAAGTTTATGAGAGATTTACCAGGGTAAAAATGGACCCATCCCCTGGAGGCAAAATACTTCCCTTGTGTCCTTCAAGCAATTTTTATCTCAGCATCAATCTGTTTTCAATTCACTTGACAAAACCACTTTTCTCTATTTTACATGCGTTATGCAGCGCATGTACAATTTTAAAAGCATACATATATTTCTGAGTAGAATACTAATAAAGATATTGCTGTGTTCAGAGCTAATTTGATTATTTTTCAAAGCTACTGGTCATTTAATGTAATACTTGACCCTGTACACTTTCAACAGTTTAGTAACATTTTCAATGTTATACTGACCTTTGTCTATGTCTTCTATTGGGCTACCTTTGTAATGGAACTCGTGACAAGAATTTGTCCCTAGCAATGTGAATTAGGTTTTCATTATATTCACAAAAAAAAAAAAAAAAAAAACAAAAAATATAAAATTAAAAAATAATCCTCCCTNNNNAAAAAATAATAATATCAATATTAAGTATGATGCTTCCCTAATTCCTGTTCTTTGAAAACTGAGATCAGAGACAGTGCAACATATTCTGCCACCTGAAAAACCTTTGCTGGCTTCTTTGAAGTAAAAGAAAAACATGGAAATGTTATCCAATAAATCCATCTAACAAACTTTCCCCAACTTGTTTTCTTATAGTTTCATCAAGCAGATGCATAGACTGCCATTATTATTGCTGTGACAAATGTAATTTGGAAAATTTGTAATAAATCTTATCTAAAGTGAGGAATGTAAGCATCACCATCAATATTCATAAAGGTTTAAAATTATAGGTATATCTAGATGAAGAGTCCCAGAGAGAAGTCACATCTGTCACTTTTCACCATTCACTAAGTCTTTCTGAGCTACACTGTACTGGAGAGTAGTTGCAAGAGCAGTGACCATATAAAACCACTGGGTCTAAGCACCAAAACTTTCCCAGTAATGACATCGTTTTGTAATTTGTTTGTGTGCTAAGTAAAGCACACAATCCAAAAGAAAAAGTCAAACTGCCTTCTTTTTCTCCATCAAACAGACATCATTTTAAATTTATCAAATACAATCATGATATACGGTCTGCCTACTATTTTGTATGGTATTATATTTGTATTATATTTTGCTCAGAGAATCACGGGAAGACTATTCAAACATTTAGAACTTACTGGAACAATTCAGTAAAATTTAATTTAATATTTATCATGTCTAAAATTTCCACTGGATTTTTTTTTTTTTTAGATTTTAATTGAGGAATCTAACATTCAAAATAATTTTAACTTTAGGCAATCAAAACTCTCATTTTTATAGTGACTTAAAATAAAATTCCTCTACCAAACATTCAGTTTGTATAACCAAAAATATCCAAAAAAAGTCCCTATAACAGACCATTCAAACCCTTCTCCACGTAACGGAGCAGCACAACACTCAATAGATGACATTATGCCTTTATATGATAATAAACCACCAATTCCTTGAAAATTTCTGCACTGCAAAAGGGGATCTCTGTATTCAGCCCCTACCCAGACCTCCTCTATAGTGAGTTTTTCTGCCTGTTACAGAATGGCAGTCACCTTATCTGCAGGGCCCAAGCAGAAGCATCACAAGCAGCCAAAGGGCAAGATGTGCCTTACAGCTTCTTTTGCCAAGAGAAGAGAAAGGAAAAAATACAAAAATAGCCCAAAAGAGCTAAATACCAGCTGAAGTGATAAGCAGTGCATTAGTACATTATTGGGAAAAGAAACAAATTACCTGAATAGTTTCTCATGTACTGCCTTCCTCTAGAGGAATCAGAATCAATGGAAAAACTAAATCCTAAAAAAAAGGACATAAAGGACATAAAGAACACCACAGTAAAGGAAAGGGAAATAAAAATGTCATAGAAGAAACTGAAAAATTAGTGGAAGAGAAATAGGTGAAAACAGATCTGATTGTCTTAAGTTGTAGTGATTATTCAAGACTCGCTCAATGAATAAGCAAATTCCTCACGGCCAAGGCTTCAGAAGGTCTGACTTAAGTTCTGAGGAACTCTTAGGCAAGGAGTTAAAAAAAAAAAAGCCATAGATTATTTCTTTAAAAACTAATTTTTCAAAGATGATGTAGCATTTAGAAAAGAAAGAGGATGCCATTGCAACAATATCAGAACCCATGAAATTCATAGATTAGGTGATCTTAAAACAAACCGTAACTCTTCATAGAGGATTCTTTTAGTAGGGATTTGCGTGTATCTAACACTCTGGGAAGTCAATCAGAAAGAAAATGGCCTTAAATCAGAAAGGCATGGCAATAATCACTGAAGCCGGATTTACTCCTATAATGTTCCTGTACTTTGCCATGGATTGGGTAACAGGCACAGCTATGACGGACTCACTACTCTAACTTGTCCTATTCTACAAGCCTCACAACCTGTTGGAAAATATGAAATTACAAGTTTGTCTGAACACAGGTATTACGAACCTGAAAATGCAGGCACTTCTCAGAAAGAGTATGAGATTTAGGTGTCTTTACAAAACAGTCACAGAGCCTGCTAAGCTTCCTGTGATTAGGCAGGAAGGAGCAGGATTTATTCCAACAAGTAGTCTAACTGAATCAGCTCTAAGCATTTATCTTGCTGCTTAAGGGTTATAATGTGCTTGTACTACAATATAAGTACTTAGGAGCCTATACTATAGGAAAATATAAACAGACACAAGATGACAAAAGCAGCTGGCTGTCTTGACATGCTCTGTCAGCAGATTTATGAAAATGTTATGTACCCGAGGCTCCTCACTGAGAAGTTTTCCTTAATTCAGGATTTACATGTTTGTTTACTTTATGGAGATAAAATCTGAAGAATTAATATGAATATTTACTAAAGTTTAGATTGTGCTTTGCCTGGGTTGCCTGCATGACCCTGTTACATAATATAACTCCAGTAAATTTATATTTACTGCACTTCCATTTTGTTGCCATTTATAGCTCATTAAAAAATCAACCTTGGAATAATTTCTTTTATCCTTTCATTGTATTTCTTCAAATTAATTTTTATATAAGGGAGCAAGGGACCGTAAAATAGCTGCTAAGACAGCTACTATTACATAACAGTATGAAACTGTTGATAATGACATCTCAAAAACGTTACTGTCAAGCAAATCACCCTGAGCATGTGTTAAGGCTCGGAAGCCTCACCAGTAATTTCTGAACATTGCATTTTGCAAATGTAGATTTCAGGTTGTTACATAGCTTTTTGAGCTATAGTGATGCCATGAGAGGAAAAGCATACAGCACATTCCACCATGGAGTTCCACAGTGAAAACTGACTACATACTAATTTCTTACTGGGACAATGACAGGTCAGTCAGTCCTTCCTGCATGGATTAACAGAAGAAAACACTTGACCAGAATGAAATGACAAGGTGAAATGGAGAAAGAAGGAAAGGAAAAATACATTTTCATGATCAAGCAAAGAAAGATGAAGTTGTCCTACACGGCGGAAGTATTAATAGAATGAGCCTCTGACACTCCACAGGAAAACCTTTGGGAAAATCTGGAGAGTGTACCTGTGTTACGAATATATGTAAGTGATGATCAAGAAAAGCTAGAACAAGTTATTAAAAGTCTTAAAGTAACTTAATAAACTGTATTTAGACATTTCTGTTGATGCCTTCCTTCATTACTAAGTGGCCTTAATTCAATTTAGCTGAATTCATTCCTAAATTAATCCAATTTAGCTGAACTGAGTCAAAACTACTTTGATTCTGGATAAGGGTGCCTACTTAGAGTTTCACATAAACACTTTCAAAGTTCATTCAGATTAATTTTCCTCTGTGTCTGCATATATGCAAAACCCTTAAACTGTTTACAAAGGAAACTGAAGAAGTGATGCATGGACTGCCACTAGAAACTTATTTCCAAGATAATATCTTCAGCTGCTCAGAATTTATTACTTTTAAGCACATTGTTTAGGTGTTATTTCAATTTTGATGCATTATTTCAATATATACGCGTTGACACCTACAGAGGAGAGAGGTTTGTGCTCTTTTAAACCCTTTCAACTGCAAAGTAAAATGGAACTTGTATCATTAGTTCTTTGCAAATCAGCATGGTATGCTTTCACAGCAGCACAAAAGAACCTACTACCAAAGCTAATGACAACAGGAGAAAAACGATTCTAGTCCTAGAAGAGTTTTCCTACACTTTCTTCTTCTTCACAGTTGCATGAAAACATCACCATAGCTGTATGTGAAAGCTGTAGCCTGTTCCTTTCTGGCACTGATGATGTTTAATTTAGTGTCCTAAAGTTTTGAATCTCACTCCAGTACTTGTTCACTGAGCTGAATAAACATCTCCTCCCTGACTCTTCAGGTTATGTAAGAACTTCACATGACACATCTGCACATTTTGCCTACAGAAGGTATATTTCAGTTTTGATTCTCCTACTCATTTCCCAGTTGCAGAAGACCCATTTCATTTTAAAGGAAGCTTATTCTCAGATCCTAATAATTACTAAAAACTTCCATTATCCATTGGACTGAAATATAAGGCAAACCAGTTTTACTGTTGTACCATTTTCAAGGATACTGAGAAATCAGCAAACACATGGTAGCTCTTATTGACTGTACAAATGTCCTGAAAACAGAAGGCATATCGGGGAAAAAAAAAAAAATCAGCATCATCTATGTATCTTATTCTTCCTAGTGGCAATAGTGTTTTAGAACAAATAGAATTGCATGTGTACTCCGTAGACCAACTGGTACTAGCATAAACCTGAATATGTTACCATATATCAAGGATTAGAAGATAATTACAAAAAGCAACTGGTTACCAGTTCATGCTTATAGTGTCTGAATTATCTTGTTTTTGCTGAAGGTTTGATTTATATTAAAGTATCCCCGAGCTTAATGCTAAATGGAAAAGATAACCTATTAGATTTTTTAAATGAAAATAGAAAATAGTGCCCTAGTCGATTTGTTTGCCTTTTTTTTTTTTTTT
>VZTE01000109.1:1335147-1432142 GCA_013397775.1 Eulacestoma nigropectus
TTTCTTTTTTTTTTTTTTTTAACATTCTAACAAACTGTGTAAGATATTTTCAGGAATATACATATACAATATGCCTATATATATATATTTTATATATATATATATATATAAAATATAGCCAAAAGAAATGCAGACTTCAGTGCAGTGATTTCATTGGGATTATAAAACAGTTAATCAGGCCCGAATAGTACAGCAGCAGGTTTTCTGAGTATTTACTGCAGACAGTTATCAATAGATTCTAACATTCACTGCTATTTTTCAACTATGTCTAGAGCGATGTTCCACACATTAATGAATTCCCAAGAACCAAGACACTGAGAAGCACTGTAGAAAAAGTTACCCAGTGAGTCTGATTCTCTTCGAAAGTTCCTTGCTTACAGAAATTCTAGCAGTTGCACTGTGGAGGAAAACTTAATGCTGAAGCTTGATGCCGCCATTTGATTTTATTTGTTATTTGACAGAATTAAACTAAACCCTAGGGGTAAGATGCACTTTATTTAAGTACATTACATACATTCTGACACATACTCCAGTTAGACATTTGCTTACTACAGATTTCACTAAAATCATACACGAAATTTCTGAAAAGTAAGGATTAAAATATAGATGCCAAATCAGTCAAGTACTCTGAAAGTCCAGAAGACTGAAAACCATAGTTCTGGTGAACAGGTGGTATTACAATAGTTTGGAATACATATTTAATTCTATTCTATGTGTAAATTAGGAATTTACACCTTTAAATGATCAGTACCACTTAAATAGAATATTTGATATTCTGTGGCATTTCTGTAGATGACTGCTATCATCAGAAGTGCAGCAATAAAGGCTGAAGAAACACAACATAGCTGTAAATAACCCTTCAGTTCAATGACTCTGATAATTATATGCAACTTTGCTAGACTATATTTAGTAAGAGTTTTGAATCTGTTAAGATACTTTACACAGTACTGATCAAACTGAGCTTATGAAATACAGGGCATTTTCTGCAAATAAAATGTCACAGAAATGCAATTTTTTTTCTTTAAGTGTCAAGTCCTAAGATTAATCTTTTTCTTTTAAAGTAGCAGCATATGCTGGTCAGTGAAGCATACACTACACAGCTGTTACATCTACTGTATGACCTGTACATATCGAATCAGACATTGTGTTTTTCAATTCTGGTTCATCAGAATTCTGGTCTGAAGGGCTTTAATCTACATTTAGGAGAAGAACAAAATTCAATATTACCTTATCTATCCAAATTCACAGCCTACAGCCTGTTTTGATCTAAAACAATTGGCCAATTTATTTTTTCCTCTTGTTTTTCTTCTTAGCAGTAATGCAGTGTTTATAAGAAAAATTCAGCACAAGGATTAACAGCAGAAAAGCTCCAGGACTGTAGTTTGATATTGTATAAATATGTATTCCGATGCACATAGAGAGGATGTGGACTTTTTAACAACCATCATCACTCCTGTTCTCAGGTTTGTACATTTGCATTCTTGGTACATTAAGAAAAAAAACTATTTCTATATATAACAACAAATATAATATAGTTTAGTGAATACATAAATCCAAGTGCGGTACTCTAAATGGTTTTCTTAAACCATTAAGATGTCTCAAAAGTTCAGATAATTTTTTTTTTCAAAAAAAGGAACCAATTTCCTGTATTGATCATCTTCTGGATACAGTCTGTTGAGGAAGTCCATAAGGCATACAACGTGCATAGAAGAGAGATGTACCACTGCGTTTCCATTTTTCTATATATATCCCCCCCAAAGCTTCCAGCCTACTAGACTCCTACCAGAGGTAAGAAACAAGTTGAAATGGAATTCTGGACTGACCCTTTACAGCTTTTCTCATATCCCTAAATTCAACACTTTGCACTAGCATTTGAAACAACATTAGATTCAAGATTCTTACTGAAGTACTGAATATTTCTAGCTATTTTAAGTACAATTGTAACTTCTGATTAGTAATTTTTTAAAATTATGTTTCAGGCACTCATTGATGCCAAGAGAAGAAAGCAGTAAAAGGCCTGGACAAAGAGTAATTTAAACCCATTGTTTTTCTCAATTCATTAAGGAAATTCCTCTTTATTTCACCATGAGGTTTTCTCAGAAACTAAAGAAATCCGTGTATGAGTTTCATTCACTAAAACAAGATTATGAAGCCAGTTAACTTCACGAAGAATGGCTGTCCATGTATGAAGTCAAACAATGAACATCTGTGAAAGAACTCCTTTCTCTGTGAAGCAGAGCTTAAGTGCTTCATTATAAACTAATCTGGCAATAAAAATAATAAGTTCCTTCACTGATGATTTGGAAACTCAATTAACACCTGTAAGTTCCTTCACTTTCTGGGACATTATGGGAGCACAATAACAATAAATTAGAATAATGAACTAACTCTTATGTAGAACTATGGAAGTTTAAAAATGGGATTCTTATAACTCACAGTCAGGAAACTATGAAATGATCCCATCTGTACTATATTCAATTACAGTTCAACAAATTTACAAGCTTTCCTTGATTTATTTGATATATATTATGCCAACCACACATAAATCAATAATGCAGAAAAAGCTCACAGCATAAACATGCATCAGCATATCAATATTAATTTAGCTAAAAAATAAATTTTTCATTGAGATGGGCTCAAGAAATACTATGCACATCTTTGTGAGATGCCCACTGGGACGGTAGTCATGCACTTTTACATCCTATTTTCAAAGTGTAGCACATGACATTCAGTCTAAAATGACAGACAAGAATGAATCATTACAGCCACAGTCAACTCTCCTAGTATCACAAGTCTTGTTAAAGTTTTTTGTGTTAAAAAAAGCCAAGTAAACAATTCTCTCCTCCTCCCCTCACCACCAAAATCTCTCCCTCTTCCCACACACTCCAACACTGTATGTTAGAGCAGAGAATGATCATAAGAACTGTAAACTCAGGAAATTGATTCTACAGAGTTCACTATTTCCCCCCCTCCCCTCCTTGCCTCACTCTCTTCTATTTAATTTTCCCTCTGTATTATTTTTAGGAAACATTTCCAAAGTTCAGAAAATAGATTAAACTCAAATAGCTTATAGGCACCATAAACACATACTGTTACCTGTCCATGTGCACTATCCTTCCAGAACAACTGTTGCTAACCCCATACACACAGAACGCAGGATTCCAGTTCTCAAAACCATGAAACTTAGAAACATGGTATTAAGTTTGGAAAAGGCCTCTAAAATCACCAAGTCCAACAGTTAACCCAGCACTGCCATGTTCACTGCTAAACCATTTCCCTAATGTCATGTCCACATGCGTTTTGAGCTATTCTTGAACGTCTTGAACACATTTTTTGAGTCACTTGAGTGACTTCACCACTTCCCTGGGCAGCCTGTTCCAATGCCTAACAACTCTCTCTGTGAGGAAATCGTTCCTAATATCTAATCTAAATCTCCCCTGCTGCAACATGAGGCTCTTTCCTCTTGGTCTGTCATTCCTTACCTGAGACAAAAGACTGAACCCCACCTGACTACAATCCTCTTTCAAGTACTGTAAAGCAGTAAGGTCCTCCCCTTGTCTCCAGGCTAAACAATCCCAGCTCCCTCAGCTGCTCCTCACAGGACTTGTGCTCCAGGATCGTTCACCAGCTCCACTGCCCTTCTCTGGACACACTCCAGCACCTCAATGTCTTGTAGTGAGGGGCCCAGAACTGAACACTGAGGCCTCACCAGTGCCAAGTACAGCAGGACAATCCCTGCTCTGGTCCTGCTGGCTGCACTATTTCTGATACCAGTCAGGTACAATTCCGTAATAAAGTTATTTCACAGACTCACAGAATATGCTGAGTTGAAAGGGACCCACAAGGATCATCGAGTCCAACTCTGAGCCCTTTATAGGACACCCCAAGAGTCATCCCATGTGCTTGACAGCATTGTCCAAATACTTCCTAAACTCTGTCACACTTGGTGCTGTGACCACTTCCCTGGGGAGCCCGTTCCAGTGCCCAACCACCCTCTGGGTAAAGAACCTTTTTCTGATAGTCATCTTAAATTTCCCCTGACACAACTTCAGGCCATTCCCTCAGGTCATTCGTATAAACACAGGTGTATGTGCACGTATGCTCACAGATGAGTACAAGTTTATCATTCTCTTCATACAGTAAAAAACAACAGAATTTTACATTGGTTTTTGAAACAGTATAAAAATTCTTATAGATTAAATAATCTATTTCTTTTTAGTGAACACCACTTTAATATATCAACAACAACTACGGCAAGAAGATTTTTTACTTCACAGAATTTCATATCTATTTTTAGAGACAAGTCAGACTATGCAGATTACTTCTGAATTCACCCTAACACAGAATATCTCACAAGTTCTACAAACTGGTAGCAGTCAATTAAATAAGGAAATATTAAATCCTTCAACCCCAAAAAGAAATGTTAAGAGATTTCTACTGGTATGGGTTTTTTTTGGAAGTAAAAACAAAATCAGAGGTGAACTCTTCTCAGCTAAGGTCTCCAAAACCACAGAAACAAAACTACCCAATTAAATAATTTCTTCATAAACAGCAAACAACAAGGCAATATTGGCAGAAATATTTTAACTGAAATTTCAGTTCCTGTGTCATAAAGACAGTTTTGAACCATTCTAGTCCTTTCACGAATCACCTCATTAGTACAGTCATCTCTTTGCAAGTCACTTTAGAAGAGGTATTCTGCATAATTGCATCCCTAGGTCTACTCTGTGCATAAAACATAGAGGTAACATACCCACTTTCTGGACTGAAACCTTGCATTCCACTGCTGACTTCCACTACATACTCAGTAATGACTATCTATCTGGAGATACACACACCCACACACATAAACATACATATATTTTTTTTCTTTGAAAAGTTCCTACAACATAGCAATTATAGTGCCCTAACTACTACACAGAAAATCACACAGACTAATTCCTCTATGTACATAAAACCAAAACCCACTGAAAAATCTTTGATACATGACCTCATATACTGCTGCATTTTCCTGAAGAGAAGTGCCAGCCACAACACAGTCACTTTAATACTGAAAAAGACTCTGCCCTTCCCTGAGCATGTGTACACCATGTGCAGTGTTTGAGTCCTCCAAAGCAGCCTCCTCACCTGTGTGCTGTTGACCATTTCCTCAGATTATCACATATAGCTGGAGACTAAAAAGTCAGGAAACAATCAAGAATTTCTAGGAGAAGAACCCACATTCATAAAAAAAATCCAGCCATATCACCTCCTAATAATCAAAGAAACCTATTTTAGTGAACTCTGTTACCACCAGTCTATTTGTAGTCCAAAATAAGCCAACAAACCAAGACTGAAAAGAGAAAAAAAAAGAAAAAAGGAAGAAAAACTAAAAACTTCTAAACGCACTTCCACAGTTACTAAAATTATCAGTTTAGAAATTGGAAATGCCTTCTCTAAAATAGGCAACAATCAATTACCTAAGCAACCATGTAGTGAAAAAGATTTTGAGAAACACACTGTAATTATTTACTGGATACTGATGTATGTTCTGTTATGTGGCATCAATCATTCTCTGAGAAAACAAAATAAACATTAAAAAGAAGAGTTTAGAAAAAGAATAGTTGAAAATACTTAACTTACACAGGGAGTTCTATAAAAATGTTAAACGTTTATTGTTTATACCAGGAGAAAATCATGGGTATTTTATTTTATATCATGAGAAAATTGGGGTTTAAGTCCTCAAAAGTCAATGCAGAACTGTGACTTGCACTTGTACTCAGTATTGTAGTTGGTCATTATTACCTTTGTACCATCAAGTTAACTTAAAATATGTTCCAACAACTGATGTTCCGTGTTATTAACTGTTATGGTGTCAATGGGCTTTTGTTATGTGGTTTATCTTAATTAGTGTACAAACTATTATTTAACAGCAGAATGCACATGAAGAAGTCTGATAGTTTGTAACAAGGAAACTAATCTTATAATGCCCTTTGGGAAATCCCAAAGAGAACTTTTCTGTAACAAGAGCAATGGTGCTGAAAATCAGGACTGTTTTTTACTCAGCCATTGAGGATTAGAGAGTGGCAGCACATCTCTCAGATATATACTGACAGCATATATAAAATCAGTATGATTCATGTGTTCAGGAACAGAAGTTTGTTGCGCAGGAAAGCAAATGTGAGTTCAAATAATGGAATTTTACATCAAATACAAGTTGCTAATTGTCCCAGTCCCTTTGTCCTTGTATTTATTCTCTTCAAGCTATTCATATTTCTTTTCACTTCTTCAGACGTACAAGTTTGGACTTCAAACTCCAAACAGCATTAAGGGAGAATTCCTTAACAGCTGGATGAATTTCAGTTCTAAACAAAACACATGTTTCTGAAGCATCAATGAAATCTAGAAAACACACAGATGGCTGTTGTTATTTGCAGAGTAAGATTTTTTTCCGGTAAAAGAGAAATGGCAAAGGACATTAAGAAAAACCAAACCCCAAAGGGCATGAGCTTGTAATTCTACATTTTGAAGTTCCTCCTAAGCACCTATGAAACAGAAAGAAGTGCTAAATTTTTCCCACTTTCAAAAAACATAATGTACATTAATTTTTGTATGTTAAAACATCTGATAAACCCATATAAGAATCGTAGAAACACTTCTGTATACCTAAGATGACATTTTTCACACAGGCATTAATGGTATTTTGGCACTGTTTCATTCTTCTCAATCTTTAAAAAGATCTGTAAGTGCAGGATGACCATCCACATTATAAAAGGCCACGGAAGCATGTACAGAGAAAAAAAAAAAGAAGGTGTATTGAACACAGAACACCAAACTACAAATATTGCAGGTGTCATAGTAGGCATAAATATATAAAGTCATTATTTGAGGAGAAATAGAAGTAAGAGCTATCAATATAAAAAATGTGATTTGATTACTGGAAAGGGAGGCTCAGTTTGTCTTTTCTAGTTTTCATTTTGAAATTAAACCCCCTAATTACCTGAATGACAGACATTTCATCTTTTTCCACAGCTAGTACTCAGTATACAATCTGAACCCACCTGCAAGCAAATCAATGCCTCCACAGAAAGTTTATATACTAGTTTATATATCATATTGCTAAATATTTTTACTTAATTTTAGTTTTATTTTAAAATGAGGATTCCATGTCTGTAATGAGAGATACAACTACTTTTCGATACCTCTTAGATGTGATGTCTAAGAATATGGATGAATATAAAAGACCCTTTTTTGAAGGCAAAAACTAGAATGAAGGTGATTATTTAGAATATTGAATAAATAGATATTGTATGTCTGGATATATTCTACATCACTGGAAAAACCAGTAGAGGATTAAATTAAAACTATATATAAAAGATTTTTTAAAAAGTAGAATAAATGCAAAAGGATGAAGCGGGTAAAATATAAGAACTTTAAAATGCCTACATCACATTAAGATATACCTTTGTGACAGTACCCACCTACTCATAGAGAAGGGAGAAACAGTCCTAAATTAGTTACTGTAAAATCAATTTATAAATTTATACCCAAGCAAATTTTCTTGTAAATTATCAGGAAAAAATTATCAAATAATATAATTATCCAAGAGAGGAAGAGCAAAACGCATTGGGCACTAAGACATGGAAAGAAAATTGAGAAAAGAGAAAAATCAGCAAAAATTTTTTCCCACAGGAAAGGGAACAGGACAAATTCTGATGTGTAATGTGATATGCCTTGATCTGGTTATTTAATCTTGACATGTTTGTAAAATATTTTGAAACAAAATAGGCTTTGATATTATGTATTTCAGCATTCAGCCCAGTGTTTCTCTGTAATATGCCATAAATATAAAACCAAGGAACTAATTTTTGTTTGCTGGTGTCCTGCTTACTTGGCAATGTTTTCTTTCTTGTATGTTTTCTGCAGTTGTAAAAATCACAGAATGAGAAAAAAAGGAAAATTATAATCTTGTACTGAGGTGTTGATACAGACATACTCAAAGTTCATCACAGTTGATGAGGAAAGTGCTGCAATACTCTCTAAGAAGCAATGTGCACTGGGAAATCAGAGGCAATCATGATGGAAATGATGATGTCAACATAATTCATGCTACATTTATGGTGTCTATCAACCTAGTAGTTATTACATGCTGGAAAAAAAAATACAAAATTACCCTAACAATATACTGTGACACACTGTAGTATAACAGTATTTTGTTGACTATGTTAGATAGTATTTTCTTAATATGATGCATGTGGTTATTGAATACTTCAACATGAATGTTCTCAACCAGAATACTGAAAAATATTTGGTTTTAATGTAGTATGGAATGAAAGAGTATCTGGAGTGGGGAACATTTAGTCTGATAGACCAAACTAGAAAAATCAATAATAGCTATTTTCTGTGCAAGGATATTCATTTTGTATTACATTTTTCACAAATTCTGTACATTATTTGAATTCTCAATTTCCTGAGTTAATCTTTATGTACTGAAAAAATTCTGTACACACACATCCTGAAACTGGGAAAATGTATCCTAAAATGGATGAGCAACCTAATGACATCAGCAACAATAATTTTCCCCTTAACAATTCCTCTTTGGATTTTTAATTCTGTGCTTAACCCTACTCTCTTGTCACTTGGTGGAAATCTTTAAGTTCTTTTTTCCATTCCTGGTAACTTTTACCTATGAATTTATCATTATGTATGCAATACATCTATGGTCTGACGATCAAAATTTATTTTATGCAAGAAAAAACCTTTTCTTGCAGAGATTGTACATTTCCCAGTATGCATCTAAGACAAAAATATTTCTAAAATTGTGTAATATTTTTTTGGTATATGCAAGTAATCATATGATTTTGTCAGAGCACTTTAGAATTTGTTTTTGTGGTTAGCATGGTATCAATTTAACTTTTAACATTTTATCACACGAACACTACCTGTAATACAACCTGACAAATCAAAAGGTCAGTCTGGCTCAGGGCATAGAAGAAAAAAATAGAATCTAAAAGTTGAATAGAACACATGCAGAGTGTTATGAGGAATTCAGAAGTCAGGGATTACATGTGAAATACACATTACTGAAATTTCAAAACCTCACTTCCAATTCATTTGTGTGTCAGGAGAATAATTAAAGATAGGAATAGACTTCTCTTTTGAGAAGCATTTTCAAGGAAGATGAAACTATAAATTATGTTAAGAAAATACTTTCTTTGAAGTTGAAGCACAAATACCAAATTTACAGTCCCCCATAAACTGCACATTTCGTTACCATAATACAGGAAGTTTAAAGGTTCATTCTATACTGAAGGAATTTTACTGAGTCAGAGGGTGGGTTACCTGTCAGTGATTATCTTTGCACACTGGAGATATTTTGCAGAATCAGGTTGGAACAGAGATTAAGTTCCAAATATGCTTCAGGTCTGATATCAAATGAGAACCAGACACTGGATTCACACTGAATGGCACTAAAATTTCATAAACTACTCTTACATTGTCCAAGTTCAAATGCTACAACAGCCTGGTGAGTGTGTGATTATCACATCATTATCATGATATCCTTAGACCACAGACAGTTCATGGGAAAGAATTGTGCCTCAGGAGCACTCCTGTGATAGGATCTCCGTCTGGAGAACCAGGGTGGAAGGATCCCAGTAAAGCTACTAAGAGAGGAAAACAACCAGTGTGTCAAAATACTGTATCAAAAACTTGGAATATATATCTGAGCCTTTTTTTTACCACCCAGTAGAGTCCAGTCAGGCAGCAAAAGCCCCCTATTAGCAGCAAAAATGATCTAAGAGAAAGCATTTGGGTCTAACTCCTACCAGACAAAACTTCTGATCTGCAACAGTGATAAAATATTATTTTCAAACTTGCAGCTGGCTACAGAGTCAGAATTAGATTTAAAGATAAAAATTTGTGTATCAAACTGCAATAATATTTTGATTTAGGGTATCTGAAAACACTGAAAGTTAGTCTATAAAAGACCTACAACATATTTGAACTGTAAGTTTATACAGATACATTTTAACAGCTATCTCCCAAACTTCTCTGAATGGTGGACTTCTTTCAGTGTCTTTTAAATTATTTAATTTTCAAAGTCTATTATTTTTTAACTGGTTTTTACTTATTTATTTAAATTTTGGTGTTTCTTAACCTTTTGGGGGGCTTTCTATCACATAATAACCAGATCAGGCTAAGTTATGTACGGAAAACCACTGTCTAAATATGTATCAATTTCCTACCATTGACAGGAACTATCACTATGGATAGCCACAAAAGCTTTGATTGTATTCACAAGAAAGCTTGTGCTCAGCTGTTTCAGCCTTCTCCCCTTGACTGCCCACACTTTGCTTTGTGAGTATTCACTTTTTTAATTGATTCATGCAATTTCTTAACAACAGACAACATAAACAATTGTTTTCCTTAGAGAGCAGATGATTTACAATATTATAAATTTGAAGAGGGCTACACTTCCTAGCAGAAAAACATATAAGCATTCTCTTTTAATAAGTTTCTAAAGCAATTTTTCACTTTTTTATTAGAAGTAAATTAAATTTGTGATTACCACTTCTACTGGGTGATTTTAATTAGATGATTTTCTTCTTCATTATTAATCCTATGAAAAATAGAGGAAGATTCTAAGAATAATCTCAGCATCTAAGATGAAGTTCTAATGGTCAGATATAATAAAAGAAACAATTCTGACCTCTATCACAAATTCTCTATTTTCCTAAACTTTGCATAGCACAGTCAAGTAGGTTTACCTCCGATGAGCAAACACAGAAATAATTTTGCTAGTGGATGATGAAAAAGAATTCCATTTTCTGTTATCAGTTACAATTCTATATATCATTCTCTTTAACGGTGAAGAAATGTAACCAATTTCAGACTAAATTAAGGGAGAGCTTAGCCTAAAACTTTCAGAGAGCAGTGAATGAAAACTTCTTGCTTTTCAAGATTAAGCTAAAGGAATATATCCAGTCTGCTTATTCACATAACACATTTAAAGCCTGAGTACACCTTGGTGTTAAAACCTAAAGCCATGTAACTAACATTTAGCTGAGTCTATAATCTCCTGTATCATGCTGTTACAATCTTTACAAATTCATACAGAGGTGAAACTAGAGATCCACCTAATAAAGTCGCTTCTGTCAGAATATATATTACATACACCAAAACGGCTTTGCATGATAACAAGATCACTTTCTCCTGGCTTCTTTTTATATTTAGTAGCATTTCCCTTCTGTATACTGTATAAAGTCAGGTAGGTTCAAAGTATACAAGGAAAGATTTTACTGAGATCATTATGGTGATATTCTGACATTTTAGAAAGGGGCTTCACATAATTGGTCTAACTTACTCTAGATATTTGACCCATGCATGCTGAAAGAAGAGATGAGAAATTTGCAGTTATGGTAGGATTTTTATAACAGGAGAGACACACCAGTGCTTGACCATTCATCTATAAGGAGATTAATTTACTAAAAATGGTGGTACTTGGCTTCTGAAGGAGTACAAAATATATTGGTGGAGCTAATAAAGAACCCTTTCCCATTCCTGTAATCCCATATATATTTCTATATCAATAATACTATCCCATACATTCCAGGGTGTTCCAGAGTTGCTTCTTGCAGTAACCTTGTATCATTTAGATCTCTGACATTTGGTTTTCACCTTATGGATGGCAAGCTCATTTCTTTTCAGCGACACCTTTCTCTTTCATATAGACAGATGTGTTAAAAGTGTTGACAGAAAAAAATGAACTCCATTAAAGGAAACAAATTTAACCTATTCTTCCATTATTAAGATGACTCATTTTAGCAGAAGATCCTGGGAGCACAAAGTACCATATCACTGACTGCATAGTCCATACAGATTGAAATGCACCAAACTTCAATCAAAATACTTTCAAGTTCAATCAACTAGTAATATTGTCCAGAAAACCATCATTTTGTCATAGTAAACATTTCAAGAAATAAGCCTATTAAACTGAGATTCAGTTGAAGGATAATGAAAATTCAACACGAATACTTAAATTTAATAACATGCTCAGCCAAATACAAAATTCCATTTCCTGCTAGATCAAAATTTAATTGTTCCACTTCATTATTTGATAACAACAGTGTATTCTATTAAAAGGCTTATTTACTATTTTCTTCAGCTACTACTCAAAAATCCATCAAAACACTCTCTCTCAGCATAAAGTCCAGAAGCTACTGTAAAATTATTTATGGAAGTAAAGGTAATTTCCCTAAAAAAAAATCTCTGCAATGTAAAATCCCCTGAGAGTGCCTCACTAAAACATGTATCTCCAAATTAATTTAAAGAGATTGTTTACACATAGAAAAGTTTGCAGAACTGGATTCAGAGATAGAAAGAACAAAACATTCACTCATCTCTATTCACATCCTGCATTCTGCCTGATTATATTTATGGAATATTCATTAGCACAACACAATATGCTACAAACAATACACCAGTTTAAGACCACTTACATGCTGAAATTATTAACCAGTTTACAGTGCTAACAACACATAAAATATACATTTTACAAATCAGTATTCTGCCTAAATTTGCTACTGAAAACACTAAATAAATAAAATAGATAACTTACATTTGTAATCATACTGACTTACCCTGGTAGAAGAATTCACCAAAGAACCATCCAGATTGCCTAAATTTGCTACTGAAAACACTAAATAAATAAAATAGATAACTTACATTTGTAATCATACTGACTTACCCTGGTAGAAGAATTCACCAAAGAACCATCCAGATTGCCAGTGTTGCACTTGAAATTCAAATATAGATCAGGATTGTGATTTGCTTCCCATCTTCCCAAATCAGGAGTCACCGACTTGTCTGAATTTGCAGATATTTTCTGGTAGGCAGTGCAAGTCATTCCTGTGAAACTGGATGGCTTGATCATGAAGGCTTCCAGAGCAATATTACGAGACACCTGTGAAAACATTGAGAATAGTCATGTCACAAACTCATTAACCATACTTGCAATATTGTATGTGCATTGTGTACTTACTGCATATACTTTATAAAGGATTGTGCATGTGTATACACACACACACACACACACACAGAGATATATACATATATTCTTGGGGTGAAAAAGAAAACAGAAATTATTTAAAAACATGACACAGGATTCTACAACAGCATAGTGGGTTTGCTTCCATCTTTCTTTCTGATATATATATAGATAGACATAGACATAGATATAGATCTGTTTCTATCAGTTACATTAGTTATTATTACACCAGTTTTGCAATTTCATCATTATCAGCTTCAACAGAATCTGGAATTAAAGCAATAGAGTTATAAAGTGAACCAGCAACACCAGCCTTAAGAACTATTTAAAAAATTAATAAGGATGTGCTTTGTACCTCAGAAATGAAACAGAAACCTTCATAGCTATTTAGTGGCTGAGTCTTTTCACAGATCTTGTTCCATGAGAATATTGAATGTGACTACATGGTTCAATGCAACACCATGTTACAGGGTGTGGCCTATCCTTCAGCAAAGTGAAGTGTACGGAGATGGAGATTGTAGCAGAGTGCAGAGATGCATCTCTACCCTTAAACTAGCATTTTCATTTCATCACAGGCCTGTGCATAAGATAAATAGCTCGTGTTGTAACAGGTGGACTACCTTAGCCTGGTACCACACTGATAGGACTATATGGTTTCTGATTCCAGGCACAGATTGTTTAGTGATCTGTGGACCTGGCAGTGCTGGATTAATGGCTGGACTCAATGATCTTAAAGGTCTTTGACCACTCAAATGATTCTATGATTTAACGTTATATGGCTGACACAGTTTATTATAGAGTTTCTCTTTTTTTTTCCTTTGGAATTGTGCTAGAAGTTATTGGCTACCTAAGCTGTGGGTGTTTTATTTGCAATTTTCTAAAATAAAGAACGCAGATGCAATTTCTGTGAGACACTTTCCTGGCTGGCCTCCCAAAGGAGCAGACATGTTTGGTATGGCATAAGATGATACCAGAAATACTCCACAGCTTTTGTTTATTTACAAATTGCACTCAACAGTAAACGACTTCTCCTACAGAAAACCATAAGAAGCTAAAAGACAAAGCATGGCAAAACAGTTAGTCACACATATCTCAGTCTGAGTACACAGAATTACTCTTTTCAGTAATGTCAACATCTTCCTGAAGCAGTGACAGGGAAAAAACTCGACCTTTGTCACTTGACATTTAAAAGAAACGCAAGTATAAAACAACAGAGCCCTCCTAGCTGTCACATTGCAAAATACTTCTAAAAGTCACATTATTGTCACTACACATTTAACATAAATAATTTTAGCAAATTTGATTCTTTCATGTAAATGAGAATTAAATAAAATCCTCCTTTAAAAAACAGTCCAATATATTTTTGTCTTTGTTTGGAAGACCGCTTTTCTAAAAACACATAGTGAATGAAGTAAGGCTGTTACGCTATTTGGCTTCCTCTCCAATTCAGTCTATAATTTCTTTTTTTGGGGTTGCTTTTATTTTTATACATTACTGCTGTGATTGACACTGTACCTGAACTCATGTTTAAATAGTGGTTTTGTGTAAATGCAGTGGACAATTGAGAAAAGAGTAAAGGTTGTTTAAAAGCAAGCAAGCTGGCAAGCAAACTAATCCAAGGAAAGATAAGGCTTTAAAGTGTTTATCTGTATTAAAATTCTAATAGGATAACTTTCAAGCTTCCGATTTAGATATATTCCTGCTACTTAGATGTTGAAACTGGCAAGAAGACAATGTCTTAGTCTCCAAATGACAACCTCTTAGTATCCAAGTGACATATTTGTAGGTGGAGGACAAGAAGTAAAAAAAATTATTTCTAATAGGTACAGTTTGCTTCTAAAAAATTAAAACTAACCTCAAATTAGTAATGTTTAGGACATGATAGATCTTTTTTGATAATCTTCCAAATACTTTAAGCAGAAATTGTCTAGAATCCTCTTGGAAAGGCATATTAAAATCTTCAAACTACAAGGGATCATGCTGTCTTTTATTAAAAAATTCAGTCACGCATTCAACTTGGACCTTTCAAAATAAAGCCGTATACTAAAGTAGCTTTAAAAATAGAAACTGAGTGAATAGTAAGAACACTAGAAAGATATTGTTGTTAACACTATATTGTAGTGTTAAATAAATACAGCTGACCAAAGAAAATCACTTTTAATACCATTGGTGATATTTAAAAAATATTTTGGTCTCGCAAATAGAATTCAAGAGAAAAAGAATCTTACAAAACATTTTGTAATTTTTTGAAATACCTTTGATATAACTTGAGTCTTGCTGGTGAGTATTTGACTTGCAATCTGTTCCACACATCGTACAATCCTGGTGCAGGCTTTGTCTTCCTTTTGAGCCATCCACAACACGTGGTCATCCACCAACATTATATTGCTGGCAATTTCAATAAGAGCATTCCCAATCTGGAAGAGAAAAATAAAAACAAATAAAAAAAGTTATTGTCTGTAAAACTCACAAAGTAAGAAAAGAACAGATAAGAGTACGAATGAAGGTAGGCACCTCACTTCTCTTGGTAACCCTCAGTGAAAGACAGCTTTGATTTTATAAAAAATGTAAATGGATGGAAAAAGAAAAAGAAAGGAGAAGTGCAACCCACATCAAGGAAGAGCTTTTTAATTCACAACTTTAAAGCTTATTTTCTAGATAAACCACACAAATTGTGTCTCTCATCTGGCAATAAACAGAATTCCAGAATTATCACCCTCTTTCTCAAACTAATTGAAATTGGCCATGCCCTTCTAAAGGTTCATGTTCAATCAGAGGACCATGAGGGGGAAGGGTGGAGGGAAAGAGAAAAAAAAAAGAGAGAAAATACATTTGAAAGACATCTTTGTTACAGACATGGTGGAGTAAATTTGAGATATAGCTCAGGTGCTGATACAAACTTAGATCATCTCATTAGCCATGGCTTTGGTAGTTCTAATTCGTGCTTGTGCCTAATCCAAAATAACAGATCTTGTTTCTCCAGATGCCATTTTGCAGATTTTAGTTAAGTATAACTATGTGTTTGAAATTTTATTAGTAGTTACATTTAGAAAGAATAAATACAACCATGAATATTTTTTGTAATTATTTCAAGCTAAAATAAAAATGTTTGCTTTTTCAATTTCAAAAACTTCATTTGAGTAAAATTTCAAAATCGACATGACCACGTTACCAATATTTTTGAAGGCAATGATATGGAAAAGATATACCCAGTTGTCACAAATAAACCTGAACAAAAAGCTATATAGAAGAAAAAAACAACTGAGAAATATTGCTAAAGAAAAGTTCAAGAAACCAAAAAGTCACACTAATAGAAATAGAAAAATAAGGCAAATACACAGATAATTCAGTGGAAATGAAAATAGAAATTCAGCAAGGGTGAAAAAGATTGAAAAGACGGCTGAAGTTTTGAAGTTAGTTCTGCATTTTCAATAAAGAATACATAAACTTCACATGCATTGCAAAGGAAACAAATAATAAGACTATATGTGAAATTTTCTGAGACCGTTCCTGAAATATTTAATCTATTTTTGAGAACATAATTACTAGATAATTCTAGATGGCTTTTGACAATGTGACAGAGTTATTGATAAAATGAATAATAATGAATCACATTAAGAGTCTGGAGTGATTTATGAGAAACTATAAAAGCAAACACCAATCAGCTAGGCAGTAACTTACTGAGGACAGAATAATAGTCTATAAATATACAAAAGGAGAGAAATAAGAAAAGGAAGTAATTTATACTATAATTAAATGCATTAATGAAGAGTAAAGGCATGTTATTAAAAATACAAAAAAACTGGGCTAATATGTCTATATCTTCCTGACAAAAATTGTAGTGTTGTTGCAAATATGTCCCTTGTGCAGCTGTTGAATTGCTCCTGTTTGAGAGGTGAACCACCAGATGGGACAAAGTAACTTTAGCTGGTATGAAAAAGAACAATCCCGTGTGGAATGGGACGCGCATCCAAGGGAAGACGCACAGAAACTGTACTAATTTAGAAGAATGGTTTTGGAAATATTTTGAAAAATTGCATTTTAATTGATTTCTAATGGATTTATGTAACTGTAGTTTCAGCTGCTAGTCAATTCCAAACTAACTGCCTTGTATTAAATAAAGTTCACTCCTATTTATAATTACAGGTGCAGCCTCATGTGTGACGCTATTGACACTTAAATTTTACAGGTATTTTTTTACCTTGTGAGAGTTAAGAAATGGGTGCTAGTAAAGAGTTCAGTGAATGAGGACCCTATTTAGCAAACTTGAAAGAGAGAAGGATGTGTGAAGGGAAACAGAAAAATTAGGAGAAATGTTATAAATTAAGAAAATAATAGGGGATTACTAAATTAGATACATAGAGATAAGTGATGAACATAGAGATGTTTCGATACCAAAAAAAGCAGAAACTAAAACTTATTTGAAAGACGGAAGAAGTCAATTAAAAGATTACAGATGCTGCTCAGTTTTAATTGAAAATGCATCAGCTGCTAGAAAAATAAAGGGGCTTTATAGCAAATCCAGCTGTTTCTTTTGAATGTTAAATTTTTATTTTGTCAGAAAGCAGTAAGATCTTATTGGGATTTTGAGCTGAAATAAAGTTGCAGCTTTGAAACATGATTCTTGGAGAGCACTTAATAACATACTTCAGATCTAGTGTTTAATGGTGAAACTGAAGTTGGAGACTTTCTCAAATTGGCACTAAAATGTTAACTGTTACAATTCCCAGAGCCAGAAGGGAATGAACATTGCCAAACCAAAAGAAAACATCATGAGCTTAAAAATTACAGTTTATGAAATCTTTATGCAAGCAGTTACTCTGAAAATCAACGGTAAAAAAATATGATGAACATTTCTGTTCTCTGTAAAAAACCTATTTTCCCCATAGGGTTTGCATAATTCTGATTAGATTTTCCTGCAAAAATGGTATATATAATGCTAAAAGTTTCTGTACGAAGTTGCACATAAAGACATATTATCTTTTCTTTCATGAAGTAATACCTTCTTTCAAAATTCAGTGAAAACCTCTTGATGAAATGGAGAAAACAAGAGAAGCATGCGTAGCTCCAGTGGCCAGACAGAGTCCATTCTAACACATTAGACATGGTAGAAATTAAAAAGAAAATTAAATAAGTGACTCATTAAAAAACAGGTTTTATTCCTAAGCAGCAATGCCCTTGTCATCAGAGAAGAAGCTTAGTTGTCCTTTTTGGCACAAAGAGACACATCACACTTTATGCAGAACGTTTGCAATCAGCAATCAGTTTTAGAAGCTACTCTTCAGTGTGTGCCCGCATACATTAAGAATAGGGCCATATGTGAAGACTTCGCTTCTAAGTGATACTTTTTTTCAGCATAGAGAAGATATCTTACATCTTCAACTTCATCCACGAAGACAATTAACTTTTCCATTATATAAGCCAAATATATTACATCCATTTTGTCCGAAAAGAGGGAAGCACCTCTTGTGTAGGCTGTCAGCTGGCGGGAAAATTCAACCACGGTTGTCAAATTGATGTGCATCTGAAAATACATAAGAATTGTTAGGCTTAATAAATCAGCTAGCTCCATTATCTTTAAAAACTAGAGATCACATCCATTGGTATAATCCCTGCCATAATTTCTCATGGATTTATGTGCATCAGTATGCCATGGATATACATTTCAGCGGCGTATGAATGTATCTTCAGCCTTAGGTCTTAGATTTCATTGCTGTTATCTGAAGACACCACCACAACAGGCCAACAAATTCTCAAGTTTTTTGTTTACTTTTTCTAGACTGTAACTATCTGGCCTCAAAATATACCAAGCTGCTAACCTTCCCTTGCTTCTATCTTTAGATCCTCATGAAAACAACAGTGTCAGCAACAGTTCCTACACACAGTGGTACATGGCTGGAGAACAAGGTAAGTTCAGACTGGTTGTGAAGAAAATCTTTCCTGTCATAAGAGCAGTCAGGCATTTGAACAGCTTACCCCCAGAAGTTGTGCAGCCTCCATCCTCAGAGGCTGAAAAGACCTCAGTGTCTAAAGCCCTGAGAAACCCAACCTCGCCTCATTGCTTACAGGAGAATAGAATGGATTCCAGACACCTTCCTCATTATTTTATTACCCTGTAATTGCAATGGCTTTCTTACTGTATTAATTACTCTTATCTATGAAGCTATATGAAAACAGTCTTTCTGTGGTCTTATCTAGCACTACTGGCACTACTAGAGAAGAAATGAACAAGGAAACTGAAAGTCGTAAAATTAGTATAGCAGTTACACATCTGGGCCATCCTCCACAGTGTCAGAGGATCCTGTTATGCTCTTTATTCCTCATTAATTTCTATCCATCTACTTTTTCATCTCATTCTTTTACTTATCCATCAGAAACAATTTAAGTAGTGCTTTTTTTGAAGACATCAAAAAGGCGTTCTAAAGAGGAAAGGCACTTCAGCTGATGAAACTCTGATATGGGACTTCACGAGAAATTAACATCTTTCTGGAAAAACGCATGAGGGGAAGACAAAGAAGGAAAGTGAAGCACTGATCACCCTGTCAACATTACTAATAATCATCTCGACCCTAAGAACTCTAATGGAAAAAAAAATTAAGATAAAGGTAGTAAATGCTGGGCACTTGTTCCTACTACAACTTCCAATTACCAAGGAAACAAATGGTTGTCTTTCAAGTAAAGCATTTTGTTAAAAGTCCATCAATCCCAAACTTGTGGCTGAACTGACATTTCTTGCAAGCTATTCAACAAGATCAGTACCAGAGAAGGGGAGCCTTGGATTTCACAATGTTACCTGACTAAAAGCATGAAGTACTTGAGTTATTTCTTGTGAATAAGGACATTCAGAATAGTTTTCTTCATCCCAGCGTCCAGTTCGATTACATTTACGCCACGCCTTAGCCTCCTCTGCACCATTGTGAAATGCAATGGAGTTAAAAGAATACTGGAGACAGGGGTGGTAAGCAGTTATCCCGGCCAAAGTTTTGGGCCACCTATAAACAGCATGATAGCAAAAATTAAAATGTGAAAAGCAACTTACAGTATACACATATATAAGAATATATAACAATATACAACAATGTACAGAGATACATGAGAAAAAAAAGGATATTTTAATTTTTACTTCATAATGTTTTATAATGAATTACTTTGTTTCCTTGGAAAATGTCAAAATTATACAGGTTCAAGTCTGGCTGATCACACATTCATTCTGCATTAATTCCAGAAAGGTGTCTAGTGTTAAGGAAAAAGATACGGTTGGTGTTTTTACTACATTCATGTTTGCAGACTGCAAAAAGCAGAGCAGTAAGTCTGTGAAACAACAAAAAAAAACAACCTAAAACCCTATTGCTACATGCTCTTAAAAGAAAGTGTTCAAAATGTACCCAACAATCTGCTTTGCATTTTGTCCCACTACTAAAAAGCCTTGAAAAACAAAAATCCCCAAATGCCTCAGAAAACAATAAACAAGATTTTAGCAGAGATCATATGCCATGGAGGAGGAAGAAACTAGCCCTCAAAAATTAGCTGTTTAGGTATACATGATTTATGTAGTCTGATTCCAAAACAGTCTTTGAAAACAAACTAAATCAAGAGCAGCCAGAATTCTATTTAGCTGATGGGTCTGTTATAAAATACACTTTTTCTGTATACTTGCTGCATTCTATAGAATGGCACAACTGGATCTATTTCTATAGATAATAAATCTGTTGTCATTTACAGCCTAGTATGGACATAGCAAGATCAGGTAATTGGGAGAAGTCAAAGAAAACCGTAAGTATACCATCAGCAAGTCAGCAGGTGTGGGAAGGAGATGGTTCTTTAATTGCACTGATGTAATGACTGAATTCAATAAATCACAAAAATAATCTGCCTTTCAATGAAAGCACAGCTTGGCAATCAAGCTCAAACATATTTTTATATGTTTTCCTCAAACATATGTATTAGCTCCTCTTAAGTATAGAACGCACATCCCATTGTACATTGTTACATAATATACTGAAAGGTTTTGGCCTATAAAAGTTTTCTTCATTTCAAAGAAAAGCTAAGAAGAAAAATACTTTTATTTGTCACAGCTAACTGTCACCAAAATAATTCAGTTTGTGACGTGAAAACAGTTGATAAAAAATGAATAATGAAAGGAGCTTCCCCAAAAACTCAAAATATGTACACTAGTATATAAAGTATATAGTAGTATAGAGGCCTTTTGCCTCTGGGCTAAAATACTACTTTTAGTAAAACATTTGCACCAATGCAATTGGGCCACACTTATTGGTAACTTACATCAAAAGTAAAACTAAAGCAATCATTCTGAAACTAGCATTGTCACAGTGAGCAGAATCTGCTCACTGTGACAGAATCTGCTCAGAATCTGGCCTTTATGACTAGGAATGATAGCATGTAACAACATTACCATTTGCTTTTCAGAAGAAGCTTACAGCATTCTAGAAAACAAAAAAAAAGAGTAAAATATGGCCACGGTAGAGAAAACCCCTTAGTACAAAAGGCCAGTTCATTCTGACTCTCAGTGCCTAATTTTTGCTGCAGTTACACAATTATAAATACCACCTAGGCTGGACAACTGAAATAGCCACACTTCCCTAACAGTTGACTTTTTTCCCTTTCTTTCACCCAATAAAAGAACTGTTCTTTCTAGTTTTGCCTCTGTGATTCAATTCTTTCTACTTACATACTTGTTATGTGACCAAAACTTCAAAGACCTTTGTAAGAAAACGTGCTGATGTGATAGCTCCATCTCTAAGGATAAACCTTTGGAACAATTTCAAGCACTAATGCTGAGTTTGAGCTTGATAAATTCTCTGTGATTTTAAATTCATTCTCAAATGCCAAAAGAACCTATGGAGTAAGCATCCTTTTGATATACATTCAAAAAATAGATTTATATGGATTTCTAGGAAGAAGATCAATAGGTAGAGAAATGTCCATTCCTGGTTTTTTTGATTTCTATAAAATGACAAAAATGCCCCTGGTGTTAGTTTGTGCAGCCTGCAGGATTTATATAGATTTATTTATGGAGAAAAGAATGTCATTTTAGGGCAAGAACATGAACTTCATAGAGTTGTCATATAAAAGATTCTATATGCATTTTCTGATAGGAAGTACACATTTTTTAATAGATCTAATTAAAACATATTTAAGCATATCCACTATGAGAAAACATAATTCCAGTTTTTGTGATGAAAAAAAAATCAATAGCTAAGATTATCAAAGGTCTCTAATGAATTGTAATCCATATATGTGGATTGCCTCAGCAGTTTTGCCTCAGTGAAAGAGGGAAACTCACTGGAACTGAGGTTAACATAATAAAATAGCTTTGTAGTAAAGAGAAAACAGATTATTTGAGTAGGGTGGTTTTTTTTCCCCCTTCTTTCTAATTCAATCTTTTATTTTTATTTGAACACAAGAAATAGTACAAAAAGCCTTTGGGAAAGTTTTAAAGGTAACCTAAAAATAAAGAAAGGCTTTCAGGTCAGAAATATTTGCAGAAAGTTCTGCTGTTTAAGAGAAGCTTCCCTCCTCATCTACTTTCCTTTCATTAACTATTCAAGCTGAATTCTCATTATAATTCATTTGGTAACAAATTACTGTCTTGATTTCTCAATGGGATTGTCATCGTACATCAGTCTTATTGTCAAGCAGGTTTTGTTTAAGAGCTTTGTGCATATCACTGGAGTATTTTAGAGCTAACTGAAAACAATACCAAGTTCCACAGAAACCTTTACTTCTGATTAAAATTATTAAAATTTTAAAAAAGCCCCACCAGCATATGTAGATAAAAGTAAATATAAAGCAAAAACTGCATTTAGTCTACAAAATTTTGCAGACTCTTAAGATTCAGATAGCAGGACAGATGTATTTTGTAAGCATGTGATATATTGGTAGAACTGTGTGTGTCCTTAAGCTCACCTCAAACAACCTATTTGTTTTACTAAGTACTTTTACTTTCTATTTTGATTCTCTTCAGTGCAATATTTTGCTAACAGTTTCATGTCATTTGTTACCTCTCAGCTGAACAGAGCCATCAGAACTAGAACAGACTAAAAAAGTAAAGTACTGAACTGAAGATTTAAACTTCTAATGCTTTAATGCAGTGTTATCACCTTCTACAAAGACAGAACAATTTTGAACCTTCTCTCATTTAGCTCATTTAAAAAAAATATTTCCATAATGGCATACTGAGGAGTTAGAAGATTTTCTGACTTTCACAAATCACTGCTTCCCTTGAAGCACTCGGCCCCATTTCCCATCAAAATTATACAGTGCTCCTCCTTCCTACCATACTACATAAAAATGTCAGCTAAAATAAGTAGTTTATAACTGACACTGAAGTATCATGTAAGCATGAATGCGGTCTGTACCTACATTAATATATGAAACATACTCCAAACCCAGAAAGTCATACCTGAAATCTCCCTTGTTGTTAATAACTCTTTCTGCAGGGCAGTAGGGTGCAGCTGTTTCAAGTACCACAATTTCTACTTGTTTAGTGCTATTTCCATAGGAATTCTTGACTAGACACTCCCAATCTCCAGTTGCATCAATGTCAATACTGGACAGGATAAGTTCACTATAAAATAAAAGATTCATCATTGTATACACTTAATTATGTAGATATCAAGTCATTGGTTTTCTGACATTAACTTATTTTCAGAGATTTTTTATGAAAATGTAAAAATGGGGTTTGGTCTACGGTATCAGAGGGACAGACAGTATGTAGTGGTAGTAAGCTCTCAGCAGCACCAATTTGTATTGTATACTCCAATTGTAACACGCTGTAACACAAATCACAAATCATCACAAAAGAATATCAATTATTTATCAATACCCATTCTCCTTTCCCCAGGTATCACAGAATATTTGGTTTATTGCCTAACCAAACACCCGAAAGTCATAAATGCATTTCAAGTTGACCACACAACCAATCCACAGAGAATGGGTTTGCCCTCCGCTGTGATTACAGCTCCTGTGGCATTTCAATAGCAGAATCTGGCACTCCTCTATCAGGGATAGAACGTTATTCAATTACTCCAACTCTACACGTCACAGACCAAAAATAATACTAACTACTTCTTTTTAAGAAGGTAACACATGATACCTTAAGTCTGCCACTTGGCTAGAAATAAATCTTACTATAGGTTTAAACAAATTTCAGCTTTTGAAAGTTGCTGGGAGAGGAAAAAAGGCAGCATTTATCTGAAATATTTACTTTGCTTTACAGAAATGGCTCATCTTTGAATATGCCTTGTGGTTTAGACAATTAGAAATTATGTGGGAAGAAAGGCAGTAATGTGAGAAAGGGAGAGAATGTACATTATAAAAACTAAAGGACAGAGTTAAAAGTTAATAAATTTATTTCAAATTTGTATTTAAAATAAAATCTTAAAAATTCTACTTGTTACCTTTAGCATTTTTATGTAGAGCCTGACATTTTGAAAGATGATTTTCTTAAGTACTTACTACAGAACTGTTATCTGAGTCCTCAGAAAACAAGTAAACCACAGAAAATAGTCTTTGATTTAAGTTAGCTGCCTCAGAATTTTTACATAGTTCTCCAGATATTCAGTGAAATTTATTATTAAATAGTAACTTTAAAAATTTCACATTATTCCTATTTATGATGGCTTTTAACTCCAAGTGCCTTGTAACTCCCTATCTCATTTTTACAATGAATTGTAACATACTTTTATAGCAAAAAATATAGAAAAAGCATTACTAGCCATTCTCAGAGAGTAACTCAGTATTCTAATGTCAAAGGAAGCAATTGTTCTCTTAAGAAGTCTCAGGTGAAGAGCCCAGTAACAGGAGCTTCTTGGATAATTCTTAATACATCTTTTTATATTCAGGTTGAAATACAACAGTGAAATCAGCCAGTTTATAACACTGTCTTAATGAAATCTTATATTTCATATGTCACAACAATCTCACATCATCTTTATAGATACTTAATACCCTACTCCTAGAGCTTATAAAAACAATTAGGCATAAAACTTTTTCACTGAAAGAAAAGGCAGCAGAAATAATCACTCGTGGCATCAAGACGTGGAGACTTCACAAATGAATAGAATGTATGACAGCTGTGCTGATCTTTTCATATATTTTCTATAAAATATCTATAATCATTGTTAACAGTATAAATTTGATAAAACTGGGAACCATGGTGATGTTAGGTAAATACCATATTTCAGCTCATTAAAAATTTTACAAGTAATCAGTATGAAGATAAATATAAAGGGTACATTCTTCATTTATTTAAACTGCTGAAATGTGTTCTGATGTAAATTTATCTGCTGCTTAAGAGGTGTCCCGTCATGAGATGAAGTTTCTCAGATTCACAGACAAATATTTACTGATACACCAGTGTTGCTTCTGACAGAAACGCAACACTTGAACACTGGTTCAAATGATCTCAAAAGATGAGTAACTCCTCACATTCACACTTTTAATCTTCTATTGCCCTTTCTTCAAGGCAAGATGGTGATAAAAAACAAGCCAGAATAGGTTTATGCAATATAATGACTAGATCATGAAATTGTCTTCTGAATTGCCATCTGGCCACTGCAAATGATGCATTAATTTATATTCCTCTTGGAATATTTTGGATAGCAAACCCAGTGGTGAAAGTGTTCATTTACTTACCATCTGGATATGACAAATGATAAATTGATCTTATACCTCTGGAGAATTTGGGAGACTGAATTAAAAAAAAAAGTCTTTTAATACTCAAAAAAAGCAGTCAACTTGATCCTTTAGTATTTTCTCCACTTATAATCCTTGGAGACTTCAACTTCACAGTGCTGGCAGACCAGAAGGGAAGGGTGGGCCTTTCCTGGGTATAAAATTTTAAAACTCTATTTCATAATATTTTCTGGTAGGTCAGTTACATATTTTAAGTCTTGGCATGGTTACATAAGCATGCCCAGAGATTCTCACTCGTAGCAGAAAGACATTCTTGATCTCTCTTGGCAATGGCAACAAGTCTTGGTTAAAGGCAAGAACTCTTCCATAGGAAAACTGAAAACATGGCAGGACTCTGACAAAGGGACTTGACAAGAACGCAAAAGAATTAAGAGAGCTCCTTTGTCTGTAATCTTTTCTTGATTATCCTATTTCACAGGAGCTAATAAACATCCAGCCACAAATGAAACAATCTTGCCCCTACTATGCAGTTTTCCTAAGGATGGAGTATGAGTCAAGCATTCCTACACCCTCTACATTAGCAATCACATCCCACTCCTCAGCAGTGTGACAGTTGCCACTTTTCATGGAAAATTCTGACTTCCAAGATGAGAAGAAATGGCCTCAAGTTGCAGCAGAAGGAAGGTTTAGATTAGATATTTGGAAAAGGGTGGTCCAGCATCGGAACAGGCTGCCCAGAAGAGTGGTGGAACCACCTCCCAGGAAGTGTTCAAAATACCATGCAGATGTGGCACTTGGGGATATGGTTTAGTGGTGAACACAGTGATGCTGGATTAACACTTGGACTTCATAATCTTAGAGGTTTTTCAAAACCTTAACAATTCTCTGATATTCTATGATGACAAAATGAAGTCAGGCATTCATGAGATTGTATCAAGGCAAACTGAATATGAAGATTGCTGCCTGATGAGAAAAGGATGACTAGCAGGATTTTCTCAAGTTTCCCTATGAAATTATAGTGACCTTCTCAGTAAGAACACTGAAAGAAAGAAAGAATAGACATGATTCTTTTTTAGTACTGGGAAATTTCATGCATGGTAGAATTCCTTTTTTCAAATGTGGACTGACATACTGAATAATTAATTAAAATGTACAGCTGATGCAATTGCATGAAAAAGTTATAATATTCAACAGAAGCCCATGGTATTTGTCATTATAAAGAGAGCAGCCATAATACAAGCAGAAGCCACAGTCATGTAATCAAATAACCTATGACAATAGAGTTCTATTTGAGGCATAGTTTTGCATTGCTACAGCTATGCATAACTAATTAGGCAATCAGAAGTAGGTCTCATTATGCAAAGTTACTCAACCATGTCCTGAAGAAGTACTATAGCGACATTTACTGTACGCCCCAGCAGTCATTTGCATGCCAGGAAACAAAGTAACAAATAAAGAAGAGACTTAACACCATATTTTCATTGGCTTTCCACAAGAAATACTTTAATGTCTGACTTGAGTTTCTGTAAGATTTAGGAAGAACCAACTGCTCTTCCTGCAGGAAAATAAAAATTAATTACTTAAACACAGGAAGCATTTAGGTTTTCTTATATTCTTCTTCAGACAGATAAATAGCTAATGTGATTCCACAGTTCAGGCAGAAGGTCTGCATAACATGCCTCCAACCCATACCACCTTAAATTATTAATACTAACATGCAATTTAAAAAATGAGTGTTGGTCTCCAGAGTACACTGCTGCTTGGAATATAGCCTTTTACAGGGGACATAAGGTTAAAACATGGAAAATTAAGAGAGAATCTGTAAATCAAGGCACTTGTCTGAACTCAAATTGCTAGTCTGATCTCTCTGACAAAATTAGTTATTCACCCTTGAAAGAAACAGCTTTAGAAGGCTGATGGCCTTTGAAGTAAACTTGTGTCCAGGCAACAGCAGGAGAAAAGGAAGATGAAAGTTGGTACTCATTTTACACAAGATGTCTAGCAAGTCTTTTCAGGTGTAATCAATTTCTCACACACACAGGTAATGCAATACACATGATTTTGTTTATTTTGATTGCATATAAAAACAAAGCTTAACTTACCATTTAAAACCATCTGTAGGTACCCAAGAAATGTAATGTGCTATAACATACGTTTTCTACAATTTATCTACCAGCTAATTTGTTCACGTGCTAGAGCCATGACTACAGTTGGAAAGGACCTAGTTTTAATAACAACAGACTTACAAGAAAAAAACCAAACAAAACACAGGGAAAAAAAACCATCAAAGCAAATAAAAACCTACTTCCAAAATAGGAGAAAAGAGCTGTGTGTCAGTTAGTAAAACCATCTCACTTTATTTCCTTTGTATTGCTCAAATAACTTCAATTGAAATGCATATGTTCAAAAATCCTGTCACAGGCTAATATCCATTTCCTCCCCAACAGTTAACAGTGAGATGTGTTTTCTATAGGTGGATATCAAAGTACCTCTGACCTACATATATGCCATTAATTTCTTTCATAAAATTGAGAAAACAAACACTATTGATATTAGAGTGACTCTACCAAACCATCTTCAGAAACTACATCAGAAACCTAAATACCTCTACATCATATCACAACATGTTTGGTTTGTTGTATGATCTCATTATCACTCATTGAGCTTGTCAGATAGAGACAATCAGCTACTGTTTAGCACTGAAGGGTGTACATAAAGATTTTTGCAATTATCTTCAAACTCCCACAGTCCTGGAGTCAATACATGCCAGTCTAGCTAGCTGAGAACATAAGTGAGGAGAGAAAAAAAAAAAAGGATCAACAGCTCTAGAGAACCAAAACTTTCTCTTGCTGGACAAACCTTCAGATAGCTGGCAGGTCTGTGGAAGCACAGTGCCATAAAGCTATCTGAAGAGACTACACCTGGGCCAGGGCTTATTTAAAGTACTTCATGAATCAGTTGTCTGTCACCGAGCTGCTCTGTCAGTTGGTGAAAGGTTTAGGGACGCTTAGATGTGTTTATTGTTATTAATTTTGTTCTACTAGCAAACTGATGGACTGCAGGATGGATGCAACTGCAGCCTTCTGGGGAAACAGTGCTACACCTGCTCTATGCCTTTCATCTGCCCTTAAGTAGTCTGTATGCTGCAATGTTATATTCAGAGGAAGCTTTATTTCATTAGCATAACTCCTGTGATCTGTACACTATCAGAGATTCTTAGACAAAAATAACACCAATCAGACCAATAGCTAAAATTGCATAAAAAGCTTTTAAAGTAAAATATTTCCCAGATGACTCAGAAGTGTTAATCTGCTTATGACAATTCTTGATTATTTGATTACATGCCACTGGGACCAGCAAAAAAACCCAAAACAATAATCACAAAACCCCTAAACAACACACAAAAGGAAACAAACCAAAAACCCCACTAAATTAATTTTACAATTTCAAACTATTTGTCAAATGCATATCATTTTGACATGGTACAAATGCAGAAATTAATTATCTAATGAATACTTTGTGGGCTGGTTGATATATTAGGGTTGGAATACTGACTTGTTTTACTTGCCCGCTTGCAAGAATTTTGGAAATATCTAAAAAGAAGGTAAGACATTGCAGTTTCCTACATAAGAACTTCAGGAATGATCTCTATTCTTTCTCAGTATCTGGTGTAGCTCCTACAGTGTAAACTTTATTTTGTGATGGTCAGGAGCCACCCAATCACAATACCATAAACAATTAAATATAGGGGTTTTTTATCCTGCAGGGAGAAAAAAGAGTGGAGAGGACCTGTCTTCATGGAATTCCAGCATGTTAATGGAAATAAGCCTTAAAATTCATTCTCAATATTGAAGAAATTGAAATATATGAAAATTAAAAAAGTAATTCAGTTGTTGTTTTAATATTTCTAACAAGTTTTGCTTTGAAGAAATGGTTTGCTTCACCAGTATTTAGGGTGGTTTACCTGGCATCAGATTCTGGATGTGTGTCATAAATGCTCTGATAGGCTCACATTTGATTCACAGATTTACAAACTACTGCCTGGACTCAGAGAAAATGTGTAATTATGCCTAACATTGATGTTGACAGGAAAAGTACTTTAGAAAAAGCCAGCCCTGAGATGTTGACTCCAAACTGCTGCTACAGTGCAGCATGTCCTCAGCTGTGTAGCTGCAGCTGTTTGTAGGGCCACCTTAAAATCATTCTGGCCTTAAAAAGTCAAAGCAAAACCCTCTGATTCTCCCTTGTGGGGGACAAAGTGTCAATTTTTGTTCTTACTACTGAACACTTCACTGTTCTGGCTAGATGGACCCATATACAGCTGCTGGATATAAGCAGAGATAGAAGTGAGAGGTCAAAATTGAGTGCAAGGCATCTTCTTAATCTGGTCTCAACACCAAAGAAAGCACTTTCTTGTAAAGTTCTTCAAGGTCTCCATCAAAATGTTTTTATAGTTCTGACTTACTATTTTTCTAGGGTATTTTAATTCTATCAGCCAAAATACTTACACACATTTTTTGTGAAAATACCTATTTTTCAATCATGTTTCAATAAGCACTTACCCAAATTAAGCCTACAGGTTTTATGACACAGCACAACTCTTAGGTAATAGTCTATTACTTTAATGATAGAGGTTATCGTGGTTTCTGCTTTTGCATTTCATTGTATTAGTGTTTCCACAGGTTAGATTTTAAAATATTCCCCAGACTGATTAGTAGTAAAACTGTCATTGAGTTTTATATATTTAAGGCAATTGAAATATTTTTGGAAAAAAGGCCTCAGTTTAATTAATCTTCCAAATTAATTCACATGAGGGTACTCTTAATCTCACATAATGAAACCCTTACCCTGGGCATTTAATAATATTCTGCAATAATTTAAAATATTATCTTCCTATCTCATACATGAGAATGCTGCTGGTAAAGTAGCATCTGTCACTAGTCCTTTTTTGCCTCCAGTGCCTGAAGTGAGTTGTAGACCATTGCCTACAGGGTTTAAAGTGACCTCAAAATAATACAGAAATATTGATTTACAATTTAAATTGTTATTTTGCTTCACTTGTCTCCTAACTCCTTGACAACTAAGGGCCAAACAGAGTCAATTATGTAAACAAAAAATATCAGCACTGAACAATTTCTGCTTATGTCCCTGGATTTCTCTGTATGACCCTAAGCTGCTCATCTCCAAATACTCACAATAGCAGAACACAAAGTGATTATAAAACATCTGCATTTCTGAATCAAGTTTTTTTGATCTGTTCTAATCTTGTTAATCTTGTGCAATCTCCAATATTCTACCAGGATTTGGTACATATCTGAATTTCCAGTTAAGTATCCAACCTACCAACACACTTATCAGGGGTTTTCAGACTGTTTTTTTACCAGTTCAAACCACTACTGTTTGCTTCATGTCTTTTCCAGATGTATTCCTGCCCAAATTGTTAAGAAAGTTTAGGGGTCATTTGGATCATTTCATGCCTTGAATTTCTGCCTTCCACACAGAAGTTCTGGAAGCATTTTGTTTCTTTTAAGAAGTGTCTGCCTGGATCTCAAACTTGCCATGATATCACCTGTCTACTCCTGGAACCAATTTCCTTTCCCTAATCATATCTTAAACAATCCTTATTCTTCAATCAAAGTCCTAATTCTTTACTAATACCTGCAGTGATAATTTCAAACAGTAAAAAAGTATTAAGGGGACTCAACTTCCTGTTTGGATAACGTAAATTATGATCAAAAGTTTTAACCCACAACATTTAATTTGTCTGAATTTTTTTTTTGTACCTTCACATTACAAGCGGAGCATGATTTGAAATTCTTCCTTTTTTCTGCATATTTTTGAGATTTTCACATAATCATATACCTCTCATCTCAAACATTACTATTTATTTCATTATTTACTTGGCATTGGCTACTGTCACAATGTAAAGAAGCACTTAGAGGATTAAAAAAATCAGATTCTTAAGCTTAATTTTTTTTAAATTAAAAACTCACACAAAATAACGTAGCTTTGCCAACCATTTTTAGAAGACTGAAATACTTAGGACAGGCTACAATAGAAAGACACAATTTTCAGGGGATCAAAATTCAGTCCTAATAGTCTGTATTTCCAGCGGCAAATCTATCTACACAACAAAAATTACATCTGAAAACAACTTTTGATCCTAGCACCTCCTAGTCTAGGTTTAGTTGAGAGCATGCTAGTTTCTTCAGTTGTAGCTCTCCTTTTTATGGGTTCTTAACCCATTTCTGCACAGTTTAATGTTTTCAGAAGGAGCACTTGTGAACTGTAATGGTCCCAGAGCAGCTATTACAGCTGTCAGGGCATAAGCTCTGTTAAACACTCTACACAAGTATTTACAGAATGGAAATAAAAAGACTTCAAAATTGTCATTATATTCTTCACGGTAAATAAGAAACTTCCTGAAAATTAAAGTCTCTCTACCACTGTGGATTTCCTTTTCTAGTTTAATATTCTAATAATTGTCCTGCTAGAGGGAACAGTGGGGAAGTTGGAAAAGATGCTGTGCTGCAGAGAATCCTACATGACCTTCCTTCTGTGTGGCTTCAGGGATATCAGAGAATCACAGAATGTGTTGAGTTAGAATTGCTGCTCATTATTAAACTGATATAATATTCCAGGATAAAGAAAGAATTAGGCTGTCTTCATGGAAACACCATTAACGATTTCATCTAGATCCATTCACAAATGATAGGAAATTAGTCCCACATCATATGTATATTTTCATATATGACTGTGACATTTATACACAGGCATAATGACAGAAAATTAAACACCAGCAAAATCAAATATTATTATCATTGGCAAGAAATGATAAATACAAGCTAGCAGCAGAATTGAAAACACCTTTTCGAGATCTCCTGTAAGGGAATACTCCTTGCCAAAAAAAATGTCACATACCGGAATACAGTTCAAAACTTTAGTTTAATTATTGTAACAAAAATATTTACTTTAGTTTATTCTACTTTATCATAGGAGACAAAAAATACACATATGGATATTTTATCCTTCTACTGCACCAGTTAATAAAACAGAAGGGTTTAGCACGATATTTGTGTTGTAAATCCACGTCCAGAAATATCTGGAACTACCCAATAAAATAACCACCTAAAAATGTTTGAAGAAGCAGCTTTTGGAACATGACTACACCTCTTTGTTCAAAACTAGCTATAGAAATCTTTAAATTGCTAAGTAGCACAGGCCAAAGCCTCTCCTTTAGTGCAACTGCAGAAAGCCACAGAGTGGACATTTGCTGTAAAGACTAGGCACGCAAAGGCAAAATATGATACTGTAAGAACTGATTTTAAGTTACCTTTATTTTTAGTCTAAGTTGTATACTTAACATTTGATAGCCTCAGGGAGGCACAGTCCTTCTTATGTTTCAACCATGTACAACCTTCAGCCTTGTACAACCATGATTTAGCCTTAAGAACTATCACAAATTAGTGTGCAATAGCACGTAACAAGCATACTAATACACGCTATTGTAACATGTAACAAGCATGCTGTTACATATTATTTTAATTTGTTACGATAATAATAATTATATGAATTAGGACATAGTATATATGGTCATAAAGATGGGATTAAAACTAAGAAATGCTGAAGATAATTTTAACAGTCACAACATGGCCAATGTTTTCTTATTCTCAACATGAAGGGAAAATACCTGTTTTTATATTTAAAAAAAAACTACTTCAAAATAGTACAGTTTTTAAATGTAGGTTCAAAAGTATGTCTTTAGTAAGTTAGTTTCGATCAGAACCTAGATCAAGGCAGAGGCACGACTGCTCCAGTATCAGCATTTTTGGCTGGATAAGGACCATGCTCTATGGCACATGCAGTGTTGATGCCCTTCTATCTTATGAAGTGCCATGTAGAGTGCAAATAAATGAGAAATTAAAATGTTGCCTGCTTTTAAACAGCTGTTTAAAGTCTTGGAGTTTTATTCAAAAATATTTTGTCTAATTTTAACAGTCTGTATGTATCACGTAACTTGGACAAGTCAGAGTATTTTTCCAGTCTATAACAGCAAATGTGATGACGTATTTAAAGAACATTTTTTCTGAATAGCTGTGCATACCGCACATCCCAGTGCATACTGCACCATCAGCATCAAGGTCACCTATTAAATGGCACAGTAAATGGAGTAGGCAGGAGATCAACCATTCTTATTAAAATATGCTATGGTAGACAATAGTTTTTATTTTACAGTCTGCCAAAAAATACGGAATGTAAGGTAAAAATCAGTCAAGCTGATTCTAGCTTTTTAAAAGGGATAGCTATTTTGAAAACAATTTTAGACTATTTATTTCAGTTTATTACTATGCTTTACAAATTGCTTATACAGTGCAAAATATACTACAGTTGGAAAATACAGAGAGGTGATTAACAGCATGTCTTTTAATTTTGATATAATGGAAATAGGAGGCACATGCTTTAATTTAAGTGACTTGGCTGTTATGTAATAGCTCATGCACTTGGCATTACTGTACTAATTGGTCTAATATCAATTTTCATTGATATTAGAAGAAAGCCAGTAGCTGTGAGAATAGGTCAGACCTATGCCTCTAGATCTACAGGACTCCAAAAGGGGTCAAATAATCAGTGAGTAGATGAAATTAATAAAGCCAAAAGACCCCAGTGGACAGGATTTAATTTGACTCCCTTCATAACTTCTATTTGATAGTTCAAGAAGCATTTCAGGTCAATTATATTAATAGAAACTGTTTGAGTGAAAAGATGTTAATGATTATCCAGAGCTAATTAGCATATCTATTTTCACTCCATCTTCTACAAAGAGAAAGGCAGAACATGCACACAGAATCAGACTCTCTTTTTGATCAATGATGGAAACGGGCAGAGGACAAAAGGATGTGTGCAACAACTTAGCAGCTTTCAGTGACAAGCCAATACTCTGTGATGAAACCCAAAAATCAACATTGAAATTTATAATTTATTAAATAATATTTAAAAGGAAAACTGAAGCAAAACTGGAACAATACAGTCACTGCCAAATACTAGGTTTTACTTCTTTTATATAAGCCTATTGTACTTCATTCCTCTCCCACTTTTCACATCAGCAAATGTATCTGTAGATCTCTGTATCTCTCAAGCACACAGGGACAGAGATGGTAAAAGTCACAGAAAATTGAGAAATATTTAATAAGAAACAAAAATGAGATTACCTAACTAAAGAATATAGGATCTAGTTTATTGGAACCTACAAAAACTAATCCAAGCCTTTTCAACTGATAGTTCTTCATAGGTCCATCACTCAGACTTCTAGATGGTGTCATGAAGAAGCAGTTTGGCTATAAGTCACTTTCATATGCTACTGAAGCTTTTTGTGTTTTCTTGTTTCTTCTCATAGTTTGCTGTATAAGAAACTGTTTTTATGTTTCAAACCCATATCTGATCAAATCTGGCTACCTAGACACAAAAAGTAAAATTTGGAACCACAGCCGATCATAGCCATGAAAAATCTCTACCTCTGTGCTCAGATTCAAGCACGCAATTAAATTGCTTCAATATGAAGCAATGTTTTAATGAGGTTTATTGAAAGTGTCGAATCCGTTTCCCCTGCCTGCAAGCCTGACTGTTACAAGGGGTGTGTGTTACCGTGTAATTAAGCAGCAGTCATGAATGATGCTGTCCTCCACGAAGATGCCGCTCTCTTCATCTGTTTCGATCAGGCGCCCAGAGTGGTACCAATGCACTTGGGTGGTGTTGTCCACGTAAGTTGCAGTACACTGGAACGGCAAGCGGTCTCCATGGAAAACCACTTGTCTCTGTGATGGGATCAGCTCAAAGAGAGGGAGTTCCAGAGGGCCAGCTGCACGGAAAACAAAACAAAACAAAAATAGGAAAAAGAAGTTGCAATTAATTCCTCTCTTATGAATATTGTAAAGTGAACTAATTGTATACAATTCTAGCTTAGATCTTCATGTTGAAATGCTAATATAAGAGATATGACCACTAACTACCCAGCGCAGTCTGATCATGTTGTGAGTTCTAGAGACCACATTTTTTCCACTGGTGTGAGCCCAGATAAATACAGGCTTATCAGAATATCTACAGAAATTAAGTTTTGTGAAACAGGTCACAGAATGGTGGAGGTTGGAAGGGATCTTCTGAGATGCTCCAACCCAGCCTCCTTTTCAAGGACACTTTACCATACAAGTATATAGAATAAAAAAGTGAGTCTTCCAATTACAGAAAAAATACAGCCATTAATATAGGTTCACTTAACATTTATAAGACAACTTCACTGTCAGTAGAGGAAATGCCCACTGTGCTCCAGAACAAAACTTACTGTCTAGAGAGCCTAAACTATTTTATATGCCTGTGATTTGGATAATAAGACTAATAAAAGTTAAACTTTCCCCTTAAGTTCAACTGTCCCCATAACTTTTCATTTCCCTGTTCCTTCTGCCTATTCCACAAGTCATCTCTACTCTCTAGACAATTACTTAACATTAAATATTTATCTAAGTAGCTCTTTTTATCTATTAAAAGAGGAATACTTTTTACCATATTTTTTAAATTAATTTTATCTCTCGAAGCTCTCTCCAAGAAACACCCCAATAATGAGAATACTGCACATTCTAAGCAGGCTGTTACAGAAAACAGCTCTCATATTCACAAACCCAAACACCTAAACACAATTTAAAAATGAACATTGCAAATTTGGAAGGTATATGCGTTTTTGGCCCTGATGAAAGTCTGCTATTTCATAGATTTGAAAGTGATTGAAGGCTATTTTCTTCAATCCTAAATTCTCCCTAGGGACTGCTTCTCTAGACAGTATATGTTTTCTTCTCTTTTTTTCCTAGATCTCAAAATAACCTTAAGACAACTTCTGCAAAATATTTTCTCTATATTATGAGATTAATTCTATTTCTTTAAATCTGTAACAGAAAATTGAAAAAGAGCATTTTAGGAAAAAAATAACTGAAAAAGAAGTTCTGCATCTAAAGAAAGATGATAATCTTCTTTGGGATAATAAGGAATAAAGGAGAACCTTATCTTCTTTCTTCTAATATAATTCTTCTTAAGCAGAAGAAAATTACTACCACTAATACTTTGTTATCACTGCACAAAATTCTAATGGTAATGAAAATACTAAAAACTCACAAACATGACTGACAAACATCTTATCATGAACACACTGCACAAGAGTTCCCACAATACAGCCTTTTCACCTCAGCCTTCAATGCCAAAACAATTCACTGAGCCTGGGTCACTTTATAACCTCACTCTGCAATCTCACCTTGGACAAAAGGCCTACAGTCTTGCACCTTGGTTATCATTCTACCTTGATGAGGAAAGAGAATTTTAAAGCTAGATCTTCTCCCTTATTTTTCTTCTGTTTTCATTTAAAGGCCTCTCATCATTAAAATCAATCTATCCTACAGAGCTGTCAGCTGAAAGGACGCCCTTCCACATTTGCACTACTAGTAACTATTTCAAACATCTATTTTTCTGACAAGTACCTTTTTTTTTTTTTTCTCCATTTCACTGCTCACCATTTTATCTTCCTTAAACTTGCTCCTCAAAATCCTCCATTGCCCATAACAAATACAGATGAATTTAGCCATGCCTATCCAGGTTGCAAGCCATGATCGCTGGTTCTACAACTGCTAAAATTTGTGGACAACCAATAGTGCTTTTCCTCTGCTTACTCAGCATCCCACCCTAACACACTTCATGTCATTCAGGTGTTGTCTTTGGAACTCTTAAATTGTGACAAGTTGCACTTATAAACCTAGCTTTGGGCTCTTGTTACTATTTGAGTATTTAAGTGTTAAATAGTATATTCACCACCTGCTTTGACTAAACAGTGAGAGGGATCACTTCCGCTTTTATACAAGGAAGAATGCTGGTCAGCACAGCACACAAGTGAATATATGTGCTACCGCTGTTTGGGAGAAGCACACAGAGGATTAAGGGGGTAGCTGCTATCTACTGAAATGTTTTAAGTCTACTGTGACTTAGGGCAGCCTTCAGAAAGCCCTCCTTACTTGTGTACCCACCCTGTAATTTACCTTTTGATTGCCTCTGTTAAATGGAGACAAAGATGCACTACGAAAAATTCCTTGAAACATATACAGCATTTTTATATGACCTTTGGCTTCTAATAAAGAAAAGGTAAATCATATTAATACCTCATTCCTAATAGCTGCAGCCTTGGTATCAGTCATTTATACTAAATGTTTTTAACTAGCAGATGGAGAGAATCTCTCTCCCTAAAAAGTTGCAATTTTTGTGTTGCATTATGAAGCCAATTATGGAATATAAGGAAAAGATATGGAGTTCAAATTTGGCCACAAATTAATGAAATTACTACCAAAATGTAGAAAATTAAGCATACTGTCACAAGTACAACAGCAAGAGATACTACTCACAGAAACAAAACATTTCTCATGAATACAGTAGTTTTTAACTGAGGATGTTGTATCTGGTCAAACAGTTTCGGCCATGCAGCGAGTGACACGTGTCATGAGGCTATGAAATAGGAAGAGGGTGAACTAGAGTATCGATATCTTTAAGTCAAGTTAAATATCTTGTTGAGCATATGGATGAAGTGTAACACTATCACTCTGAATTCACCTGTCTTTAGCACTGGTGTCTAAGGCTCTCCCATTAACCCTTCTGTTGCTCAGCCTTGGGGATCACCAAACCCAGAAATGGAGTGGGAATGAGGTGTTCTCTACAGGTTTTGTCAATTAATGATTAGAAGTAAACGAAAACTTTTTTTACTTCAGTGTGTCAAAAAATGATCAGTCCTATCAACACTGTACTCATTTTCTTTTTCTCTGCAAATCCTTTTAAGTGCCAACAAAGATGCAAAATGAATTAAACACACCTTTGGATTAAATGTACCATTATGCTAGGATATCCTCCTGACCAGCTTTCAGAATGTACTTTCTTGGGTTGGCCAAATGGACAAACAATGATGAAATCTCATTTTCAAATTGAAAATAATAAAATTTCTATGGATTATGACATTTGCAGACCATGGAAGGTAAAAATAAGTACTTCTGGAAAACATCTGCTTTTAATCTCTGTGACGTCCACATAAAAAAATTAATACCAGGGCTAATCCTCAGTTGTTTTCCAGGGACAGTAATGATTTAAATGTCTGAGGATGGTTCTGCAACCATTACTCATGCAGAAGTTTCAGTTGACTTCTGTGACACATCTCACAGTTATGAGGATTAATTGCATCAATAAGAGTTTCAGGATTAGGACCAATCCCCTTTATCCCAAATGGCTATAAAATTATTGCAGAGTTCCATCAGCATCAGCTGGAAATACTTATTTGAAGTCCATAATCCAACAGTCTTTCAAATTGAGAACAAAAATAAAAGTATTTATTAATGCTGTACACAGATTTTCAAGCTTGACTCTGAGAATAAAGTAAGAAGTAAAAAATTGTGCAAGTATTTGGAATGATTTTGGCATTGATTTGGCAGCACTTTAAACATAACAGCTCTGGCAAGCATAGCCCTACACAACTGAATTTTTTTCTCTGATTATGTGGGTAATGAAGACTAAATTGGGATTACTGAATATATATAATCTCTAATGCTCAAATTTATGTGTGTATGTGCACGTATGGCAGACACAACAGCCTCATAAGATTAAAAAGTTTACTATTGCATGTTGAGAAATGAGGGAGTAATTTACAGGGATTTTATCTACTTTTTACACACTCGAAAAATACTCCGAGATGCTCATTCCAAGACCATGCACTGTGCTGCCTTTGAGTTTGGAGCCAGCACCACTATGTGCAAATGAGAGGTGTGACTCCTCTCTAGGCATTTAGATCAAGAGCTGATGGAGTGTTTTACAGTCTTTACCTGTCTTGTCTCTCCAGTCAGCACTAAACCATGATTGCAGCAGAGCACCACAGGAATCACTGATTGCAGCATGAATCTAAAGGTCTAACCCATCATCACAGTAATTACATCTTTTTCGTTATCTTTCACTTCTCAGCAGAAAAGGGTTTTGTTGACTGAAGGCCAGACTCTTTATGCAATCTAGTCTTGTATTTCAGATTAGATCTAGGCTAGAATACTGAGGACATACAGAGAAGGAATCGGGTTACGCAAATACCACTGAATTAGGGTACCACTTGAGTCCTTTTCACAGAGAGTATACCCCTGCACATTTTAATGCATGCAGTGTCCCAAGATGTTAAAAAAGTTGAAAAAGAAAATAGAAATTATTTTAAAAACAATCAGCTAAAATAGAAAAATACCAAGGTGTGCTGAAGTTCTAAGGAAATGCTCCAATACGTATGTCCTTAATATATAAATAAAAGAATTTGTCTCATACACATGTACACACATTATGTATTTCCTGTTTTTTCTTTACAATTCAGTTCTTGAGATTTTAAAAGTATTTCAATTTCCTATCTAGTTTTTGCCTTCTTTTCTGTTTTAGAAGTTGGAAAGGAGGAGAGTATGAAGGAAATATTGCTGTTGCTTGACATACATGGAACAAAAATTCTTGTAAAAAAGATTAAGTCCTATGTTACGTTAAAAGATAACAAACACATATTTCAGTTATTTTTTTAAGTACTGTATTATTATCTTTAGATAATATTCACTTCTAATGAATGGACACTATTGTCTTCTGGGGGAATGACCAAAAGCAAATCTGTAAGCACAAAACCTGGCCGATGCAACAGATTTGCCTAAACACCACAGAAAGCTGGCTAGTCATTAAGCAACACGACCAGCACAAGGTACTGGAGAAACTGTGTCCTACCTCCAGCCACCTTTGTTGCATTTTCTGCCGCATAACATTTAACCTGCGCAGCTCAGCTCTACAGCTCAACAGCTACTAAGTGCATAAGCCTGTACTACACCAGCACATTCTGCTGTTCAGTCTACCAGGAACACAGTTTTCTGCTGTGCTTTTTCTGGTCCTCATTAACTGGCTTTGTGTGATACCAACAGTTTTCACACAACCAGAAATAGGAAAATCCACAGGTTTCTCCAGGCTGCCCACACATCAGCAGTACTACAGTGCTCACATCTCAGGATACACCATTGACTTCAGTTTATTGGTAGAAAATCCAGTTTGCTACAGTGTACCACAAGCTTCTGGGACAGAAAAAAAAAGCCAGAGGTTGGCATTTAGCTTCTTGTTAATCACTTGATTTATTGTATTGCCAATGGGCTTTTCATCTGAACTGAGTGTGCCTACAGAGTGCGGCACATCCTGCTGACAAAAGTGTGAGTTAGAGCTCTAATATTTGTATACAGTCTCAGTGGGAAAGAAATGTGCATGGAAAGCACAGTGGGGGAAAGCTGGGAGTGAGGACAAAGCAAAGGAACCAATCCAAGAAAAAGGACACATGAAAATGAGGAAAAACAAATTGAAAAACATTAGTTAAAAATCTGAATTGCTGACAGTGCAAATTATACCTGATGATATTTACTGAATGGAACTGGAGAAAAGAGCATGATCTGAATCGCTCCAACAGCCAGCTCTGCCAAAAAGGGAGGTGCTAGCACACCAACGCCAGTTTCTGTGCTGCAAAATTTGCTGGCAGTAACAAAACATTTGGTGTAGAAGGTCACAGATCACACCACATGCCAAGGAAGTCAAGAATGAATACAGAATTGAGGCCAAGCTTCAGTTTTAATAAAAGCTGTGCCTGGCTCCAATTTCAACATAATATCAAGAAAATACAGATGCCAACATGTATTAAACACAGCAGAATAAGGTAAGTCTCTTGGGCTAAGAAAGCTTTGTATCATATTCATTTACCATTCACTGCAGAAAAAGCGGAGCTTTTGTTTGTGTAATAGCTTCTTATTACCACCAGCTTCATAATGCTGGCATGGCAAGACATATTCTACACCATTTTATCAGTCCCTTTCACTCTCATATATGCTTTTCAGACAGGAATATCAAGTAGTAGTTTTGCTTTGGTTGGTTTGTTAGTTTTTATTTTTTTCTTCCCAGCACCTTATAATTAAATTATGGGGTTATGTTTCTTCTGTAATGCTAAGTGCTACACTGAAATGGTAGCCACTAACCAAAGAGCAAGATTTCTAACATGTATGCTGTTTTACTTAAAGCTACAAATTCTGTATTGCGCTTTACTCCTGCAAACTTCTGAAAAGCCATCAAAGGAGATAAGCAGAAGTAGTAAACAAGATTTACCTTAAGTTAGAAGGACAGTGAGCCCAGGCAGTCACAGTCCACTGCTACTGCTGCTTCAGTTACCTGGGTTAGTTACCCTCATAGAGATACTCCATATACACAAAACAGAAGATAAAATTCAGTGCAAATATGCCAAGATGAGCTACAATCATAACTTTGGATGAGTCTCCGAGACTCACTTGGATTCTGTAACTTATCTGATTTATTTACCTAAAATAATTTACAGCTACATAGAAACTAAGAAAGGCTGAGCTGGGGAAAGTGTGATTCAAATCTAGTCAGTTTTGGCAAATCTAAGTAATACACGTTCCATCCAGCACTCTGCACATGGATGACACATTTCCAGCCATGACAAAGTTATTTTGTCTTCACCCACAGAAGTTTCCTCCAGATTCATAAGGCCCAGTAAAACTAAATTACCCTTTTTGCCCCAGTTCTAGGGACTGATGTGCCTTTTCAGGGAGCAGTGGAAAAACCCTTTCTTATTTACTGATGATAGCAGTGATTTACTCGATAGGAAAGTAGAGGCAGTGAAAAACAGAGGTAACAGGTTTCACTTATTTAATAATAGGTTTCATTTATTTAATAGAAATGTCAAATATCGTAACATTTTAATTTGTAAAATGGCAACAGTTACTTGAAAGATTTCCACAATATGAAATTCAAGGTTTTGTTCCAGTTAAACAATTAAGAAATTGCATTGTCTTGCACTGGCATAGAAATTTAAAAGAACAGGCAAATAGTTTTCTCATCACTGATTTCCTTCTAGTCAAATAAAACTTCTGCAACTTTTCAATTTCTTATTTTCAAATTGTCCCAGAACTCTACTTCAGAAGCTGAGGAGCATTTGATTACTTGCCACATGCTGAAACTTGAAGACCATGACATATTGACAGCTATGGTATTGGAAGATTCATCAACACAAATTCCTTCCTGGCACCAGTCAGAACCCAGTGTTAGAAAGCTAATTTTCATTACTCAAATTACTCTTATGGCAAGTGAACTGGCTGGCTCATGGCTTTGCATACTCATTACAGCTTGCAGTTAATAAAAATGGCTGAGCAGTGGAAAGGTGAAGCACCTAGCTGTACAAAATCACAGAATCATAGAATGGTTTGGGCTGGAATGGATGTTTAAATGTCATCTTGTCCAACTGTCCCCAAAACGAGCAGGGACATCCTTAACTCCCCAGGTTTGCTCAGAGCCCCATCAAACTTGACCTTGAATGCTTCCAGGAGTGGTGCATCCACCATGTCTCTGGGTAGTCCGCTGGCAGTGTCTCACCACCCTCATTGTAAAAAACCTCTTCCTTATATTTAATCTAAATAGATCCTCTTTTAGTTTAAAACTATTACTCCTGATTCTATTGCTACAGGGTCTACTAAAAAGTCTGTCCTCATTTTTCTTATAAACCGTCTCTAGGTACTGAAAGGGTGCACTGAGGTCTTGGAGCCTTCACGTCTGCAGCTGAGCAACCACAACTCTCTCAGCCTTCCCCCACAGGAGAGGTGTTCCATGTCTCCCATCTCCCATCTCCATGTCTCCACATCTTTGTGGCGCTCCTCTGGACCCACTCCAACAGGTCCAACAGGTATAATCAAATATACTGATTAGCTTTATCTAGCTGGGAAGTGCAGTGGTAGCACTCATCTTTCCAAACCTTAAACCTTTTTTATTTTCATATCATAACTGCACACTCAGATCATGCAAAGATGGTGGCAGGAAGGTTCCAAAAGTATCAGTGATTGCCCCTAATAGTCCAGAGTTCAGCATGAGTACTCATCTATGCTGCCAGAATGTTAAAAAAAAAATTCATAAAAGAAATGCTGAACCAGCCACAGTTCCGTTGAAGTATTAAATTCTTCCATTCCAAACTCCTTTCAGCCCAGCTGACAGCGTCAGAAGCTCTCAACTGCCATTTTTATACAAACATTAAAGAAAGTGCTGTATGATGAAATGTGCAATAAAAATGTGAAATGCCACTATGGTATACTCCCCTTAATTAAAAGAGAGGTTGTTAGGATGGAAGCTTTATAGGGAATTTTCCTACGCGAACAATTACGATTAATTACAGCAAACTCTAATAAACATCATTATTGCACAATATTAACATAGGTTTCTTAAAAAGCTTACATAATTTTCTCTAGAAACCACCAGTATAAAATTTAACCCTAGTGTTTTAATGTACCTGTTACCATATTATAAATAAAGAATATATCTTTAGGGATACTCAATGGGTTGTAGTCAAGGCTGTCTTTTTTACCACTGTTTTGTTCATGAGCAACTGGCTTTTGGATATGGCCAGCTAAGTATTCAAGGGCAGAAGTTTGAAGATTAAAAAGGCCTCATTTCACTGCTATTCTCACTCCATCATGGCTAAATTTTCCTTCAGCTATTTTGCATGCTTTTTGGAACAGCAAAAACAATGTAGAAAATAAGACTCAAGTGTATATTAAAAACCTCTAATGCAGTATATAAGAGTAAGCTACGATAAGAAAAACAAATTTGGTACATTTCCAGCATCTAAATCAGCAAGATTTCAGGGATAAAAATTTCTGTTGAGCTGGATTTTCATGCGTGAGCACAGATGCAAGAAAATATTTAGTAGTAAAATTTCATCCCCAAATGAACATTTTAGTATTTCTGCTATTTCACATTTATAAGATTTAACTGTTACTAATGTTGTGCCTCCAATCTTGCAGCAGTGTTCTAAACTGCCACTAAACAAATTAGATAATAATGTTCAATATTAAATGTAGGGCAACATATTCCTTTTCCCCCCATTTTGAGATTGATCATATTAGATGAGAAATCCAGAATTTGGAGCCAAAAGGTTAAAGCATTGTTCATTTCATACTACCAAATGATAGTATGGAAACCAGCTTTGATATACAAATGGCAACTTAGCTCTGGCATAAAATGAATCTTCTCCATCTATCTTTGAAAGAGCCAAAATGCACAGTTATATTATCTGACTTATATACATTCTGTTATTATGCATATTTTGTTATTAAAGAAAATCCTGAATTGCTAACATTGTAAAACAAAAGTAATTGGAAGAGGATTTAAATACTGCTAATTGTATCACTATCCATATCTTGCAAAATCTAATCCTGTGAAAGGCTGTTAGTGTGAATATTCCTATTTCAACACAATTAGACCTATTCATGTGATTAGGCACTCCCTGCAGGATTAGAGCTGAAGTCTTGATCCTGCACATTCCGGAAGACAATGATGCTCTGCATGAATGCAGCAAGCTACCTGTGGACTGCCAAGAAACTGCAGGACTGAAATCTATATCTGGATAATTATTCCATCATTCTTCCTGCTTGAAGTTCTGAGTTTAGTCAGTTACTATATACTGAAAACCTCCCACAGTTCAATATTTACACTGCATTAATGTACTAAGAATGACTTGTAAATTAAGAAAGAAATGGTTGAAACAATAATCTCAAACCCATTCCCAAGTTTAAGTAACAAATGAGACCAAAAATATGTTTTGTGTACACTGAGAAAAATAAATGAAGATACTCCTTTTTAATTTTAAGCCAGTATTTTTTCTTGCAATATATTTTACAGAGAAAAGGAAAATTTTAGGAAAAATCAATGTGCAAAAATATATATTTGTCATTTTAAGACTTGAATGGCAATGTAGATATTTAATTTTTGGCACCGCATGAAAAAATACATTTCAAATCTCACGTCTCAACCAATATTCCTAACACAAGATAGTTGACAGTATTCTTAAAAACTGATACAGATCGAGGCTGAATGCATTCAGTTGATTTCAGCTTAAATTTAAAGGTTGAAAAAGTTCCTTCGAAGACAAAATTCCCCAGTATCTATTTTTTTCCTTTTTCAGCATTTTAAAAGTACATATTTCTTTCAAAGTTCTTACTATTGGACAGTGGATACTGACTTACTCTGCTAGGAGTGATGGGGAAACAATGTGCAATTACATTAGGTAAAATTATGAAGACATTCCAACAAATATAACATTTAAAACAACACTATTCCATTATTGCTGAGGAAGCATTTAAAGCCACACTGTGTTTTATGAATCTATGTCAAGGAAAAAGAAAGCTGCTTCAAAAAAATGAAAGTACTTTATAGAGGAAGTATAGAAAAGAAAATGTTCTCTTTTTTTCCCAATGGTATTACTCTAATTGAGTTAAAATGTCTTGAATGTTTCAAATTTTTTGGTATTTCAGGTAAGATTGCAAAAAAAGAAAAAATTACTTATCAGAGTAGACTAGGGAGCTGCATGCGGCCTGAGAGAAATATGCCCTAATGCTCTCCTGATATTTAAGCATGAGAAATGCAGATCAGAAAAAGTGACAGTAGGTAGGTAACGATGAAAGTACTTCCTACCTTTGTATGTAAGAAATTGAATCTTAAAATGGACTAGAAATTGCCAAGAACACAAGTAGAATGAATGCATAAAGAATATAAATGTGCTTTCTTCTTTTTTTTTGCTTTGCACAAGTTTCAGTGTGAACAGATATGGAGCATCAGAGCAAAAAGCGCCTACATTTTAGCCTGACTCTGCTCCTTTGGGGGAAGAGATACTCTGATTCTCAGTGAAGTGAGGCAAACTACAAAAGACAAGGTGCTGGTTAAGTACAAACAATTCCCTAACAACTATATCTCCTCCCGTCTGATAAATTATTCACATTTTCTATGAAACATTTAAAGAATTTTATTGCAGAATATAGAAGTCAGAAAAGGATTTATCTCTTTGATTTTTATTCCTCCCTTTTAAGTGTCCCTCCTAAGCAGAGAGTCTGTCGCACCCCAAACCCCACATTTCAATAACATTTTATGAGTCAGAACTTGCTAATTTCACTCATGAGTTAACACTTTAAACTAAGGTAGTTTACAGAGTTCAGAGACTGAGTAATAATTCAAACAGTGTTGGACACGCACAACTTGTAGCTGTTATCTTCTTTTCTCATCTCTATTTTCAGTAGGATGGATTTTATTCTACTGCAGTGTTAACAGTTTCTCAGTAGACAGCCCCCTAAGGCATGGCAGAAGACTCACCATACAGATCCTACACAGACAAAACTCCAGTTCTATTTTGCGTGCTCACTCCTTGCCTTCCCCAGTGAAAGTCCTAACTAACTATTAAAGCTTTTTAGTAAATTATGAACCAACCCAAAGAATTTCTCATTAAAAGTTTGATGTAAATACTTACAATTCTATGGATCACAACCAACAGGTGCGCCACCCATGGACAGAACACTCATTTTGGCATAATACATACTTTCAAAATAATTTACTGTAATAACCCCTCTGTGAAACGCCCTGCAGTTGATTTTCACGAACGTGAAGCACACAGGGCAACAAGAGAATTCAAACTACACTTCTGGATACTGAAGGTCTGGGTACTCTGAAAAACCTCTGAAAAACAGGCTCCTGCGACTTGGGAAGCACCCTACCCTCACTTATGATAGATGAGATGGGACCTAAAACCAGATGCTATCTCACCCATGTTAATACAAGAAAAGAAAATTACTCAGCTGAGATATTTTGTCTTGTAATTTGACATTACTCTGTGCTTTGCAAGTTATATTTCTATCATGTTTTCCCGAGACTGTGTCTTAAATGAGTGTATCTAACATTTGTGCTTATAACTGTTTCCTTTACCACTGGAGTTTCTTTGCTGAGGATGGGATAATGAGAACATGTATTAATACTAGCTTTTCCAATTGTCTCCATTTGCCCTTGCTGGTTGTAATTATTGCAACAGCATGGATTTTTCATAGATGTGCAGACTATAGGTAAAGAAATAATGCTGTGTCTTAGACCTTCTTGTAACTCTTGTCCTACAGTCCTGTGTTGAAGCAGCTCAACACGGAAGGAGATTTTCTCCCAATCATTACAACACAGATAATAAGGAAGTGCTAAACAGAAACATTCAATGCAGAAGCAAAATAAAGAGAGAAGCAATCGATTTGTTTCTTCCAAGGACAAGACCTGTGCATAGCTTTACACTAACACAGAGAAAAAGGGCAAACATGGTTTTGGGGGATTACATTTAGCCAGTATCTCATAAGGGGTCAGATGCAAAGGGCCAGAGCAAGCTCTGCTATGGTGGCCTGAGAGCCACCTAGGATTGTTTAAGATTGCTTTATGGGGCTTTCTGGCAGACTGCCTCACAGCATGGCTCAGAAAGGTAAGGACAACTACAGAAGGGTGAGGACAACTACAGAAAGGTAAGGACAACTACAGGAAAGGCGTCATGCAGCAGAACAAGCTTGCCTGAAAGTGCTATGATGCAATGATGTGAATGTACGCACAGCAAACCATCTGGTTGCGTAGAGCAAAATGACTTGAAAACAATCTAGACTCTTCTCTACATTTAGATTTCCTGAGAACTGACAAGATACTAATCTCTAGTTCTTTGAACCTATCTGCTTTATAGGTCCATGCAACCATATCATGACCAAGATTAGAACAGCAGACTACAGAAACCTGAAAAGCTACTGACACCAAAAAAGAACAAAACTTATCTACTAACTACATGAAAAAATGCATAATCATAAAGAATAAAATTGTAATTTATTAGGTATTAATACAATAAACTCTAAGAAAAAATAGATTTCTCAATATCCTTTTATACTTTCTTTTCAAGCAATTTCTTTTTTAACTAACAAAAGGGAATAATATGCTCTCAATTACTTATTTATAAACATCAGTAGAGCATATGTATATTCAAAAACCAAGATTTTAATTTGTAGGAGATCAGTATGAGGAACAGCATTCTGTCCCAAGAGAATTAGATAATTTCTTTGTGGTATAAATAAATAAATAAATAAATTTCTTAAAGCACTATAAAATGATTTTTATACTTCGACCTTTGAAATATTTTTTGGTAATATTTAGTAAATATTTTCAGCATTTTAATCAAAACATTTAACTAAATATTATTGATGTTATGTCAACTACTTTCTAACTTTTAAATAAAATCTAATTGCGGCAAAGAAGAAAGTCAGCACTTTTCCAAACATCTGTTTTGATGAGTCAATGCTTTCTAACAGAAAAGAGAGTTATATGTCAATTGTAATTTGCAGAACAATTGAACTTTTACTTCTTCATGCTGTTCAGTAACATCAATACAGTTTTGAGACTGAGAAACTAAATTCTAATATCTCAATCATCAGTATAAATAATAAAAACCCAGCTTTAAGAAAAATCTTTCATAATCCCCTTAAGACAAAAACTCATACAGGTCTTTCCTGAATGAAGAATTTGGCCTAGAGAATCCATCTCTGCTGTTGATGTGTGCCAGGGAAAATCGCAGACTCCTATCTGACCTCAGGTGGAATTTATAGCACTCGTATTCAGGAAAATCTCATTTTCCTCTTGGAAATTGAGTAACTTGTATTTGGAGTCACAGAGAAAGAGTAACAAGGCACTGCATGAAGCCAATTTCACAACCATTTTTCAGAAAGATACTCTGTCCATACCATTCTGAATTCATCACAGGCCCTCCTCATTAAGGCAGAAGACAAGGGCAAAACTAGCTTTTCAGCCTTATTTCCACCATTGTGAAGGATTGCTTTCTAACCAAACATTTCTGACAGTTGGAGAATTTTGTTAAAGAAGATTTAAGTAGCTCTTAAAAGCTGTTCGTGAAATATGCAAGCAGAACCCTGGGAATTCTAAAACTGTGCAGTTACTTAGCTCCTAAAAACCCCTAAAGCAGGTTTTTAACTGTTTCCAACAGGCAACTTACTACTTGGGCTATCATGAGTTAGCAGATGCATGCGAAAGATTTGCCAGGAAAAAATTAGAAAAATGGTTTTTTTCTCACTTCAACATATAAAATAAATCTAAAAAGCTGATGGCAAACTGCTCCCTGTAGCTGTTCAGAATCCACATACTTTGGCTTTTTGGTTCATTCCCTAACTCTTCTTCAAAAATCTTTGCCCATTTCTCTCCTATTTTTATTTTTTTCCCTTTCATTCTTCTTTTTTTATTGCTCATCTTATGACTACGATACCTCATGACATCTTTTAGCATGTAGAAGGAAGATCAGTGACTATAAATAAAATTCTCTGACAGTATGGATGATGTTCACATGAAGGAGTTTTTAATTTTTAAGTCCCTCAATATTTTCTTTGATACGTTTAATTTGATCAGCCCTGTGCATATTTTAACATTTATTATTTATAAATCATTCTCAATAGCTAGTATTATTTTGGTGCCAGACAGCTTTCTATTATGCCTAAGCTCAAATTAACTTACTGAAAATGAAATTGCTAAACGTTCTGGGCACTGTGAGCTACCCAGCAGATACTCTGAGCACCATGAAATACCTGGCAGACATTACAGAGCTGGTGGAATGCTCAGCAATTATAACCATTGTAAAACTCTCTGTGGATATTGGAAGCAATTTCAAGCTACTGGCAGTCATTATAACCCTTGTCAAGTGTTCTGTGGACATTGTAAATAGGAGTGAGAACTAGATGGGCATTATAAATTCTGTATCAAAGGTGTGATAGGGAGTCCTATTAGGAATTAAATTATGAAATTCTGAGAAATTGCTTTCATTTCCTCTGTAAAATTCAGAGATTTATATTCACTTGTTACCTGGAAATACCAATTAACAGTCCTTAATCACTCTTTTCATCATTCTAGCACTTTTAGAAGAAGTACTTTTCCTGCTGGGAAATGGATCTCTATGAAGATGCCCATGCTGGCTCTATAAAATGGGAGCTTGATATTTGAAGAGTATTGCAGAATTTCAAATGTTTGGTAACACAGGCTGCTGGAAAGGTCTCTGTCTTTCGCTCACAAGAGCTCATTCCATATTTGTTTCCAGACACCTATCTCTGTTTCTTTAACAATTCACCTGATGGAGCATCTGTAGGTAGTATTCACATCCTTTCACATCTCTCCCAACTTATAAATATATGTATTTGTTGTTAAAACCAATTCTCTATATATCATTCCAGTCAACTTCTGATCTCCCTTCTGCTATGAATGTTTTTGTTAGCAACACACATCATTCTTCTTATTAAGAGATAGGTGTGACTCTCCTTTGGTTTGCCGAAGACATTAGCAAAGTCACAGTCTCAGCAATTTTCTGTCATTCAAGCATGTCAAAGATTCAAAGGTTCTGCAATTAATCAACTATGTGTGAAATTAGACTTCTGATTCTGCAACCCACCGGCATCATCTCAGGCAGCAATTTTTTCTCTGCAGTATGATACTTTCAAAAATATCTAGTTTAGTCTGCTCATTGCTAGACAATGTCCAGTGTAAAATCAGTTTTCTTTACTCATTCATATTTTTTTGCTTTCTGCCTCACACCATATCCATCATGTTTGTTATGGTGGAAAATCTCAAAAAAATGTTTCACTTCTATATCTTCAAATACAGAATTCACATAACTGAAGCTCACTGGAAGAATTCTATTCATCCCCAGGAAGTGGTGGTAAAATACAGTCACGTGTTGATAAAAATAAAAAATACGAGAATGAAATTTGACATTGATGTCACACTGTCAGATATATAACTTGAAAGAAAAGTTCTATAAATTCCTGTAGGAATCCTCAGTTTCATGAAGTATACAATGTAGAACTAGCATCATAGTTGAATGTTTTATGTCGTAATTGCATATTACTGAATACATTGCAGGACAGTGGTGTTCTTGAGATATGAAATAAGAAATTTCTATTTTTTTCCATTCTCTTTGATTCTTAGGTGCATCTTCTGTGTCACATACCTGTCAGTTTTTGGGTTTTCTTTTTCATCATGTCTATTTTTAAAACATTTTCTCTGGATTCCACTTCAACTTGTAATGCTGAGTAAGAGTACAACTCACCACATATCAGCTGGTTTTCCTTCAGGTTATAAAGTGACAGTCCATGTAAAGCACTGGGGTAAGCACAAACTGTTTCCTCTGCTATTCGGACTGAAGCATTTCTGGCCCATTGCAAGACCCATTTTAGGTTACAGTCACAAATGAGTGAATCAGTGTTGAAATGTCTACAAAGGCAAAGAATGACCACAATTGGTACATATGCAGCTCTCATGAACATACTTTCTTCTGCTAGATTCGAATTATCTAATTCCAAAGAGAATTCTAGATAGATGCACAACTATGGATGTAGGAACACAAAGATATTCTGAGACAACCACTGCACATTGTCCCACTGTTAAATACTTTCATAACATTATGCAAAAATTCTGGGTTTGGTTACAGAACAGCATCACTGACTACTGAAATAATTCTGAGTCTGTGTTCCTGCAGAAAATCATACTATAACATACTCTCAATTACTAAAAAATCCTCTTAGTAGAAACATTCAGTATAAACTTTTAAATCTCAGGCAGGTATAACTAATATCAATAAATGGGAATTGGTATTGTAATTGCAGGAAAAATTATTTAACATTACTGGTTTTGTGCGATTAAAGGCACAATATGATGCAATGCATGAATCCATGGGAAGACATAGGACAATAAAGTATAAAGAAAAAACAAGGGATGCTAGTCAGGAGGTCTAGACTCGTCAGGAATGGGGTTGCATTGTCAGTGCCATCCATTTCCCTGCAACAGGTAAAGTTGGCAGCTCCTCAACAGTGAGCCAGACATGGATAACAAAATAATGTCGATTTTATTTTTGGAATGCATCTCTAGTAACAATCCTGTTTGAATTCATATTCAACTCCGCTATGTTTATTCTAATGTCTTTCTGAAGTATTTCAGATTTACAAACAAAAGGAATGATACTCACAGGGCTTTCAGAGCTAGCAGCTCAGAAAAAAGTCCATTCATGAGACTTGAAAAAATATTCCCTGACAAATTCCTAGGGGAAAAAAAAAGCAATTTACCATTGGTTATAACAAACACAAGAAGAAAAGAAAATTGTTACAGGGTATAATTTTCCCAATGCTAATTAAGAAGTTTTGCTTTCTTGACAACAGGAAAAACATATTTATATTTGGTACATTGCGTTTGTAAGTGACAACACTACTTACATCAAATCACATACTCTTACTTGTTTTATTTTCACAGCAGATACACACACAATCGACTTGATCTCAGAAAGAGGAACACTTCTACATATTTAAAAGAAAAGAATTTGAGAAGAGAATATTCTAGAATGTGAGTGAAAATATTAATAAAATAATTAGTCAGTGAGATCTATATTGTATTTTTATTGTATACAGTGTCTTAATTTATTAATGATGCAAAGAATTCATGTAATTCCTTGAAACAGTAATGAGTTTCCAAAGTGACTACACAAACAGTTTTATTACAAAGGACTTTAAAACACACCAATTTTTCCCATCCTTAAATTAAGGACATTTCCATTTTAATTACTGCTCTACTATTTCTTGTCTCAATGGCTGAATGGCTCAGGCTGAATACTTGCAAATAGAGGCAATTCACTTTCACACAGCTTAACAGTTCTGCTCTGCCAGTGCCCTAGTTGTACAAAAATTAAATGCTTAATTGTCAAGTAATAACATCTTTTTCTATATCCATAAACTTAAAAATTAGTGCATATCCAAGATTAACACTTCAGAGCACAGGAATTACCTACTTTTGAAATATTGATATATGTTCCTTTCTGTCCAGTGCCTGAAGATTACATGTTTGAATTCAAGGTTGGTTACAAAAATTCAGTTATCAGGAAAATTTCAGAGCTCTTCACTGGAGACATGTTGTAGATATAGGGGGAAAAAAAAGTAGACTGGCAAAGAAAATGGTTTTATTACTTTTTCTTTAAAAACGATGTTGTTACAATCATTGCTTTTACTTCTCTTTCATCTACAAAGTACAGAATGTATGCTACACTGAAGAGTGATATTCAGATCAGGAGCAATGTACTAGCAGTGAGAAATCTATCAAGCTGCAAGAGATCTGAACCAGGTAAGGAACCAAAGTAAGGAAGAACGAAACTCAAGTACCCTTCTTTCTACAGAAACCTGTCCAGAAACATATAGATCAATGTATTCAAGAAAGAAGGGAAAATGTTGCTAATTATATTATAAATTAGTTTAAGACATTCTTGAAGCAATAACTAATCTCATTTTTGTATACAACTGAACACTTCAAAATTTCTTAGTAGTTTTAAGCAAAATGGTGGTAACAGAGTATAAACTGACTCAGCAACATAAAGTGAAATTATTGAGTGACGAGATGTGTTGATACCGCTGAACTGACTTTTAAGATTTTATGTAACAGTGCACCTTTATGCAGTCATGGTGCAAAGCTCTTGGAAGAACTTTCAAGTACCTCTTTAAGTATGGGTATGTCTAAAGATGGAAATGAATGTTTGCTTGTAGATACATATTTCTCCACCTTCAATATTTTTGATTTGCCAATGGGAAACTAAAAATATTAAGCATTTCACAGACTCATTTAACCTCTTTACTTAAAATTAGATAGACCTACCCATGTGTTTTTTGGACATAAGGCCTGACAAGGTATATGCTGAAGCAGCTCAGTGAACAGAGACACTAAAAAGACTAAATCAGAAACTGATAACCCTGAAATTTACACTGACGTAAAACAGAAGTGGTTCCAACAATATGAAAGCAGTTACAGCAATATAAACTTACTGACAGAGGACAGTCAGTAAGTCCTGAACTGAAGGATGGGAAAAGCAATCTGCCCAGTCCTGTCCTTTGCCTTGCCCCGCTCCAGTACAGGAAGTTTTCCAATCTGATGCAAATCCCAGTCTCTCCCTTAAACAGCTTGCTAGGCTTCATATGGCAAAACAAACAGAGCACCGAGGCTGAAGCTTGGTAATTCCACTTGAACCGAAGGAAAGCTTTATGTCTGGTCAATGTTCTAGGAAATGGGGACAAACTGTAAGTCATCTGCAGAGTGTACATATCGGGCTTCAGCAGATGTACCTAAGCACCTGCCAGAGGTGCCCATTTGGTGTGTACTGAACCCATGAGCTTTTAGGTACTACCAAATTCACCAAGCTGTCTAACCAGAACTGACCTACACTGCACTAACCTAAAAATTCCTGACTTGTGTTCCATTAACAGAAAATTGTAGAATTCCTTTTAACCAAGTGCTGGAATAATTGAGCTCCTGACAGTGACATCAGCAGAAAGCCAGCTACTCAACTTTTCATATTCTGGCAATGACCAGGTTTGAAGTTTCCATATTACTACTCATAATTAGCAGACTACGATAATGGTCACAGGGCTGTGTAAGTCAAAAAGCAACACATTTCTATGTCCAAGAAACATAATTACAACATTTGGATATCCAATAGTGGAAATAGATTGTTCTTTAACAAAAATTTCAGAAATCTTCTCGTATCACCCAAATAACTCATGCATTTCTGAGCTGATGCAGCACTCTGTAAATACCTGGTTCTTTAGTGCACATAATTTACATCACATATTAAAATATTGTCAAATGTACAATGTTGTGAAATTCCTCCATTTCAGATATCCTAAAACCCCACTTTAGCTTGATTTAAAAGGACATCTGTTCTAAAAACATCTGTAACACTTAGTTTGCAAACATTTCAAACGTAACAAATTAATGCACTCCAAAGCTGATAGCACTTACTATGCCACTCCATTAACAGAAAGACAGGCTTTCAGTTTTATCAGAGGTAAAACATTTCAGTCTTACTTATAAAGCCCTACACTTATTTTTTTCATATACCAATACTTGTTCTTTTAGAGAAATTAATAAAGCACTTTTGCCAAAAGTTTTAATGTAAGTGACAAATGCCACAAAACAGCCAAAAAGAGTTACGTGTGTCAAAGTATCATTTGAGGTAGAATATAGGTAGAAGCAGAAGTATATGAAAATGAAGAACGCTTCCCTTTTAAGAGCAGCATTAAAAAGCAAAAGTTGAATACAACGGTAACAGTTTGATCTGTGCAAAAAGAAAAGTAGGATAGGAGGTGTAAAAAAAATGACAAAATAAATACAGACAGGGCAGGTTACATTGCGTATTTTCTTATTTGCTAAAATGTTGCTGAAATGGGGTCTGTTTGATAAACTGTGTTAGTGGTTTTTTATTTAATTTCTGGCACCATACAAAACGATTAGTTGGTGCAGTGGCATCAAGAAAGTCACACAGGATTTTCCAATATAATATTAACACGAAGCTAACTGCTGCTGATGATTCAGAGGCAGGATGAAGAGTAAATCAGATACAGTTTAATCAAACAATTGGAAGCAATGATAAAGTTTGAGTTTGAACTTCCAAAGGGAAGATCCAGCAGCAGCTACTTGTTGAAACAGACTTCAGGCTGCAACATTTTGAAACCTGAAAAGCTGAATTATGAGGGACTAAATAAATGAAGTCTGGTACATCAGCACAGTGGCATCGTCCCGGTATTCCACAGCTCTTAATATTTAGATTAAATATAAACAGAATTAATGGAGATAGCAGCTCCATTACCTAGTAGAAATATATTTGCATACGTAATTCTGGAACAAAGCACTGAAACATTGGGTCCAAAGGAGATTTGGAAGATTTGTTGTATTCAATTATGTCACTCCTAGTTAGAATATATGCACCTCATCACAGCATAAACACAGCCAAAAGGTAATATATAAGCCAAAAGAGGCAAACTAGTATCTTAGAAGATGTAATAAATCTGCTCTCATATGGCGGCACTGCCAGCTGCATCTGTCATACGACATGAAAGCGTTTTGAAATCATTTTACAGGTAGAAATCATCAAATCCAAAAAGGTATAAAAATTAAATCAATCTCAAGTGACATAATCACAAGTCACTGGCTGCAGTAATTTCAGAGGCTGTATGAAATTTTAGGTTTCATTAATTACTTTGAATTCAATTTCTGTTTCCTAACATACACATCCTGACTGCAATGGAGGCAAAGTCTTCTCTACATTGTTAAGAGAACTTCAAATTTTTTGTGGTTTCTGTGTGTTCACATGTTTAAAAAAACAATACAAGATTATACTTTTAATTCATTTTTTCTTAATTCAAGAATTCTGTAGGTTGTCCTGTTCTAAAATTGACTGTATAAAACCACCAAGCCCTCTGAAGAGCATCAGCATTACCCCTGGAAGCCCAGGCAGCCCTCATCCTTTTAATGAAGTATTTGAACATACCTTTACCCTACTCAGTTTAGATTTATGCATCACATCATTGGGCTAAACCATACTGTGTCAGTTTGGGCCTAGAGCTGATTTTTCAGCTCTAACTCCATCTTTTTTCAAACTGAATTAGATTTACAAGATTGAGTGAAACACACTGTGTTATTTTGTTTCAACTGGCATTTGTGCTTATAAACAGCACAAGAAAATCCCGTATTTGTGCTTCACAGAAGGCACATGAAAAGATTTATGTCCTTTGCTTCTTCCAGTGGACTCACGGCTCTCCCTACTGGTTTTGATAACAGCCTGCAAAGATGCTTCTGCACTTCATCTCTGCTAACATAACATGGGAGAGCTCTAATTACCAAATTAACAACTATATAAATCAACACATATGTTGGATCTTTATATTGCTCCTTGAGTAAATGGCTATGAAACCAGTTCCATGTTTAAGACCTTGATATCTTTTCCTTGTTACAAACACTAATGTTGCACTAAGTAAATGCTTCTCCATAACCTTTCCAGAGAACAGCTTTCTCATACCCCTCAAATGGCAAGTAAACACAATTCAGAGGTATCAGCAGCAAAAGAAAGGTGACCTATTGTCTTTTAAACATGTTTAAAAAGTATGATTCTTCATGAACTTCCAAGGGGAACAAAGCTACAGAGTGTTAGAAAAGTACCAGGCAGCACAAGCTTGCAGTCCACTAACAATGACCAGTTCTTACAGCAGAGGCAAATTGAGATCCCCAGTTCAAATAATTACCATCAGCATTGTGACACTGTATGAGATTTCTGAGATCGAGGAACATTACTCTGAATGGCAGGGGACAGGTCCTCTTGATTGGGATTGTGGCTGTACTTCTTCACAAAATAATCACTGACCCAACAAGAGTAGTGGTATTCTTGACTTTGGTTTGTTAAGGAGGACAATCCCTGCAAGGCAGCTGTAGCTTTTGACACAGCAATCGTGAACTGATTCACGTCAGATGAAAGGAAAATGTAGACTAAACTATTACTAAGCCTCTGATTTCCAAAGGACAGACTTTTGAAATATTACTACTAATAAAACAAATAAAGTAATTAATAAAGCACTAGGCCACATAGACTGAAATGCAGGATGGACCCATTTATTAGGTCACTGGTAGAAAGGCAATTTAAAACTCAAATAAGAAAAATGGAAGATAGACTAAATGGATTAACAACTAAATCTTAAATCTTGAAAAAAATAATTCAAATTTTTTAAAGATCAAAGAACTAGAGAGATGATAACAGGAAGAGCTTAGCAGAGTGACAGGAAGAATTCAAGTTAAAATTTGGAAAGTATGCTAAAGACATGGTGCAAAAGACACTTCAACAATACTACTCTATTATAACTAGTAATAATAACTATAGTTAAGAGTAAGTATTATATACAGCCTAAATATATCACATTACTATGATTTTCTCTTCTGTTCAGTCAGGTTGGTCATTTGGATTATATGTATTTATGGGAGAAGCACACACTAAATTCTGGAAAGCATATTTCCCAAGATCACCTCCAGCATGACTACTGATCTGCAGAACTAGTTAAAATCAAAAGAATACCCGGGCAATTAGGGGCCTGCAAGGTTAATTCCACTCACATGAAAACACCAGTATAAATTTTAATGATTTTCTCCTCTTTATGTAGCATCATGCTAGATGTGTATGAAAACCAAGAAATAATTTATCTTGTCCAGAAAATTAGTGATCTCTTTATATGATTACACAATACACCATCTATAGATGGATATTGATTTTTTACCAATTTCTGATTTGCCAACATTTTTTTTCCATTTTTCTTTCTTTCAAAACTCGCTTATAAAATACAAAGAGGCCAGACTAAGAGGTCTCCAGTTACCAGAATCCTAATTTTTTTTCACTGATGCATGGACATCATATCCACAAAAGCGTGAAGAACCTGGTGTTAAGTGCATTTACTGTAAAACATAGTAAGATAATGGACAAGATGGAAGGGGGGAGAGTAAGACATTACTGATGCTGTGCAGAAATGGTCTTCTGAGTGACTGCATTTAGAGCTTTCAACAATGACTCTGCCTCACAGAATTAAGAGACTGTGAACATGAAAGCTGGTAATAACAAAACCAAGGTTTGGTTAATGTTAAGAGAACAATAAGAGATTAATGTTCTTAGAGATGAAAGGACTAGTAATTTCATTAAATAACATTATTCAAAGTGAAAAATGTTACTAGACTGCGATTTGGGAGCTACACTTAAGAAATGTCTAATTCAAATTTCTGCTATAAACTGGAGAAACAGAAGGAAAACAATACAGGGAGCCCTGGATCTACACCCACTTCAAAATGAAAGTTATACCCACAAAAAGACTGGCTGCAAGAAAATAGTGTTAATGACTGTGTAGAAGCAACTGGTGAGTCTTTCTCTGGTCCTTACAGCTCAGAAAAAATTTGCCAGTGCTGGGACAGATACTTGGGCTACCAGAAATAGTAGGGATATGGCAAATCTGTACAAAAAGAAACTGTAATGGTGTGGTTTGATCAGCCCAGTAACCACGGGCAGTCAGCCTGCACACTGTGCCTTTTCCCAACATCTCAGGCATCGGTGAAGGGTGAGGAGATACACTGCCACATTCTTTCCTGGGCTTCAGAGAAAAGGGACAGTACAGCCAAACACTGTCCAACACAGACCAACTGCTGTGCACTTACTGGGAATGAATTTCTGTTCTTTGCCACCAAATGACTGATGTTCTCTATTGAACTTCTAATTCACTTTTAAGATAGGGGTCTTATAGGTTTGCAAATGGAATCTTCAGATCTTTCTGAGAGAGCATGAATTTGAACAGTTTCTATTGAGTCTGTTCCTAGCATCCAGAAACACATTCCAGTTAATAACTTGACTTCACCATTTTGAATTAAACTTACTTTGCAAGGTAATCTGGCTTTATAGCCACAGTCTACAGTGTTCACTGTGCACAACAAAAGCAGACACAGAAACCCTCAATAGGTGAGTTGGGCTTGCATGATTTGGCACATCATCTGAGATGAGCAGAAAGAGGGGCGGTTTGCACCTGTTCATCACATGCTATCAAGGCTCTTCCCATCATCTGTTCTCATTTGTTTTCATCAGAGAAGACCTGGCATAGTTACTCTCATTAATGTGATCAGTAAGTGTGCCAATTTCAGCCTTTTACCTGGTATTATCTTGACCTCATGGCACACCTTTCTAGAAAGATTTCCCTGTTTGTCCAAGGAAATGCCGTAAGTGGCTGGAGAGGAAGAAAATAGAGTGAGATTTGTCACACACTATGGTGCAGTATAGGAATTTATTTCTCATTCAGGAATGGAGACAAATCTGAATGAAGACACAGAGCCCTCCTGGGCCCAGCCAAATGTCCATTTAAACTAGGATTCTTCCTACGAATTGTCTCTTTCCCAGCCAGGAAATTTGCAGCCAACTTACTTTAGTTGTTTCTTAGACATGCAAACAGAAATGCATTCAAACAGAAACGTCATGTTAAGCCTCTTTTTAATGTGGAAATGAAATTTAATTCTTTGCAGTTCTGATAAGATTTTACGATTGAAATAGAGAAAGCATATTTAAAATATCAATTCATCACAATCAAAGGCTCAGGAAAGGGGCCTTTTAGTACAAAACCAACAACTTTCTTACAATGTCATTTTCTTGCCAACTATACTCAGGTCAGTCATACGACAGTTTAGATTTCTTCCGTTTAAAACAAAACTTGTGTTATACTCACAGTTTGTGAAGATTGTTAAGTCCAACAAACATTTCTGGTGTTAGGCAACCAATTCTGTTATTTGAAAGATCCCTGAAAAAAACAAAAATCCCATGAAACATGGAGTCTGTCTTATTTATATACATACCTATGTAATCACACAAAGCATCTTTATTTTTAATACTTAAGGAGTTAGAGACAAATGAGAAATAAAACCTTTTCCCATAATGTAACATAACTGAATTAAATAGATTAAATAACTTTTATATGAACATTATTGAACAATATTCCACAAATCATACTGCGACTTCTAACTGCATTAAAATGGGATTTTATATATATGTAGCACATAAAAGCAAAATAATATTACAAATATACAGATTGTCTTGATCTGAGTTATTGGCACCTGAGGGTTTTTTTACTTAGGAAGAATACTATGCATTTTGTTCCATGAAATATTCAGCCAAAACTGATTTTTTTTTTACTGTTTACTAACGTTTCATCTCATTAACAGCATCCTTTCTTGCTGAAACCACAGAAACCAGAAGGCAATCTATTTTTGAGCTAGTGAGGTCAGTTTTGATAAGCACTTGGCAAGCTCTTTTAAAAGCAATACTGTGGCTGAGAGCACAAACAGTAAAAAGCATTACATTCCATAACTTTTGCCTGCAGAAAGTGAAGAAATGTTTTCTGTATAAGCCATACATGCAACACAGTGCACAAGATGCTTACAGGAAGGAGACAAGGACAGGTTCAAACAATTACATTGCGGTAAAAACATGAATAACGTCCCTTGGTAGATTCTGAATTGGAGTTTGATTTTTATGTATTTGGTTTTCAATCTTAACCCAAGTTTTCCTTCTTACCAAGCACATTTTTTAAAAATAATTGCAATTATGGAGGAATTTTAAGTGATCACGTAGCCAAAAAAAAAGTTAAAATTGATTGGAACATATTTTTTATTTTAGAATTAGAGGTAGTTTTCTGATTCCTTTACTACATTGTGCAGATTCCATATTTTTCTACTGATACATGAGAAGACGAAAGTAATCAAATGGAAGACTAAAGGTTGCAGTTTGACAAATCCAGTTACTGCTTTCATGGGAACATGTCCAATTAGCTGGAAAATGAAGGCAATCTCTTTTGAGTTCACTATGAAGTCGTCGTCTATCAGACAAAGACTATATTGTTTGCAAGTATATGATGAAACATCACATCATAATGAAAATATTTCTTAAAAGTTTGTCAAGGATATTAAGCAGGGAACAGCTGAGATAATAGTGAGGATAAATATAGTGCAATAATTTCATATTAGCATTATTCTTTACATTCTCCTAATAAAAGCTACATAGGAAATCTAAAAATGCAGGTTTAAGACAAACACATATCTATATATATATATCTATATCTATATATCTTTCTATTAGAAGACATAAAAAAGAACCTATCCAGAATTCTTGGTTGGGTAATGCTTTACTTTTGCCTAGGCAAAGTCTGAACATATATGGAAGAATTGCATCACAATGTGGGGCATAATTTGGGTAGCAAAAGTAGATTTTATCTACACTGATCAGTATGAGTGCATATTTCTCTAAGCAGGGCACACAGTAAAACAGTATTTCTACCAAAGTGAAAGTATAAATACCATTTTCTCAAAGTTTACTTCAGTAAGTGTTATTTTCATAAAAAGATGTATGGCAGTTGCTGAAATGTGAATGTATAGTCTTAAAGTAATTACTGTATTCAGTATTCAACAGGAGTTTACACTATTTATTCCTTTTGCTCTACTGTCTCACTCCCAACAGTTGCACACTGAAGGAGCGAAGATATTTTCTTGTTTACCATGGAACTACACAGATTTGTACCAAATGTGGCAGTCCAGCAATTAAACAATTCTCTGTCTCTAGATTGCTCCCAGTGTTACTCGTTCATATCAGCAACAGGGTTTTTTTGAGATTTGGCATGACAAAACTCAACACTGCCTGTTCTACCGTGCTGAAGAGTCTTTTCTTCTCTCTTTTCCAATGCCTTATGAATTCCTCTCCCTTGACTCATCTCTCCTGGCTGACCTAAAAGCACCACCTGTGCAGTCTGAGGATGTGCAGCCCATGACTTGCACAGGTTTCCTGGTTTTCCCACAAGAGGTCAGGGTTGTGTTATTAGAGTGCGCGGACAAAGCAACAATTAGTGCTTATTTTTATCATTGTATTCTACTGTTATTCCTGTACACAGAGCCAGCAAGAAAGCTTCAACCCTAAAGCTTTTATTTGTATTAAAAATGTATATGCTACTCTGACTTCATCATTATTATGCAATTGGTTTTCTACCCAAACACACTAAAACCGAGAGGCCTGTGTTAGAAAACACAGCTACCAGTATGATCAGAGATAGAAACCTTGTGCAGTGCTCCCGGCACACTGCGGTTCGGGAATTTAACCACACAGCAGAAAAGTAGAGGATTTGTCAATTTCTTTTTCTGTGGATTTGCATTCCTTCTCCTTCTCGTCTAAATCTTCCCATCCCACTAAAATAATCTGTGTTTTCTCATAGGTTTTCTCATCAAACATAAGACAGCAATACATGATGGCTAGGAAAATGCCTGGCATGTGCTGATGGCCTAGTTAGCCTAGTGCATGGACATTTGGAAGCTGTCACTTGGAAAATTATAATTAAAAAAGAGTTCATCTCACTTTTCCTTAGGCTGAGTACAACTAAGGAAGCTCCTTGTTAATTAAAAGAAAAATGCCCAGCTGTAGAATCCTAGTAACTTAGATATTTTTACTCTCTGAAGTGCATTTTAAAAATCAGCCAGTGCTTCTGAAAGTACTATGAAAACCTCTTCCAAGAGAGGAATGCGAGAATGATGGACATGGAATATACCGTGTAACATCTTGTTTCCTTAGAAAACCATGATGAAAATAAAAAATATCAAGCAGAGTCAAGGTGGGCGGTATGGAAAATGGTAGACAAATTCTACAGTACGAAAAAGTTTCCTTTCTAATAATGTATTTTATAGATCTGATTTATGATAAAAGTGAAGCAGACCTTACATAACAAAAAAAATATTAGTGTAGTACAAACCATTGTTCACACACATCTAAACTGCTTAGTGTTATTTCTGATTAATGTCTACAGGGATATATCTTCTGCTTAGTCATTAATTAGGCATGTTTTTTACCTTTGTAGGTGTACTTGTTAGGACACTTAATGGAGAGCAAATTGATGATTTTAAATGGGAAAAGGTAAAAAAGAAAAGGAAATGGAAGAAGGGAAAGAAGAAGAAAAAGGCATGGTAAACGTAAAAAACAGAGTTTGTGATTTTCTGTTTTACAGCCAGTGCCCTTATGTGATTATTGCTTGGTGGCATATTTGAGTTGCCGAAGGATAGAAATGTCGATACAAACACAATTTTCAGAATAATTCAAATGGAATTAATACTTACAGGCGCTTCAGTTCTGAAAGTCCATAGAAGGCCCCTGGCTCAATTGTGCTGATCAAATTATTCTTCAGATCTCTAGAGAGACATAACAGGAGGAGCAGTTAATCACCATTTTACCTACTTTACCACTGTTATACCTGAGGAGTGTGAAATGCAATGCAATTCTAACCTTTATCTGTCTTAGCTAAAACTAAGAATTTCTTTTAAATAGTAGCATCAAAAACATTACATCATCTGCAGTTTATAAAAACATATTTTTCCAAGTAAGATGGTTATGATTAGTTGTTTAAAAAAAATCCGCTTGTTTTAATTCTTCTTCTCCTATTTATACTTTTCAAAACAAGCTTACCAGCCAGTCTTGCCAAAGGAAAAAATGCTTTAATCGATGAGTGAATGAAATAATTAGTCAGCAAAGCAAGAGCCTTTTAGTTTGCTTATTCATTGTGCTGTGGACTTTATACTTAATAAATTTCTCATTTCCACCTAATGTAGCAAAGCAGTTGGCATGTGAGACAGGTCAGGTTTCTGTTCTAAAATACAGGCAGTTTCTCCTATTTGGCAGATCAGTGCTTCATTTTGCACTTGCTGACAATCCAGAGGATTGGCTGTTTTACAGATAAAGAATATTTCACTGGCATTAGTAATCTCATCTGCTCTTGACACAGTGCTTGGGGCCACGACACTGCTCTCAGCTCAGTCCCCACAGAGATTTACTACTGAACTGTCTCAAAGACTTTTGTGATGTGAACCCCGAGGATGTGCCTTCAGTGCAACTAGATAAGCAGGCCTAGGAGACAAATGCTGTAAATTCTTGTAGGCAGTGTTCATCTTCTGACAATTTGCAATTCATGGGGAGCAACTGGTGCTCACTAATTTTGGTGCTGTTTCTCAGGCTGGCCACTTCCAGGAATTATAGCACATACACTGCTCAACTCTGCCAAAGTATGGATGGATCAATAGCCACAGGAATAATCTTATTTAAGACTTTTTATTTTACTGCAGATAAAATGCATGCTAGCTGAAAGTTTGGGTCCACTACCTGTGATTGCCCTGAATAGGGCAAGATTTCATCCTAGATGTTTATTTCACAGTAGGATATATTTTATTTTCAAAGTCAAAATCATAAATAAATATTTCTGTACTTTTCTAGTCATTTTTTTCAGATCTATTGAATACAGTTCCAAAAACTTGTGCCTCACACCCATTTCACTATAGCAATCATCAATGAGTGATTTGTCCCTAACTAAGATCTGAGTTAGGACTCTTTAACTAAGATCTGAGTTAGGACTCTTTTAACAGTCAAGTTCTGCTTTCAGCTTGCAACATGCAACTCTGAAAGTCTTTAAGAAGTCTCTAAGAATTGGATGAAGCTTTAGGGGTTTTTTTTATATTTCGTGGTCAAACATTTTCATCTTAGTTCCCTGGTATCAGCAGCAGCTACTAGATTTATCTTTCTTTGTCTTCATTTGCTCAAGAAGTTATGACCACTTCTTTAAATGTGAACTTTCCACACCTTATCATAAATAAAATTATTTAAACAAAACATCTGCACCCTCTTCTCCCGAGTCAACTTGCAAGGACAAGTTTTGTGTTTGGCAAAAGTTAATCTACATGAGTGTTTATTCTTTTGATGATTTAGGGTTTCTGCTCTGTGGGTGAGTCAAAGCCTCATTTTTTTAACATTCAAATAGTCAATACTAAACATTTGTGTCTACTCCTTTTGCTTGTAGAGTATGTTAAATATCTAACTACTCAGGCTGAATGAAGTTCTTTATCTTGCAGAAGTGAGTCCATATGAAAAAGACTGGAAGGATACTGTTTTCATTGTGGGAACAGCTGTATTCTTAAAATCATAAGACAAAGAAACAAAGCAAAAACCTGTTTCAAACTTTACACTGGGGCACATTTGTAAACAACTTAAGAGGTATAGTTCATATGCAAATACGCCCATTTTAGGCAGAGGAAACGGAGCGTTTTAATAATTAATCTTTATATCAATTAACACATTCTGTGTTAACTGACAACTCGTCTTAAAGTTCTGCAAGTTGCAATCAGGCAAAGTGATCAGCTCTTGTAGCCAACAGTGGTAACAGCTCAGAACAAATATAAAATAGTCAGGGTAAGTGGCAAACTCTTGACAGATGAGTTTTAATGCCAGTCAAAATAACCAGGTAGACAAAAGGCCTTCCATTTACTGAAATCTTCTAGTTTATGGAAACTCTTCCCTGTTTCCCCATAACTTGTAACCACATAGGAAAAACCAGCATAATCCTAAACTATCATCTACAGGAAGAAAAAAGGTCATTTAATGTTAGTAGAAGGTAGACCATTACATGGAAAAGTGTCCATCGTTTACACTGTCACAAACAAGACATCTAGTCTCCTTACTTTGGAAATTACACTTAAATTAGGTAGGTCATTTTAGTAAGGATATTCTCAGAAAATTGTAGATGATTACACTGCCCACAATTCTGGCACCTTCTTAGTAATTAGTATTATTCCATCATGTTTCCATACAATTCTGGCCTAACAAAGTAGATGTTTTCTTCCTTGTCATCCTTGAACACATCTTTTAATGTGATTAAAATTAATAAATAAAATTATCACAACTGTTAAACACTTAAAATTCTTACTTCTACATTACGAGAACCCATTTGCTTCCCACCCACTTGTATTTTTTACTAAATTACTGTAATTAAAATATTAAATTAGCTTCTCCCATTTTCTGATTTAGGAAAAAGTTTGTCATATTGAAGCCTTACAGCAATTAGAATTAGCCTACCATGAGCTAAATAAAGAAACCAGAGTAAATTTGGTTGTATATTTACATTTTTCCCTCAAGAGCTACTGCTGAGGTTTGGCAAAAGGTCATGATCCAAGACAAGCCAAACAGCAGCCCAGGCTGGGCCACACACATGCACATATACCAGACAAGTGATTTTATCAACCAGAAGCAAGAGAGAAGGGAAAAGAACCCCAGTATCATGATATTGAATGACCACAGCATGACCCAGTTGAAGCCCAAAAAGAAAGCATTTTCTAACTAACAGTTACGGTTTTCCATCATTTCTGATGCAGCATTCTAACTTTAAACTATCTATTCTGAATCTGAATGACGTGTCATTAGTGGTGTGGGAGTACAGATCTCGTGGCGTGACTTGAAAATAAATCAAAACCAAGTGGCTGTACAAGTACAGATGGAGGGAAGCTACATGAAGTTAGCTCTAGTCATTAAAACTGCAGCACTTATATCCAGGCTGCAGAGCTGCACAAAACGAAAATGGGACAGTATTTATTGAAATATATTTCCCCCAATTTCATAAGAGTCGCTAGATAAACTTGCTGCATGATACTCTGATCTTAACCTAAATACGTAGAAGAACAATGTAGAATGAACTGTGTTATCATTAAAAAACAATCTCAAATGGTTACAGAGGAGACTTTGCTTTTCACCTGCAAGTCTGAACTTAAATTACACACAATAACCATTAAGCACTGTCTTCTTATTTGGAGGTATTTGCAAATAATGGGCCCACAGGTAAAGACAATCAAGGATTCCTTTACTAAGAACCACAAGCTGATGGAAGTTTATCATCTTACACATTAAGCTTTCAACTGACTTACTGAAAACATTTAAGGGAAACCTTAAGAAAAATAGCTGACTTGAGGAGGGGAAATCTGTGTTTGAAGTATTCACTTCCTGATGGCTTAGCTAAGAGGTAAATGAAACACGAGGAACAGGCTACTAATGGGACTTCACAAGAACATTTAATAACTACTCCAGGCCTCTCAGCTATTAGACATTTTCCGTGGCCAAATCCCTGATTATCTAAATGAATTCTTGAGATTCTTGATGCTTCAACGTCACAGTATGCATTTACACAGTACAGAACATAGTGGGGAAAAGATCACTAAAGTATAGACAGTCCATTGACAAAAGAATCAATTTATTTTAAACTATATTCTGACATTTTGTACCAACATCTTTGCCTTCAGACATTGCATATTCTTCCTCCAACTTACAATATACGTACTGTAGATATTTTGAATACATATTCATAACAAGAATATTCAGCTAATTCCAGTACTTTGTTCAAATTCCTGACATTGATACATCTTTCATAAAAAATTATAGGTTGTACCAAGAGGACATCTGTGTTTAGAAAGCTGTCATTATGGTGCTGCAAACTTTCCAAAAAAGCTCTGAGAAGAGCAATCAGTTGTTGAGCAGATGCCAAATACCAATGAAATATGACTGACTTTCCACATTTTGCATACTACAATGAAGCAACAACAACAGCCAAAAAAAAAAAATAAGGTCATGTCTTCCACTTCTTTCTCACGTGAAATATTACAGCTAAACTAAATGTCACCTTTGCCCAAGAAATGAATGCAGATTCCAGATCTTTGACAAAAAGATAATGCTCACTGCAGTATGAAAGAGGCACAGCCAATGATGAAAGAAAACAGGTAGCACCTATGCTGCCCTCATGACAGTGACTGTCAGGGTTGGTACTCCTGGATACAGGAACCAAGATTTAAGGTGATATTGGCAAAATGTGTTTTGAAGATATTTCAAATGTACCCATCTGTACAGGAGCCAGTAACTCGCTGTACTTTGGTGGCATGAATATAATCAAAACTTATTTTCATCTCCATTGCTGGTAAATGCATTGTGGATCAAACATATATTATGAAACAGGCAGGTTAAGTAATAATGATTACCTGGTACCATCATCAGTAACTAAATTAACTAAGGTGCTCCCATGGAACTCCAGAGCTCATTTGTAGTCTTTATTTACGTTTTTTTAATGATGAGAATGGATATTTAACCTACTTTCCAGAATCAGAGAAGTTATTGTTACATCTCAGTCACGTTTCAAGAGATAAAGAGAAAACTCTTTCCAGTTAGAAACATCAGATAATAAACATAAACATGCAGACAAACATGGACAATAATTGTCCAATAATGGTCTGCCTTTCCAGACACAGAGGCTACAGGTCTTTTGTTTACTTAGCACATTGATGATGCATTTTCCTTTAATTTCCCTTTTTTAATCCAAGTCATTACTGGTTGGATTCCCTAAAACAACAGACCCTAAGGACTATGCAAAAAATAACTGCTGTCCATTCAAGGTGCTCATGCATGATCAGAGGTTTCAGACCCATCACTTGATGGCAATAATGACATGCAGAACAACAGAAAGGTCATCACATTTTTTGTTTTTAATTTAAGGCTGATAACTCCTTCACATCAAATGTGCTGTGGTAATTTGGCAGTTATTCATTATTTAGGAACATGCCTAAAAGTGCAAAACAAAGTACCAATAATAGCAGCTGAAAGAAAACAGAGACAGGCTTTATGGTAGTTTGCTTGCTCAAAGAATCCCATAGAATGTCATAAGTTATTTCATTTTCATGGTAATAGTCATAGAGCAAGAATGTAAGGCTCAGTGTATTTAAACTGAAGGTGCAGCATGCCAAGTAAGAAAAAATGAGTAAAAAGCTTGGTAAAACAGGATAAACTTGCAGCACAAATTTGTTGAAACATTTTTATACATGTGTATGATAAAAAATAACATTTTTAAAGATGAATTAATGCAGTTGCATTCTAAATGTAATATTGACTAACCAGAATACAGGTGCAAAGATGTTTGGCACCTGCCTCTACTTTCAGCATTTTGTTATTGATAGCTCAAAACTAAATGCATTTTCAAATAAAGAAAAATCATCTACACTGTCCAGATTCTTCTACTTTGCATGTTTTTAAAAAACAAAAATTCAGCATTCCAAACATATGCAACTGTTCCTAAATGATTTCTTTTTCATGCCACAAACCCAGACATGTTAGGATCATGTTAGGTCTGGCCCATGCAGGCACAGAAGCAGAAGCTTGGCACTTGTAACCTGGGGACTGAAGACACAGTAGCTCTGCCACCCAGCCCCCAAGGAGGAGTCCCTTGCATCAGTTGTGTGGGGCTAAAACAAGACTGAAAGGTCAGAAGAAATAAATGCTGAGAGCAGATAAAGTGGGTTTCAGTGTCCGCAGCTCTGCAGTGCCAGCAGAAAATGCCTCCCTGCTGCCAACAATGCCTTGGTGTACAGTGACAGATCTGGCATTATGTTGATTACAATGGCAGAGCTTGTGTCTATCCATAACTATGGAGAGACATGAGGAACACAGAAACCTTTGGTAGATGCAGAGCCAGAGGCTTCCTTAAATTCTACACCTACTGGGACTTCTCTCCGTATTTATGCCTAGAAGGCAGTTCAGCATGGGTTATGTTTCTTGACATGTGCTCCACTCCTCTTGAAAAAAGGCTAATCATTGGGGGAAGAAGAAAAAAAAGAAACATCAGTTCAGAGCTTAATTCCAGCCTGTAAGAAAACTTTAAAGAAAGTGAAAAAGTAAGGGGAAAACTATCCTTAACTTCTTTTTTTTTTTTAATTTTTAAATGAAACACACAGCCCAAACAAAATGTAAAACAGACACATAGAAAGTGTGTAAAACATACTTTCTACTGAGAAAGGTTTCAGCTCCAGTTGTAGAAGTTGTTATTCCACATTCTAAGACTGCGCTGCTTTGCCTGTTACAGATTTCCAGCAATGTGTATTCAACATTCCTAGGTCGAATTTCAAACTCTAGAATCATAGTACAACAACATGAAACACTGGAAATTTATCCAGAATTTTCAAAAGTGCACCAGAATTAATTTTTCATAATAAAATATGGAGATTTATATTTTTATTCCAAATTATCAGAGGTATCAGTGTAATGAAAATGTGTTTCGTTAGATACCAGAACCTTAAATATAAAAACCATAGTATCATGGAGTTTTGGGTGTGGGTTTGTTTTTTTTTTTTTAAGGAAATCTTTGATTCTTTTTCTGTTACTGTATCAAAATTGACTTGGAAAACTACGAGCAATTCTTCATTGAATTTCAATTTGAGCATCAGAAAAATATCTTCTTCCATGACTTAAAACATCCAAAGAAAAGAGGAAAGAATTCTACCCTGAGGTGTAAAGGAAAGATAAGTACCTACTGATGGCACACAGATTAATCTGAGAGTGCTCTTGAGCCAAAACTAAGATAGTTTATTACTCAGTGTAGATCAAGAAAATACGAATCATCTTTCCTACATTTGTTTCATTGTACTGTTTTCATAATAGAGAAGTAGAACACTTCTAAACCCAAGTTGAACCAATTAAAAAAATGTCAAGGAGCAACTCCATCTTTCTTCCTTACTATTTCTACAGAGTTTCACTAAAAGAGTAAGAATCTTAATTAACAATATCACAAAGAACATAGTCACCAATTATATACTGAGTCCAGGGACCTGCAGTAATTATTCAGCTCATGATGGGAGATGGACAAGGCAACACTGCAATAATCTTCACTCATCTACAGGAATGATCATACTCAGAGCCATTCTTCCTGTTTACCTGGGAACATGGCAATGCCCAGATACATTCCAGCATCATACAGAGCAGGAAGCCCTTTCCAGAAAAGGAGGAGGGAAACAAATACTGACCATTTGAACATTTAATTCAGCCAGTATTAGAGGCAACATTAATTGCATAGAAATCCTGTCAATTTAAACTGCCAGTAGGTAGTTTAAGGATAACAGGGAAGAATTGCCTATAAGCAGTTTAGCTCAGAGGAATTAAATCTTGCTGGAAGACTGAGAATCCTTCCCCCAAAAGCCCTGTTTTATATAAACTGGGTCTTTGGTAATAACTTGGACAGATTTTAGTTTTTCGAAGACCAACCATGTGTGCTAATGAGAAGGCATGCAGAATTGTCTTCTGCAGAAATGAGGGTTAATGTGAGCTATCTGCAGAACTTCCTTGATTATTTTCAGTGCACAGTTTATATATTTGCACTTTCCTGCAGGTAAATGTCAGAAATTTTAAAATACTTTTTGCTAAAATTTCATGTAAAATACAGATGAATTATAGAGCAAACTACGAGGCTGAAAAATAAGACCAGAGGTTCTACGTGAATGTCTAATTTCCACCCATTCTTTAAACTCATTACCATATACTTTCTATTCTATACAATGTATATGTTGAGATTTTCAAGTAAAAAGTATTAAAGAAAAAAAAATCTTATTTCTTCTATCTCAGAACCGCCAATATTAATTTCAAGCCAAAATATATTCTATTATAAATAATAAGAAGTTGGCATATACTTAACAACCTGTCTCTGTTGGTCCCACTTCAAATGTTCTTTTGCAATGATTTTCATGCTTTGTTTCGTCACTAGTGTTTCAGGCAAAATTATATGTTTTTAAATACATCTTCTTTTGCTTCTGTAAAAGTCTCAGTTATTCAGTCTTAGGATACGCAAAGATTATTGAAAAACCTAACAAAAATCAACAGAGACATAATAATACACAATAGTAGCTGGGGCCACAGGAACACCCACAGGTCTTCACACTCTGAAAGAATACCAAAAAATGGAGGAAACAGGAAAGGAAACACAAAAAAAGGATGCAGGGAAAGGAGTATGTTATTGTTGGAGACCATTACTGCTGAAAGCGGTTGGCGTGTTTTGTTCAGTTAGGCATCCCTTCCTTATCAATCCTTCTCACCACACAGAGTAACAGAACTTCTTTTCCCAGCTTATTTACTCACACCTCATTCCATGGCATCTCTTCTCCTACTTTGATCACATTGCCTCTCTCTCAGGCCCTCAGAAACAGTGCTTTATTCCCACAGTTTTCCTAGGTCAGGCCTGGGATCCAGCTATTCTCTCCCACAAATAATTCAGTTTACTCATCAAACCCTCCTTCAGGCATGCAGGGCACAGAGAAGCCGCCCTTGTTAACATCTCCCAGTGCTGGTGGAGCCCTGGGAGAGCTACATTATTGAGCAAGAATCTGGTGTCAGTCCTCAAAGGGACTTTGTGGTGGCTACTTTAACATGTGTAATTATAAATCTGCACTTGCTACATCTTCTTAAAGGATGACAGCATCTGATACAAATCATGTGTTATCTTAATGACATCACTATATAAAATGTCAGATGAATATATCATTGTGGTGGGCTGACCTTGGCTGACTGCACATCAGACTAAGAGAACTATTTGTGGTCCTAACGGGAAACAGAAGCCTAAGATATTCATAAATTCAATTAAGCAATGTCCTGAAATACATCTAAACTATGTTACATAAATTTAAAAAAAAAATCCCAGGAAAAAGGAATCATTCATGATTTAAACAGCTCTATAAACTAACTTTACAAGAGGGTTTATTTTATATTCCTGTCATTTATGACTATTAATATTTATTTTTTATATAGAACATCTTTTATATTTTTCTAAAATACAATGCCCTGATAAAACTCTTAATGATTGTGCTAAGGCAAGAATAACTTTGGTGTCTAATCGACTGTTTTGTAAAGTAAAAATTTATACTGCAGGGAAACTATGACTTACCAACAAAGAGTTCAAGCAAAACTCCTAAGAAACACTGTCAAGTGTTCTACACATCTGCATTTTAAAAGGTATATAAAAACAATTCCTTGGAATAACAACTCTTACATCAAATAAATGTATCTAAACCAGCTGACTATTAGACTACGCTGGGTCAGGAATGCAGCTACCCTGAGGAACTGGCATTTTATTTAATTGTACAAGCACTTTGCACTAACAACAGGAAAGATGCTTTTAATTCTAAATTGACAGCAAAAGTGATCTGCAAATTATAACCTTTCATTCCAGCCTGCAGTTGTCTCATACAACTTTCTTTCACTCTGTTTCTAATCAATTCTCTCACTTTTAACCACAAGTCATTTTCCCTGCATTTCATTCCCTTTGCTTACATTCCTATCCTCTCAATTTCAAGAAGAAACTCCTGGCTTTTGTCATGTTCTGACTGTTTTCTGCTCATGCAACAACTGTAATAATTTTGAAGATGTATTTCCACTAAACGATTTCCCTGAAATCCTATTTAACAAAAATACGTTTCTTACATTCATTCCTCCCATTTTGAAACATTTTAATCTTTTACACCTGAAAAGAAACACACAATGTTTTGCCCTTTTAAAAGGTGATGGATCCAGTACCTACTCATAAAAAACTTCACAGCACTAGACTGGGATGTAAATGTTTTTAGACAAAAATAAAAACAGCTTCTTAATATTTCTGTCCAGTAAAATCAATTCTTGAATTATGATTTATGACCATCACTTGCAAACTTCATTCTTACTAAAAAAATGTAATTATCTTGATTTTTGTATAGTCTTCTTATGAAATTTTTAGACACTATGATAATTAATGTGATATATAAAAATTAATATATATTACTATTAAAGTAATAATACATTGAATCATGTCTATAAAGGCAAAAATATCTTGATGATATGAGACATAAGAAGCACAAAGATGATTACCATTGCAAAATGCAATGGCATAGAGAACTCTTCAAAGTATTTAAATTACATAATACATACAATTTTAATAATTGGATATAATAATAATAAATAATACGTAAACAATAAGTACTGATCACGTAAAGTTAGATCTTGTATTCCAAATGTCTCCTGCATCTCTGCATGAAGGAAACTTGCACAGATGAGGCTTCACTAGTCCTTCATAAACTAACCTTTATAATACTGAACATCAGTAGAGCTACACTTTTCTTATTCTTTTGAAGTCTCAGATAGGATGGCCAACACAACATCATCCATCAATGGAAAAATTACAAAGCACTGTAGCTTTTATTACTCTCTGTTGATTTAATCACAAACCTATGTTCTTTTATTTGAAACAATGTTTGCCACTCAGTATGCAGTCTGTGTTGTGGTACAAAGCCTCTCAACTGCTCTTCTGCAAAAGCATCTCTCCTCACGGCTATTTCAATTGTCAAGAAAATTAAACCTTACCCTTGACCCTGCCATCTCTCCTTTTTATTCAAAACCACTAAAACATTTCACTCTTTAGGAGACATTTATTAATGGGGAAACAATGCTGTTTCAAAGTGACATTTCCTTTCTCAGTTGTCATTTCTTTCAAGTGATCTCAAACCTTCTAACCTGAGCAACAACTCTGTGATGCTGATTTCAATTCTAGGTAATTGTGAATTAAAGTTCATTATAATTGTAGACTAGCAGACTACAACCAACCTTTTTATTAAAAGATGGCTGCAAATCTCCCTAACAGATGGCCTGATGTGAAACTAGCTGGCTGGGGAACAGGTCACTCTTGACTTTTCTATTTTGAATTTCATTTCTACTTTGAAATTTTGATTTCATCCTTTTCCTGAGAACTGTTACAGTAACTCACCTCAACAGATCAGCAACAGTTGGCATAGAGCTCCATAAATAATGCACATGTTATCTGGAGATTCTTCCTTTTCTAGGTTATTTTCATTTAGTCAATACTGAGACATAAAATACTTGTTATATTTATATAAGCAGTATCAGTAAAGAATGCTGGGGCACAGCTAGTCAAATCATGTGAAGCATTCACAAACTGGCACACAAACATTTCTGAAACCAAAAGCAGGACTGGATTATCTCTTCTTCAAATCAATTGACCTGAATGGCAGAAATAATTTTCAACACTTTCAAGTACTCAAAGCATATCAAACTCAGAAATGACTTAATGCCTAGCAGAGCCATGACAATATACACTGGTCACCCAGAGCACGGCAGGGAAAGTGTTGGCCTGGGTCCAAAAAAGCACTTAGACCAACCAAAGCAAAATTTGAGTGGAGCATTGGTACTAAGTCCCAGAGTGCAATTCACAGCCCCCACTTCACCTCCTACGCGTCCGAATGGCTGCAGCTACTTCAGCCTTCACTTTTCAATTTCCCAAATGGCAGAAAGGGTGCTGAGCATGCCCAACACCTCAGGGCTTGGTGACACACAAAAGCCCTTTTGGGATTCACAGGCAAGACCTGCTGACACCATGGCTCACTCCAGGGCCAGACAGGCTAAGAGGATGCCACCAGCAAAGCCATGAAAGCAAAGCACAGCCCAGCATCCAAGAGAATGGTGAAATATTGCCATCCATCATTCCTACAAGAACAATTACAGCTGGAGAAATGAAAGATGCTGTTTTGGTACCATCCTCACCCAGAAGGGATGGATAACTACATCTGAAACACACAGGAGCTAAAGAAACTGGCAGGAGTCTCTGTTCCCTAAACCAGTATTTTTATATTTTATCGAACAATTGTTTACAGCAAAACCCATTATGTCCTTGTTGAAGAAATACCCTCAGCACTTGTCTGCTTCTGGTTTCTTCTTTCTGGCCCCACAAATCTTGAACACTTGAATACATATTGGCACAGCTCCACTTCAACAAGATCTACATCCTGGTTAAGGCCTTTCCCACAGAGGCAGTGAATGTGTGATGTGCTTAGGCTGAAGAGGCTGAACCTGAGTCCTTCTCTTCCAAAGCAGATACTCCAGCCAGCAGGTCAGTACAGAAAGCACAATTACTTTCTTTTATGACCACATTTCAAATAAAATATGGAGTCAGTTATGCCTATAAAGAGGAATGGCTTCAGTAGAAGTATTAGGCTGCAAATCCCAGTCTCAGGAAAAAAACGCGTCAGGCTTCAGTACTTCTGAAAGGCTCAATGCCTGTTCAGTCCCTTAGCCATGATGGCTGGTTTGGATTCTCTTCTTACAGACCTAATTCTTCCTGTTCACTGTATAAAGAGCTTAGGCCTCCAAAGAATAGCTGAGAATTACATTTTGAAAGCTAAGTATCTGTTCTACATGACAGTGCTGAGAAGCACTAAGTCTACTATATCTAGCTGCTGATGGGAGCCTTAGCAACTTCCTCAGCTAGCAAGCTGCTAAATTTTGTGTTTAAGGGCTGTATGTATTATTTACTACCCATTTGGCTGGGGTTTAGTTTGTTTTTAGCTGTTTTCAGATGGCTCTGAAATAGGCCAAGACAAGAATCAACTTTCTCTTCAATCCAGCAAGCAAAACCCAAAGAAGACAGCAGCAGGAAAGCAGAGCAGAGAGCATAATTAATGTGACATTTGCTCCCTTCCAACGCAGAGAGCTAGGTATGTGTTCAGGATTGCAACTCCAATTTCTAAGTAACGGCACAGTGCAATACCCAATAAGAAACAATGCAAGTAATACTTCAAAAACCAATTTATAATTTCAAAAAGACATGGAACATGAGGCTAAATACGATTTTGCATTTCCTTTTCCATTTAGAGCATTTTTAAAAGGGTTAATTCTGAAAAGCGGCGTTTTCCTCTGGAACAATATACACTGTGCACATATTCCACTCTTATCCCTTCGCCTCTGCTGATAAGTGCTGGGAAAGGGCAACTCAGAAAAAATGTCATCCCATATCTGTCTTCCACTCAGCACACACTAACCCAATTCTCAAAAATTTCATCAGTGTTCAGCTCATTAAATTCAACTAAAGGATGAGAACGAAGCTGCACCACTAACTGTGCACAGTTTGTGTTTACCAGCAAGAACACTGTATGCAGTGTTGCTTACAACATACCCTGTAGTAGGAAGCATTCTTGTTGGCCGCTTTGACAATTTATCTATTCATATCAAAGTGAAAGAGAGGCTGCTTTAAAACTGGTGCTCCTTGTCCTAATGGGAAAGGAAGAATATTAAAAACTATTACAGTGAAATCTCTGTTGCCATCAAAAGGTCGTTGATTCAACAGACAAACAACCTAGTGTTAATGATTTAACAAAACATTTTTCACACAGATTACATGCTCATCCATCAATATATAGTATTTTTTACATGAAGAAAATAATTTGTTTTTTAAATGTCAATTACAAAGAATTGTGTAAAAATCAAATACAATGCTGAAGTAATTATGCTCTTACCTAAGTAACGTAATTAAAAACACAAATAAAAGAAATGTTGCCATTATTTGAACATAGACTTTATTAACAAGAGGACTGTCCTAAAAAGAAAACAATGTTGCTGTGAAATTTTTTCAGAAGTCTTTTGATTTAAAAATATGTATATTAAGGCAAGCGCATGGGCCTGAATTTCATCACTCGCTTGTCTCTGTTTTGAGCATGTTTGAGCACGAGGGAGAGAAGGCAAGAGGCTGATTCTGACTTTGTGAAAGCAACTACACCAATACATTCCTGCCAAGTAGTGTATAAAATAAGATAAACATTACAAATTATTTCAGTCATCCTAAACTCAAGAAAAATAGAACTTATACAATAATCAAAAGAGTAGAGAGCAGTTAAGACTCTTTCACTTACTTTGAAAGTAAGTTTTTCAGCTCAAGAAAAGTATATTAAAAATACCTTGATTTTGAAATTGTCAGCATACCAAAAAAAAAGCATATGCAGACAAACAGGACAAACAGGACACACAAAATGAGAAGCTTCTCTCCCTCTCTAACTGTAAGCCTTAAAAATACCATTCCCCACTTACCCTGAAAATTAAAAAAAAATAGATTTATAAATGTGTGTTAATAACAAAAGCCTCAAATACAAGCTCCATATTATTTTAATATTATATTAACAGTGTCCCAATAACTTACAATATACTAAATGGTTTTCAAGAAATTGAAACGTAAATTATTTATCAAAACATGAACAGTCAACAATGAAAGTGATAATGGAACTTTTTTATGCAGGCTTCAAAAATATTTTGCAGATAAGGTCAAAATATGCAAGTTAAAAAACCAGCAAAACCCATCATCATCAGACAAATTTAGCAGTTTTACTTGCAATCTTGTATGTATTTCTCCATAATTGATGATGACAACACACTTGTTTTTTATGTATGAAATAGAAAATTTATTGTGTATTTAACTATTCATTTTATTGCTTTTAAGTGGTGGGTTGGTGAATGCTGCTATTAAAAAATGTGAGTGTTGGAAATGTTGACAGTTGACAGGTAGGGGGTTTTTTTGTTTTAATGAAGGTTCCTCTTGTGTAGAGTTGAGCTAAATATAGTCACTCTAACTTTGACTCTATGCAATGTATGTGTGATTGATACAAAGCCATGTTATATAGGTGGCATCAATTAAAATTATTCCCTGACACAGTACCTACAAGTGCAGAGAACAAAAGAGGATTAGGTAATTCAAAAAAAGCAATTTTCATATAATAATAGATTCTGAGAGACTGTGTACTGAACTGTGCACCCATTTCAGTAGAGGATTTGAACTGTTTCATGGCAAGATACTAGAATTTAAACACTTCTATCTCTGATTAATTTGCCACTTTTGTAATTTGATTGTATCTTCAATCTTGGAGTTTTTTAGAAGTTATAATACTGCAATTCATCTAGAAATCTGGTCAACATTCGGAGTAAGTTGTTACTCTTGATTCACTAACAGGCTGGGTTAGTACAGTCTTGTAGATGTTAACTATCTAGAAGCACAGGAGTCTAGAACCACTAGCCAAGACCAAGTACTGCTACATTCCACTAAGCTGATAAATCTGGCCATTTATATGTTAAATAAAATACAGAAGCTGATATCCAGGGTTGCATCAATAAGATTTGAACTAGAAGTATTCTTGTACTTTTGTGTATTTTTGGCTGAATGATTTGTTTCCAGGAACAACAAAAACACAAGAAAATAGTTTATATTCATCTTATAGAAATCTCCAGAAGGTCCCAGTCAAGGCTGGAGCTCTTTTGTGCTGTGCAAACACATTTTTTCCTATTCTGGATATATATAGAATGACAGGTCATAAGCTTACCCATATACAATCATTTGCAGGATCAGCCACAGATGTTATGTTCCCTGCTCTAAAGAGATCAGAATAAAATTCATCCAAGTTTTGTCATTGACCTCTGAGAGACCAGAATGAAGTCAAAGAAATTCTAGTCTTACAGCTATTTCAAACACAACAGAAAGACAAAGTAGAAGCTGAAACAAAACTTAAATAAAACAGGATTGCTCTGATGTTGGAGTTCATTTTAAGCTAATTCTATAAACTCTGAGCATTTCTCCGGGCACAGTCTCTTCATGATACTGATTATACCAAAAACCTCCTTCCCAACTAATCTGTTCATTCTGACTTAACTAATGTATACGTGACACCAGCGTTAAGGATCTGCACAAGATTTATATGCTACCACAGTGTGAACTCATGCCAGTAGAGTCCTAATTACTTTCAGAAAAATGGGGAATGTGATGACCATGTTTATTGTTATAACCTTTTTTTTCCTTTTGAACTAATCCAACACAGCTTAAACGATTCACTGGGAAGACAAAATATTCATAAAAGCTCTAAAAGAGAGTAATTCCTGATGGAAATCTCAGAAATCTGCAGCTTTCTGAGTAGCAGAAAAAGGCTGTCTGATTGCTGAAAAAACCCCACTAAAACAAAAACTCAACAACCCAAAACCTGGCATAGGCCAACATTTCTGGTATTTATAAATGTCCGCAGCGTCACTCAGAAAACAGATAACTACTGTGCACTGTATTAAGATCCTTAGTCCAGCTGGTCCATTTTTTTCTAAGCTTTAAAAATCATTTCAAAAAATACAAAGCATTTTAATGGATTTCAATGGTCTCTTTCTTCTTTTACATAAAATCACTCAGAAGAAGGATGTTTTCTTAAAAACAATCTGCTATCCAGGTCCACCCTCCCAAGCATGTCCCTTGGAGCTGTTCCCAAACTATCCCCAAAGCACTAGCGTTTCAGCAACTGGAATGACAACTTCTTTTTAATTGTTTGAGATCCTGCAGGCTTCTATCTGAGAACAAAGCGTGCACATAAAGCACATTCTATGGCCATGATTCGAGTTCTTTTGAAAATAAATGATATATTGAAACAATGCTATGTTATATAAAGCAGTCTGACATTGGATGCTCAGCATTACACCAAATCATAGCCAAGTTCAATTCCCACCCTTGCAACTGGACATTTTATTGTGCTCCAAGAAGCACAATAAAACTTTCATAAAGCAGCTTTGCATTATGTGGAACCTAAAGCATTTGGTTGAAGTCTGAAGGGACTTTACCATGAAAAGATGAAATTAATTTAGCAACAAACAAATAATGAAACCAACACAAAAGTCCACTTGATGGTTTGGCAGTGATACATTTTAATCTTGCAAGAACATGGGAATATCCAATGAAGTACAAAAGCAATACATTTAAAAGCTGACAGAAGGAAGTACTCTAACACAATATGCAATTAACCTACAGTCTCATTACTGGAATATATCACTGAGGTCAAGAGCTTAGTAAGATTCACTAAAAGAATTAGGAATTATATGCCTCATGAGGACATATACATCAGGCAGGGTTTCTGAAGACAGATTATAAGAAAAGAAAGTTTCTTCTATGACTGATTATTCTTTTCTGAAGATTTGATAATTTTACTATAAATCGCAGCTGAAATATGACTCAACAACAGGGGTAACAGGGCCACTAACTTTAGTAGAGTAAGATGCTCACCTCAGGTACTGGCAAGGGGCAAAATATTGGAGAAACTGCACAAATACTTTGATTTACAGCACAATGACTTAAATTCTTCTAATTAAACCAGTAACAGCTACAATACAAATACTTTCAGAGCACTTTAAAGCAGCCTAACTACATGTAACTTTGTTACTAATTTACAGAATTAAGCTAAGCAAATTTAAACAATCTGTAAATTAAGTTTGTGTATTTAGAAATAGACAATGTTTTTCCACACAGCCCTTCAACAGCACTGAGGTACAACTCTTGCCTCTTCTGCTCCTTCTTAGTTCTTATATCTATCAATCTATCAATTATTAGTACTTTTTACATGTCAAATGGCTCAGCTATAATGTAAACTTGATGACAATTTAATTTGTAATTTAAAGCAAGAGTTTGGGCTGTGCTTTTTTTCCTTCCTTTTTGTTTTTCTCAGTTGGCACTCATTTCCCAGCCAATATAGAGAATATCACATTTATTAAATTAAGCCTTGGACTTTCAGAAGACTTCACAAAAGGATGTGTTTGTAATCTTCAGTGTTTATTTTACTATGAAACCAACACATTCAGCAATAAGTCAGATTTATTGTGAAAATAAACACATTAGGACCTTATAAATAGCTGTTAGAAAAGTTCCGTATGGCCTGCCAAAAGCCCCAAATGATTGGTTCATGAACTTTTCCTCTGTATGCTCTAATGGCTTGAAAAAATTGTTTATTTTTGACTGGTTATGAATAGATGAGGATTATATTTCATCTACAGCCTCCATTAAAGTATCAGGATTTAGAACACTTCCAAACTTTTCAGAAACTCCCATTAAAAAAAAATAAACTGTTGACAGCAGATATACATAATGGAATGGCAAAGCACAGTGTTATTTCAAAGCTGCATTTACACAATGAGTTTCCCAATTTACCTAATCATATCCCTTAAAAAGAAAAGAATAAATCACGGCTCAAAGATACTGCAAGACTTTACTGGTTTACCTAAATGCCTCTAGCAAGTGCTGCAGCATGGGTTAACACGAAGAACTGTCTGCTCCAGCAAGAAGGCTCTTACACTGCCCTGCACCTGCAGCAAATGATCGTTAACAAGCACAGGAATCTTTGGGCGAGAGGTTGGACATACACCTAGTTGTACACGATCCCTGCATCCTTTGGTGTCCAGTGCCCTCACAAATTAACTCCCTGGGAATTATAACACTTTCCCCAGCACCAAGGAGTCAACGTCAATTTCCAAATCACTCAGATCTTTTCAGATCTTTCCAGCACACAGAGACCAAGTTGCTACCTCGTAAAACCAGGATGAAGAAGTATTCCTCTGAAATGCAGCCATCTTTCTAAGTGTGCAGAAAGATCAAAGTCCTCACTCTCAAACCATAAAAGAGTATCTGCAAAATTATATTCCAGTGTTTCTGTGGGTATGAAACCAGCTGTCACTACTTTAATAAAAAGCATATCTAAGTGGACACTGTATTAGGGAAACTTTTCTCAGTACTGATAACCAATATTGAAATAACAGGAAGGGCCAGAAAACATTTCAATTTCATGAGAACTAGAGGCTTGGTATTATTTTCTCATTCAACGTTAATAAAAGAAATCAGTTTCTTAGTGGTTTTGAAGGAAATAAGAGAGATAAAGAGCAGCTGAGAGCCCAGCAAGCAGATGTCTTGTGACAGGGAACAGCCATCGTTGCACAATATGGAGCAAACATTTGAATCTAGGCAAATGCCTTGGTCAGTTTTAATTCTCAAAACTGTTCTTTTTCACAAGTATAAAATAAACACTACCTGCATTGGACTGGTTCAACAGAAAACACTGCCAAGTGTCTTACTAAGGGTGCAGCACCGAGCCCCAGCAGTTCCAGCCACCCCTCCCACTGAAAGCATCACCAATGCATTAACACAAAAATGTTCAGCTTTGAGTTAGAGAAAATACCCCTCCCCCTGTTTTTAAAACAAATGTGGGATTCTAATGTCACCTGATATCCATCAGAAATTAGATGACATTCCAACTATGGAAAAAAACATGCAGCAGAATTCCTCTTAAAGTGAGCAGAATTACCTCCTCCTAAGTAAAAGTCTTTTTCTTTTCTTTAAGTTACTTTTACGTGCTACAGCAGATGTACCACATTTTGTATTAGTTTCTGCTTGAATGAATAATGGAGACATGAGCACTTGTATAAACAGTGAAAGGTATTTAATGAACATATTGTACATACTAAAGAGGCTGCTTTCTGTTGGCAGCGCATAGAATGCATTCTTCCAAGTGCATGAAAATCCCACATTATTGATGCATGAGTTTTCTATGAACTGGGCCAGGCATAAACTGTCAACTGCATTTAAAAGACTGAACCAAACATGAGAATTGGGCATTTCTACATTAAGAAAAATAATTAAAGTAAAAAAAATCCAACTCCTCGCACAAAACAGAAAATATTAAAGTGACAGTATTATTTATACGTAACTTTTTAATAAGAGATCATTTCTCTGTATTTCTGTTTTGAAAATTCAAGCTTGCTGGTCCCAGATGAGTGTGTTCCTCTAGAACTGCAATTTGTTTCATTGTGTTTTCATTCATTTTCATTCTCTTCATGAGCAACAGTGACATTTGAAAAACCAAAAGAAAAGGACAGAGGAGTTGAAACCTTGTATTTACAGCATATTTATAGCATTTGGCATGTTGGACAGAGTTTTCTGAAAGATATTATTAGACCTGCCAGCAAGCGTCCTGCTGCTTTTTCAGGACCTTGTGGGTTTGATCTATGAAGGCAAATACTGAGGCTTTAAAAGCCTGGCTGCAGCCAGAGACTCGAGCGAGCTCTTTGGCTTCCTACACATTTGAAGCACAAGAACTACCAGACCAGACTAAAAGTCCATCCAGCCAAGAGTCATGTATCCAACTGTGGCCAGTAGTGGAAACTCATAATAAATGCTTATGAGGAACAGAGTGACACCTCCCTCATGTTCTCTCCCACGAGTTGGATGCACCACGTGTATTTCATCATCATGTAATCGCTGGGAGGAGACAGCAGCATGGCCTGACACAGGCGTCACACAGACAGAATGCTGACACAGTGGAACGGAGCAGGCTGATGCAATGCAGGGTTGCTTTGACTTTTGTCAGGCTTCCTGGGAGGTCAGAAGCATGGCAGCAACCAAAGTAGGTAGAAGCTACATTGCCCCACCAAAATGGTCATCAGCATTTCAGACCTCCCATAAGCATGAAGCTGCAAAAGGAGTTTTTCCAGCTCTCACGTACCAGGTTCATAGATGAGAGGCTATATCAGTTTTGTAGAAGGCATTTTTTGCAACCTACTGGCAAGGGCTACCAAAAACAGTGACCTAAATTTGACCCAGTAGTTCGACACTAGCAAATCAAACACCAGGTGTTGTGTTGACATATTTGGGTGACAATCGCTTCTGGCTTTCAATCATAGTGAAAAGTGAGGAAATATTCAAATTGGTTGATACCCACAATCTGTGCAAGATTCTTTAAAAGTCTGCTTGCACAGAGTACAAATACTTTGATTATTTAGAAATAATGCCATTTACTATCATGACAATCTCCCTTCATATGGGAAAGATGCTTCCTCCATTTGTGGCCTTCAATGCACAGCTTTTTCCGACGGAAAGACAGAGGCAGTGATGCACTCTCATTCTCATTTAGGAAATGACACCTATTTCCGATATGTCAGATTTCAATTGTCAGCAACCTTCCAAATATCCTCCTCAACCAGGTATTTTTTATCCTCCTTACGGACTTCCTTAATCCCTGACACTGAAGTTATCCGCTCCAGAATTAGGCAACTCTTCATCAATTTAAAAAATAAATTATATCTTTTTAATGTATTCAACAGCATTTCCTGACTTGCACAAACTGAAGTCTTAAGGTTAAAAATTGCCCCTACTGTGCAAAAGAGTATCTCCAAAACCAGAAAAGAAGCTCAGAAATAATTGTTAATATTTAACTGCCTTTTTATTTTGCAAAATATATGACATTTATCTTATAGCAGATTCTCCACCAACTGGCTGAACAGCTCTGTATTTCATTAATATAAATCTATATTTCATAGAATCATAGGATCATAGAATGGTTTGGGTTGGAAGGGACCCTAAAGATTATCTCATTCCAACCACCCTGCCATGAGTAGGGACATCCATCACTAGACCAGGTTGCTCAAAGTGCCATCCAACCTGGCCTTGAATGCTTTCAGTGATGGGACAGCCACAGCTTCTCTGGACAAGCTGTGCCAGTGCCTCATCAGCCGCAAAATGAAGAATTTTCTCCTTTTATACAACCTACCCTCTTTCAGTTTGAAGTCATTCCCCCATGTTCTATCACTACATGCCCTTGTGAAAAGTCTCTCTCCAGCTTTCTTGCAGACCCCTTTAGGTACTAGAAGATGCTCTAAGAACTCTCCAGAGCCTTCTCTTTTCCAGGCTTTCATTTTAAGTCTTCAAAGGAAGTTATTAGAATTTTTAATTTGTAAATTTTTTTTTTTTGTAGCTGAAAAGATTTCATTGCAGAAAGTTGAAACTAGCATTAAAACTAGCTCTACTTTGCTGGTTAATACAAAATTGAAAATACAAGCAAAAAGTTGCTAGATACATCCAAACCATATCCAACATGAATAAGGAAGCACCATCAGTGTAGATATACAGATATATAGATGATATATAGATATATAGATATATAATTGGAGCTGCTATTGAATAAAAATGTAATTATAAAAATGGAAAATAAATTTAAATTGTTTAGACTTGCAAATACTTTGTCAAGATGAGAAACAGCTAACTAGCCTAACACAGCAAGGAGGCAATTTGTGTTACCCATCAGTTAAGACATTATTGCAAACATTTAATGGATACTGTCAACTAAGTTAAACACTTATGCAATATAAAACATAAGTGAAAATATGAGATTTTAGACACAGAAACTATAAATACATAATATAAAAGACAAATAATATACAAATTATAAAATAAATACATATAAATACATAATGTATAAAAATGTCTCTTTTTTTCCTTCCTCACCCAAGAACCTCTTTAAATTCATCTGTTCAAACAAATCTCACAAAGTCCAAAAGTTTTTGTATCTCACTTGTAACAGCAGACTCATCAGAAGGATATGAAGTTCTTTGAATTAACATTTTGGTGTTGATGCTTGCACATATCAAACTTGCACACGGCTTGGGAAAACTTAACCCTTTCCTAATACAACACATGATGAGGAAACAAAAGCAGCCAGAGACCCCAGCACAGCAACTCTGCCTTCATGATTTCCCTTGAACAGTACTTTTCTCTTTGTTCCTAAAACCACTGTTCATTATTTTTGTACAGAGACTTGTTCATCTACTTTAAAAACCTGTAATATGAAGTATTTATGCAACAGCTCTGTAACAATTATCACTGTAACAAGAAAGAAGCAAATAGGTTCATCACAGTAACTGAAGGGCAGCAAATGTGTTTTGTTAATTCAGATGTTTGATTGGAAGGAGTAGGCTTCAGTGCCTCAGTCATGCAGCAGCAGTGTCTAGGGAATAAACTGCTAGAGGCCAATTAATTAAACATTAAAGCTATGAAGGGACAACATGACCTTTTATTTTCCAAGTATTTATAATTATTTTTAGAAAGACCGAATAATAATCTATTTATATACAAATATATAGAAAATATGATCAATTATACATACTTTATTGTAACAGAAGAGCAGCAGAAATTCTCTAAATTTTATATTGCTGTCTTTCATAGCCATTTATGGGCTTTTAGCTGAGTGTAAGAGACTGTCATCATTAACTGAATTCAATTTCACATTGCTAAAATTGATCCTGTTAAAATAAACCTACTGGCACAAAAGGCAACTTCCATTGCTTCTTTCCAGCCAGCCATGACAGAAAGGGAAAGGGGGCTCAACCTATTTCTACTTTAATCAATAATCTCTTTACATGGTATCCTCTGTGTTCCTCACCGACGCTGGCCTCTGAAGAGCCGTTCCACAGTTTTATTCAACCAGGGACCGAAAGAAAGCCAGCACTTTTTGTTTTACCACACAGAGCTGTGTGATTGCCTTTTCTGTGCCCCATCCACTCAGACCTCAGCACCATGAGCATGAACCAGATATACACTCATACACCTCTGAGTTTTGTGTAAATAGTGAAAGTAGTAGAATTGTTCTGGTCAAACATACCAGTAACATCAGAACGGATTTAAGCTAGACAAAAGGTTAAATACTGATTGACAAGAAACTATTAAACTGTTTTCATTGACACCTCATCTCTATGAGCGCAGCAATCTGAAGTCATGTACCTATAACAGTAATTCTGCTGTGTCCAAAACCTTAGGAAGCTGCAGATTGGAACCATATCAGGACCAGAAAATGATTTACACAGCTGGTCCCTGTAGTAGCTCTGCCTAGGGAGGCACAATTTAAGGCTTGGACTTCTTTTCTAGAATGCTACACAATAGTGCAGTACATCTAAGTGCTGCACATCATTTTCAAGAACTGTCTAAAACATAAGTCTACACTATCAGAATGGCACATTATGCACATCTCAATTTTACTTACTTTGAAAGAGCCAATCAGGCTATTCTACAATGGAAAACTGAAAATTTACATAGCAAGCTTCACATACATCTATGGAATAGTTAGTGAGTGTTTTCACAGTAAAACTACTAAAAAGTACCAAAAGTATTCAAAGTATTGTGGTTCCAGGCATTTTTGTAGGCTCACGTAATAGACAGGGTTACACCCTGCAGACCTCTGAAATTTTTACAGATGTTCTTACTTCTTTCTATTTAATCAGGCCATGCCTATTACTTAGCAGAAAAGATAATTTGAAAGTATTTTCATGCCTTAATCTCATTAGCTGGGCTCCAAATTAACTGCTACCTTTAGGCATTACTTTTAGTCACAGGCAACACAGTTTGTTTAGCTTCTCTTTCTATCTTTTTCAATATGATCCAATCACACATATAAAAATATTAGTTTATTAATAGAATTCATAAATAATAATTAATAATATATAAAGCACTTATGTTAAATAATTTTTATAGATACATTTAAATCAGTACAAAGTTAAATGCAAAACCTAATAGGCAATAGAGTGGACGTATGGCACATCTAATGCAATGTCTACTGTTGTCACAGATATTGTGACACAGATCTATCACCTTCTTCACAGATATTTACAGATGCTACTGCTATTTCCTAACTCCGTGGCGTTTCTCAGCTTGTTTGCAGACTTAAAGATTTTCTATATTAGTGTACATTTACAAAGTAGAATGATTTTTGTATGCCATTTTCTCATTGAAAACTATCATTTTACATAGTAGAAAGTTAATATTTCATTGGCCCCCTTAACAGCCACCATCCATAGTGTTAAATGAGACATCCAGGATTGTACTATAACTATTAATCAAAATAAAACACTGGTAAAAGTTTCTCCATTAACTCCCACTCAGATGTGGCTGAATACGACTTAAGACAAGCCAAGACACCTGTGACATACAGTGCAAAAAGCAACACTGCCCTTGACCTTGATCTTTTATGTCTCTGCTGTATTTACAGGAGGAACAAATTTGAAATATAAATAATTTTTTCATTAGGAAAACCAAAGGCAAATTTTAAATCTAAAATACATAGTACAGATGAAAATCATGGTGGTAGAAAAACTAGTATTAGGTCAAGTTTTTAAAAAGGAAGAAACATAAAGTATGTTGCATGAACCACTGGACTGTGAAGCTCTTCATATTATCTGAAAAGCAGTGTGCTGAAGGTTATTAAAGCTAAGATACAGAAAACATAACAATCTCAACTGGAAGGCTGCATCCATATAGGGAAACTAGCAACTGCCCTTCAGTTTGTCTGAAAATATGCAGGCATAAAATGATTATCTAAAGTAAAAGGAGTTGAATCCAAATTTCCCAAAAGAGGAGTGGACTGGAAGTGAAGGAAGAGTTTTCTAAAGTAGGAAATGGTTTAAGAGGAGAAGGTAAATAAGCATTACCCAGCTAGCATCAGGTTGTCAACTTTAAATGGGTTAAGTCAGTGAGATGCAGTAAGTCTAAACCACAGTCAAAAGATGAAAATTCGAAAGCCTGAAATATTCTATATTACCATAGAGCATAATGAATTCATATCTGTCACTACCAGGAAATGGGATACAAAGTTGTATAAAGGTCAGGAAGCACAAATCAGTCTAATAGCACTTCTGTAATACTTTCCATATTACATACTATCAAGAATTATTTCCCACACAGTTTTTCTTCTTTACTTTAACAACCCATGTATACACAATTTCCTGACACAATGGAAAACCTGGCATCTACAACACCTCAATAAGATTAGTGCTAGTGAATGGCAAAAAAATAAAATGTTTCAATCTCTTACAGTTTAGCTCCAGAACAAATTTATAGCTCTGTTTTAGGCTCAATGATAGCTGCCCTCAATGCACATAGATGAGGTGTATTGCCACACTGAGTACTGTATTTAAAATCTACTTCTATCAATTTTTTTTCTTCCTGGCTAATCAAGGAGTACAAATAGTTGTTAAAAATTCCATAAAGATGAGAGAAGAGAAAAACAGAAGGCAGAGAAGAAACACACCAATTATTTCAGCCTGACTGTGTCATTGTCCAGAATATTAGTTTGTCCTAAATTTTCTGCTACCTGTGAGTGCACCTAAGGGAGCTGACACTGCAGGGACACACTGAGCCCCCCAGCAGTGTTTGGCTTGCACAGAGGTCAGTCAGTGTGCAGAAACCTGGCCCATTGGATCTACTGCACAGGCACAGAACAAAAACAAAGCACGTGCTCATCTAGTCCATGGATCCATAGCCTACCAGAAAAAAAATACAGAGCCATGCAATGTAGCCCTAGCAGTGCATCTTTCCCAAAGTGCTCACTGAAGCTTTGGTCACTTCTGAAGTTTTCCATACAGCTGCCCAACCCCCAGTTATAACATCTGTGGCAATGGCAATTGACATAAAAATGGATAAAGCTACATTACATACAATACAACTATACTACATACCAATTTGCATGAAACAAAATACCGGCTGAATTTTACATACTGAGGGGAAGAAAGCCACAAATCACATCTTTATTTTTAATGTTAACATTGTATTATCTTGTAAAAGCAATAATGACCATACAACAGACCATATAATCTGACCAATTGCATTGTCTTCCCCTGCTTTTAGAGTTTTAAAATACTAATTTTATAAGAATGCAATCACATTTTTTAAAAGCAATCTTGTTAACTGTTCGCAAGAGCATGTTTCAACACAAGCTTTTTAAAGGAGTACTTAAATATGCATCTCCACTGCTTTACTACTGTGTATGCACCCCACAGAGAAAACAACCCTGTACCTTAACTAGTAACCTACTTGCTTTTCTCCCATTTGGGTGAACTGAGAAAAAAAAATATATTGAAACCATCATGAGTATTCAAGACTAGCTATGACCTTAACTTCATCAGCTGAAATACTTCAAGAAATACAGGATACTCCTGTATTTTTTATACTTACAATCCTAAAATGTGTATCAGCTCATGCACTGTAAAGTACGCAAAATTTTACACAAATTTTTGGAAAACATCAGAAATTCCATTCCATATGAAAAACAAAATATGGGAAACATTTTAAAAGTAAATTGCAGCTTGGTGTCACTGGAAGATTTCCTGGGCAAACATTCACTAGAATGGAAAGACTTGCTATCAAGCAAAATTATCTCTAAGAAAGGATGAGCTTGAATAGGCTCCCACATCCCATCCCCTTTCCTGTAAATATCCATCTGACCTCCATGGCTCATCTAATCCAGTGCAGTCTCTAATCCAGGGCAAAGGAGAGAGCAGAGCCTACGTGATAGGAAATTTTGGTTAATAAGTGAGATAATGCATAGTTCATACAAAGAAATCCAATTCCATCAAGTTGGATTGGATTGTCCTTGTAATATCTTTCCCAGGACACTGGTTTCCAGAGGAGCCTATGTGCAGTACTGTACTCATCCCTGTGGGCACTTACTTTGTTGTCACTCACATAAAAATTTATTATCTCACATTTCTGAGTACTCCTAGGTCAAGCACAGGTCCAGCACACATTTTAAATTCCAGCTTTGTGCCACACAAAACTGATGCTGCTTCTGAATCCACAGCTGTCAAAGCCATACATATGAACATTGCTCTGATCAAACTACTGTCTACTGCAGAAAGAATCTGCAACTCAGATTATCTATTCATGGATAAACAAAAGTTGCCCATATTTAAAGGGAGGAGCACTTCCAGGGATCAACAAATTCTACAGGAGTCCCAAAGAAGAAAAAAGGAGTTCAACTGACAAAAGTCTCATGAAAATATCTAAAATAGGAAAGGCTGAAAGACAGAAACAACTACTTTCTCATTTACTTAAACAATCACAGCAAGCATCTGAAGTAGTATTTTCTGAAAATTCAGGAAGCAGAATATATCTTTTATGTTACAAGTAAAAATTTCCATTATAGATAAGACACCAGTCCAGTGAACAGGGTGATTGTTACACTGTTTCCTCACAGAAGTGGGGAACCACCTTAAAGCAACACTCGATTCCTTTTTTTCTATGTAGGCTTTTGAAAAACACTAATCCTTTTCCCTAAAATGACTTTGTTTTTCCAAAAGACAACTTTCTCAAGGGATGGAAGTACACTGACATACAAGAGTTATTTCTTTAGGGAATAGAAGGTGGGAGGTTCCCCCTCCAGTTGCAAGGTAACATGGCAGATTTCATAAATTGAGGAAATGAGCATAAAATTCAATCTGTTTTCCCATATAAAATACTATTAATGATATATTAACTTACATAACCAAGACCATCTCAATAAACTTCTCAATTATATGTGGGAAGTATTCTCTGAGATTGACATCATTAATACCAATGAAAATTAATGTGAATACACAATGTTCTTTAGCACATCAAGAGAGGAATATTCCCCAAGGGAATTAACAAGGAATACCTATATTTAGCAGCAATGCAAAATAAAATAGAATGAAGCTGGCATTACAGCAGCCCTTATTAATGCCAGAAGTTCAATTTTCTATAAAGATCTAGCAGAAGTAAAGAAAAGGACTAATTTTTAATTGTTAACATGGCAACTATACATCTGATTTGGAATACAGGATGCAGGATTTGGAGCTGGCTGCAACAAAACAAAATGAGCAAAAGAACAGACGATATACATTGCTTCAGTAAATAATGCTTTCCTGTGGTTTGAGTATGGCTGGAGTAGAAGAATCTTCCAGCAACTTTAACTAAAACTGAATCTGCATTACATTCATCACCCCATTGACGACATTAGGAAAACAGGCACACACTCGTCCAGGTCTAAGGTTCTGCCTAGAGACTTTCCCTTCTTTCCCTTTCCTAATTTAGGACAGATTCTTTTCCATGACTTCCAAATTAAATTTGACCAGTAAAACAATTATGTTGTTATGTTATGTTATGTTATTATGTGTTATCACTGGGCAAAAGATTGTGCAGTGCAGAATCTTTTCAAAGTGGTAACTTAACACTATTAAGTGAAGTAATACCAGCAGATTGTCCTCATTTTCGAACTACAAAACCCTTGACTTTTTCTCTCCTGGGACTTCAATTAGAAGGTGCATGCAGTGAGGGATTAAAGAGGGTGGCTGGGAGCACAAAGGTGGTACAACACACTTTGCCACACCCTCTCTTCCCATATACTTCTCCAATTACATTCTTTTGTGAGTCTGTACATATAGCTGGCTAGGACTAATTTAAAATTCCTCACTTGAACAACGCATTCCTGCCTGAGTGGTACACAGCTGCTTCCGTCGTTCAGAATATTTTGCAGGAGGTTGGCTTTGCTTATAAGTGAACCTCCCTCCTAATGTCTGCTATAAATTAACCTATGAGTGCAAATAAAGGGAGTTTTATTGCATCATGATTGGTGAATTTCTTTGCAAGAAAATGCTCAACAGAAAGAAAAAAAAGAAAAATTAGCCCAACAATAACATTTTAAACGTATGTATTTCTGGGAATTGTATCTGCAAGTTTAATAATGAACAGCAGTCTTTGTCAATGGAAATCTGGCTTCTGTCGGGAAACCAGGGAAAGGGAAATGGTAGGCGAAAGGGAAATGGTGGGCTGGTGTATTTTATCTATAAAACCATAGCCTCACAGGTATTTACAGACATTGTTAGACAATATTAACATATTGCATTTTATATATTACATTATCTATCATTTATACAAAGCATTCTATTAATAATTTTATATTACTTTACCAGATGTGTACCTGAAAGCTGTAGCCAGGCCTTCTCAGTGCTCATATAATCAAAACTTACACAATTAACTTTTAAAGACATATTTGATTGCAATGTTTTGAACAATTAAACAGCTGCTTGAATGAGAAAACATGTAACTTCCTGTTAAAATGGTTCACAAATTCCTGATTTTGCCACCTTGAATTCAGAGCACCACCACCACACTTTAAAAGAAAAAAAAAATCCAAAGCGAATTAGTTCTTAAGACATGGTCTTTTTTACAATTTTCACCTTATAAAAATGCACTGTAATAGAGCATATATAGAGATGAGGAATTATTTTTGTCAGTTAACGGTTCAAATGTCTTTTTGCAAAGGCAATGCAAAAGTGCTCAATATCATGCCAGTTAATACCAATGTAGCTGTGTGGCTCATAAGTAACAAAAACCCAAATCGGATATAAAGCCACCCACTAAGCTGAAAATATTTAGAATTACAACCTTAGCATGCTATAATGAAGGATTTCACAAGCTTTATATTTTTATTGCAGACAGCTCATACATGAAACATTTGATGATGTGAGAAAAACAGGACACTGTCTGAGCGAAAACCTTTTGTCTAGCATAGCAACAAAAAGAAATATTTCCCTCAAAAACCCTTAAAACTGTAAGTGAAGCTGCTTTTGTTACTTATACGGTACGGACTTTATCTTCTGGATGGCCAAGTATGCACTAAGCAGAAGAAAAAGAAGAAGTTTTGTAAAAAAAAGACCCTTTCTCAGAACTTCATGTAAGACCACGGGGAATACTAAGTCTTTCCTGAATTCTGAGTTATATTTCAATATTTTGTAAAACACTGCATACAAACTGGCACAACACACAGCTGAGAGGGTTTGTGACATGCCAAACTCTGGCATTTCAAAATAGTTAAAATGCAACCTACTGACATACGACAAATTTCCACAGACAGCAGCAGCTGCATGGCCTGGTGGTTTTGTCATGATTAGCCTCAGTTACAATTTGATGACTGTATTAAGTTATCTGCCAGCACTTCCAGCTGGCACGATACATTACTTTGTGGTGTCATGCTGTTTATCCATGGCCAGTGTTGTGACATGCTGAGCTCCATGTTTATCCTCTTTTAAATCCTGGAACTTCGTGCAAAGTACTGATTTCTTTAAGTCATAGTCAATCTAGGCCTTATGAATTCTAGTTTTACATAAGTTTCATGAAAATAAACTTATAAGCAAATTAAATTCTCTCATCTCTCCACACTGTGGTACTGTACATGAGAAGCCTTAGGAAAAAGATGGTCCCAAGATGCAGCTAAATGGCACCTTGGGGGGCAAAAGAAGTTTCATATTCTTGTATTTCCTGGCATTCAGATTGCAGCAAGAACTGAAATAGTCCCTGGAAGATCAGTAGAGACTCAGAGCAGCCTCCTGAGAGCAATTTTTGGATGCCATCTAATCATAATTCCACAAAGACATACAATCCTGTCCCAGGTCCAGCCTCCCTGTGTCCTGGATTCTCAGTGTTACTCCATGGTGCATTTGCAGGCTACCAAAATGAGTATCATTTGATCAGAGGCAAGCATCTATATAAAGTACCAAATGTTGTTAGTTTGCCAATGCCCACCCTTTTAAAGCCAAGGTGTCCAGCTTACCGCCCACAGGCACAAGCAACCCACCCCCGGTGTCCTGACTGCTGAGGTGGGTCCCTGCAGACAGGTCAGGCTGCAAATCTCCTCATCCCATAGTCACAATAACAAAACTGGCCTGCTTCTCCCCATTATCATTTAATAGATATCTGCTGTACCAGAAATGGAAGACCTGTAAACCCAGTGCGTTCATAAGCTGTATTGCTCCTGGTATTGTATTTCCTCCTAAAACACTAAGTTTGAAACTGTATACAGCTGGCCTCAAATTTCAGAATCTGATTTTAAAAATAGTGATAGAGGAGCAATTTCATTGTCAAGGCTCATTTTGAGTCACTGGGAATAATTCACAGTGGTACTTTGACAAACAACTTACTTGTGAAACAACCATTTCTTGTCCTCTCTGGTGTTAAAAGAAAGCTTAAGCAGTTTAGTTTATATTCCATTATATTATACATCCATCTTCACAAACACTACTCGGTTTATTACTCTGAAGCCTTATCTAGAACAAAAAAACTCCACAAACAAGAACATGCTTCTTGTTCCATTTCAAAGCATTAATTTCTCTATTCAGTTTCGTTTTCTTAAAAGCAGAAATATATTTTAAGGTTAATAACTTCTCCAAATGTAAACAAGGAAGCAAGGAAAACCTTCCTGAGAAAGAAAATTATAAAAAGGATGGGACTTTACGCAGTCCTGTGGTTGTTGATCACAGTCACCACACACTTCTGAAAACAACGATAACCCCTTCATCAATATTATACTAAACTCACCACTAAGCCACATTTAGTAGGTTTTGAGATTCTCCTGCAAGATAAGCATTTTACTCATGCACCATTTTTAATGGCATTGACCTTTATTATTTCCAATACTGCACCAAAACTAGGTGGTAGCTACACGGGGCCCTACACGGAGTCAACAGGTAGGATCCTCACCTGCCAGGCCACTGAGTTCCGAGGATGAGACCCAACCAACTTCTTTTGCCTGCTCTGAGACTGGCCACACTTTCCCCCTTGCCCTAATTATAGCAGCAACTCTAATGGAACACTATAACTTTACTGACCAGCTCCACCACAACACAGCACCTGAGCACTTCCAAAACATTTCTCTCTTTGCAGTTATAATAATTCTGTTCCCCAGCCCATATTAAAAACCTCTGAAAATAATCAAGGAAAAAAAAATCATCCTTATATGCTTTTTTGAGATCAAAATGAGTTTGCAACGGAGTTTAGGTTTTGTTATGTGGGTTTTAGGGGGGAGGAAAGGGGTGATGGTCTTTCAATTAATGCGAATGTGAGTCTTTCCGGAGCAAGCAAAATGTGCAAGGAATGCAGAACGGAGCCCTTGAGGTATTTGGGGGATGGTAAGGGAACAAAATTAAAAGTCACTGAGGTGCCTCTGTTAAAACCATCTACTTTGTAAGCACATGAACATTTTCTCATTAAAGATTCATAAGAACTTTATAGTTTTAATGCACATGTGGCCAGTGCTACAGTTCAAAAGCCAGAACTCTTAAAAAGGAAACAAAACAAAAAAACCAAAACCCCAAGAC
>VZTE01000109.1:1432182-1496105 GCA_013397775.1 Eulacestoma nigropectus
AAAAAAAAAAAAAAAAAAAAAAGATACTTCACCTTTTAACTGACTAACATTTCAAGGTAGATAGAAAATTCCTTTTTTAAACACCAAAGCACAGTTGCTGCAAAAGCCTGCCATTCTAAGAAAGGTCTGAACAAATGAAAACCAAATCAATATTTCTGTTGCAATTCATATTCACAACTACTGCCCTTTTCCTACTTCTGAATTTCTGCATTTTCTTGTCCTAGAAAGGATAAAATCATGTCCCCTAGTCACAAGCCTTTTTTACAAATCTGCAAGCTGTCGATGAGGAGCACCTCGAATGGCTTCTTAGCTGCAAAGGATAATAAGGCAAAAAATTGAGAAAAGGATTAGGGAAGGGAAAGAAGAGCCCTCTCTGTATTAAGCTGAAGGCTTGAACATGGAAGACTCAGCTTTGGACTTCTGTAGGTCAGCTCAGGATCTCACAGCTTCAGCAGGATCTACTCTCTGTTTAAGAATGCACTGATTTTTTCCTTTATGATCAGTTTTTCTGGTGCATGTTATACTCCAGATCTGCTACAGGCTGCTGTATTTCAAAGGTGGAGACATCTCTTTAAGAGCAGGCATAATGGGGATGTCTCAGAAGCTGGGTAATGTTGGCATCTCCCATTCTATTACTTTATTTTCACTGGAAAGGTAAAGGGCTTTTCACTGCTCTTTTCCTTTTCATTTTCTTCTGGGATCAAAAAGACCCATTTGACTTTCCAGGGGTTCCTATATTTTTCTCTTTGCCTGGCAAAAATCACAGACTTTAGACAGAAGACAGGCAGCCATCAGCAAACACTCAGCAAACTACGCAAGCTGGTATCAGACCAAGAGAAGACTGAGTTACATGTACTGGACCTCTGGCACAGTTGTGCAAAAGAAATGTTTTGCAGTCAAGCAGCAAATTGTGTAAGGATTGTCCTGCAGAGGAATTACAGTTTTTAGCTTGATTTTTTGCCCCCAAGACACTCTTAATAATTTTTTCCAATTCAGACCATTCACATTCACAGACCATACACTCATTGCCAGTTTCCCCCTACAGTGCCCTGCAATGCGTATCTGAAGCATGTTATTTTTAAGCAACGTGAATTATTCCTTCTTCCTCCTCACTGTGAGGAGCACGTGACTCCCTTTGCAGTATCTGCCAGCCATTCCAGGGATAAGGAACACAAAACATACACCTAAACACAGGTCTCCACCAGTGTCTTCGGCCAGGCCTAGCCAGCCCTGCTCAAGCAACACCATGTGCCTGATGGTTTGAGCAGGTTCAGAACAATGAATTTTCCTCCTTTTCCAGCACCTCTTTGGTACTCACCATTCTCCCTGTGGAAGCATCACCATCACTTGGTCACAGGTATGCTGCATTTGCATCTTCCCAAGTCACATCCACTGTGGTACCAACATAAATTTCCCAACTCTGCTTTCTCCATCTGGATTTTTATTTAATCTCGTATTCCATTTCTTCTTCTCCTATATTTATCTTCTTTTTTACCTTTTCCATTTATCTTTTTAAAAGTAGGGACCTTAGTCAGAGAGCTATAAGTGTTAATATTACCATCTACAAAGATCACCTTCATCTCCAGTTCAGCTGAGCACGCACGGTTCCCTCATATTGGTTAATGTGCTGCTTGCCTCAGTGCTGTGACACTTCAGTGCAGCTGAGAAGCTCAAAAGGTATTGCTCTGCAAACACTCATAAATAGGCAGTCTTCCTATATATTAATTTCTAACTCTGTCAAGCTTATTATAATAAATCCAAAGCTAGTGTCCCTTTATTAGTAAAATATTTAGTGTTCTCTGTTTGACTTTCATTCCTCAGAATTATTTGGCAAGAAAGTTCTCTATATCCTCAGATAACTATCTCACTATTGGCCTCAGGAAGACAGAATTTTTTTTTTAGCAAATGACCACATGTGTGCCATGTCAGGCTTAGTTAGCGATTAATAATGGGTACTATTAATCTGCCTACAAATTTTCATGTTCACAGTATTTTACAGCTACAATGAGACTGACAGATTAGACCATACATAATAAATATCAGTCTCAAAAGCATGCAACTTAGCAGCAACAGGGAAGACAAACAAAATGCAAATTGGACCAATTTAAGTTTGTTCAATACAGCTTAAACTCCGACTCGGTATAAACTTACTTTGCTTCATATTCTATTCTATTATTAAGTTTTCCATAGGATTATACAAAATTTATTGACATGCTCTTGCCCACATCTAACATGGGCAAAGACAATGAAGTTGACAACTATAATGAAGCATACTAGAAACAGTAAGAGCGATTCCCATTATGGCATCTGGATTTCTGAGAAAAAGAAGGGAGGATATTTGATATTTGTCAGTATCAGGTATTTGATACATCACCATAAAGAAAATGTCTGGATTCCTAATGGTGGCATTCTATAGCCTACAGCCCTTAAAACATTATTTCTTAACAGTCTATTAACAAGTAAAATCAACAGGAAAAGGCAGATAATTCTATACTCCAATTTTCAAATTTTTTCTATCATCTTATGCTTTGTATTTTTTAATTCATTCTGCTAAAATCACCTAATCTGACTTGCTTGTAGTAAAATAATTATTTTGGCAATTAATGCTTGTATTGCTAAGCACTAATAGGTCATTCAGAACTGAAACAGAAACTTTTGTCATTCCACAAGACCAAAATCTGACCTACAACAGATTTTATTCTTTTTACATTCAACATTCTTTTATTTTTCTTTTTTTTTCTGTTTTTTTTTCCCTCATTTTTATAAATTTTAAAAATAATTCTTTTTGGCCTGATTGACTAGATTGAAAGTTTTTCTACATTTGCAAAATTACCGTTTTTTTAAGTGACACTAAGATATTAACATTTCAGGTGAAACTTTTTAATTTTTTTCTATTTAGTTCATTGTACAGCTTTTAGATACTCACTTTTAGGCATATTAAGCCACTGATGTTGTAACTCCATCATCATGTACACAGACCTGGTAATCAGAATTCTCATACTCACTCCCCAATGAATGCAGTTAAAATTCTTCCACCCATTATTTCATTCACTTGGACTATGTTTATTATAGTCCTGAGCCCTGTAAATATCTTTGAACTCTTTTCTCTTACTTTCTTTATGCACACAAATCCAGCAAGATACTGTGATAAAGACTTCTACTGGGAATTTTCACAGTTTATATATGATATACACACGAATAATGTACCAAGTGCACTTTGTTAGATCACTGATCCCACTGTTTAATATAACCTTTGCACAAATGTGATGTGTATTGTTTAAAATCTTGCATCTCAGCCAAATGGAAACAGATTACTGGACTGTGCAAGACCCCATCTGAAACACAGGGACAAATTTCTGCCAGATTTCAAGTCTGAATATTTCAAATCTTAACGTAAGTGTTAAGGGAGAAGAGGGGAATGGATTCAAATCCCAATTTTGCATGATTTCTTTAAATCTTGGCCAAAGCATGTACGTCCTCAGAAAGAACCCATCTGCTTTATAATGAACCTCTGTAAGAAGTTAACTCCTGGCTTAACCTAAAATGAACCAAACAACCAAAAGATCTGATGAAATTATTCACACCAGAGATTAAAAACACAGAATTAGAACAAATCTGTACTAAGCTCTAAGAAGAGACTTTTGCTTATGGAAAGACAAAGAAGATCTCAAAATTAAACTTTTAACCTTTTAAGTGTTTCATTGGAGAAATAAGACCACATTTTAGAACATTTTAAAGAAAAATTTTGTACAAATAATCTATATAATGCTACATTTGCCTGAAGGATGGCAACACTATTTTAATGACAGTATCTATTCCATTCTAGGAAAATACAATATACAATTTTATCAAACAGCCATAAAAATAGGGCATAAAATGTATTTCGAAAGAGGTCTATGGTGCAGTAAATTAGATCTCTTTTTTCTCAAAAAAGAAATTTACAACCTGTACTCATCTTTCAACCAAGCAAACCAAGAATGGGTACTCGAACTTATAATGGTTCAAATTACCTTAAAAAAAAAAAAAAAAAAGTAATCCAGAAGTATGGGAGATGTGTAGAAACTCAAGTGCTGAGCATTGCAAGCAAAAATCAAGCGATTCCTCATGTACTTGTTGCTGATGAAAATCATGTTATATCAAGAATAGACTGGACTCCAGAGAAGTTTCTTTAGGATAAAATAAAAGATAATTATTTGGGTCTGGTAATAGATAATCAATTTTATGATAACAATCACTAATTAAAGGTTATCTGCAAATAACATACAAAGGAATTTGGAAACGGGCAGCCCAAATCATCAAGGGGGGGTGTAACTATGCATAGGGGTATTTTCCATAGTGGAACTGTAACCTTCCTGTGCAAGGCATGGAAAGCTCGAATCACTTCCATTGCCTCCGTCTCTGAGAGAAGAGAAGAGACCAAAGAGGGGACAGAGGATAAAGACCTGCAGCAGTGTCTCATATTTTGTTTCTATCAGTCCTTTCTTACATTGTTCCCTGAAGTCTTTTCTGTGATGTGGTTAGGATGAAAAAAATAAAGAAGCAGGGCAGTCACATTCAATTTAATTGCATAAAGTCTTCTATAAAGTTAGATAGGATAAAACTAAATGGGTACAGTTAAGTATAATAGTAATAATACCTAGAAATTCTTTGTTTCAGCAACATAATAATATGCAAAAATAAATTAATAATAAATATATAAACATATATAACAATAAATAATATATTTCTGGCAAATAAGCCAGAAAATAAAGCTTATGCAATCCCAAATTTAACATACAAAAAATGCACAAAACAGCTGACATGCAAAAGAGAAATGTCAGTAAAGAACAAAACCTTTGCTTTGCCTTTTAGCACTGAGGGATGTAGACAGCTTGCTGGGTAATTGGCTGGTTGACTGTTCTGCTGACTTTCTGGGTGAGTGGTAGAGCAGAGAGGCTGCCTTCCTTCAGGCTCACTGCTGGCATATTGGCACTGATATTATACATGCATGCACATGCGTTCTCTTTTTTTAATTTCTTTGAACCCATACTCTTTCTGTCTCACACAGGAGCTTGAAAAGCCAAAGGGAAATGAAAGGTAATTGCACATAGAACAAATATTGCCAAAGTGCCAGTATTGTTCTGATCTATCAGCTCATACTTACCTTACATGAATTTATCCTAGCAACTGATATAAACAGTGCACTCGTGTAGCTCTAAGTTAGGAATCTACTACAATCTCAATACTGAAACAAGAGAAGTACCATTTCTAGTTTTATTTCAGCCTGATTGAAGTAGGAGAGTCAGCAGCAGCTGCTCTCACAGTTTACTTTTTTTACATTAGCGCATTATTAAAGTTTGACAGTAAAATCTGTAACTAGTATAAAAGGTTCTTTCAGTCATTCTGCAAGACCAGTAATTCCGTGCATGATCCCGTCTGCTTTTTGCTGGATCACCACACTTCATTAGGATTTGTTTTTCATATATCATCTTTTAAATGTTGAACTGCACAATGACTTAATAGGTCATTGGAAAAGCTTTGGTTTCAGAAAACGTTCATTTCATGGAAATCTGACTAAGGATCAAAAAATAGTGTAAAAGCTGTTTACCCTTCCCAGCAATTTTGTAAATAGTAAGTTTTCCTTAAAGCCAGTTAATGAAAACAGCATCCACATCTGCTCTTAGATGCAACTAACATGCCAGGAAAATGGGGCAATCATTGGGACTTCATAGTGTACCACCAGTGACTTAAATATCACACTATAGCAACATATACAAAAAGTCTAGAACATGCAAGCACTTAAATAAATAAATAGAAATCACGCAGCTAATGCTCTACAGTTCATTAAAAATGCTAGAGTTTTAGTCAACTGAACCTCAACCTCACTATGACACGTCAAGTATTTAAAGAAATTAATTCCCCAGGTTCATTTAGCAAAAGAAAGCCTGGTGCACCCCAAGTTACATGAGTTGAAGCAGCAACAATGACGTACCTATACCAGCTTTTGTGTAAGTTGGCATGAGCCCAGAGCCCCAAAGAGTTCACGCTCATTGCTGGCATATGCTCAGTTCCATGTGTCCAGCACACAGCCTTCATAAATTATGGCTCTATGTTCTTTGTAGGTATCAGGCAGAGTTTCACTTCCCAGCCTGCACCTACTTGTTCCCTAAAATGCCTGCTAATGAAATAGCTGCTCAGTGGCATGCTATGTTTTCTCATGAAACATTGGCTGTTCCTGTGAAAAAGAGTTGAGCATTGGGGAACAGCACCTCTATAATAAAATGGAGACACGGAAAAGCCACAAGTGCTACTGAGAGACATTAGGTGGGCTGAAGAAATGAAACTTGGCTTAGCTCAACTTTGTGAACATTAAACCCTGATTCTTTTATTGAGGAATTGTCATATGAAAAAGTTTTTACAGACTTGTGGGGGAAATGGGCCAAAAGTAAGTAAGAATATAGGACTTCATGCACACTTATGGAACTGTTTAAATAATTATTCAGGTATCAAATAGTAGATGTAAAAACAAAGTACCTGTGTCATGGTATTTCAACACAGTAAGAATAAGCAGATAGAATGATATAAGAACACACATACAATGACAAGGGGCAGAAATATATTTTTTTAATAATGCAATTCATATAAAAACAGAGCACTTTTGGGACTTTTCAAAGGGAAGAGATCTAAAATGAGAAAACAAGACTTTAGGACATGCATCCATTAGCACAGCAACTCAACACAGAGGTGGGAAGACCAGAAAGTTCCTTACGTAAGGATAAACAATAGAAGAAGTTTTGCATGAAGACCATTTCCTTTCAACATGTGCTACTGGTGACCCCTTACAAATACTTGGTCTTCCACCTCCATGTTACTTACTATTTTTTAATACCATTTTTCTACTTTTGTTGTATGTTTTTCCTTTCATTGTCACTGCTTATCACAGATTTGAACAAGGCAAGTAGGAAAGTAGGAAATTAATGAATGAAGGAGAAGTTATGTCAGAGCTATTAGCAAAGATGAATTTTCTCATCTTACAGTAATACAGAATCTGAATACATGAGTAGACAGCTCCATGAAATCAGGGAGCAGCTGCTGTGCAATAATATAATCAATAGGGAAAAATGAGTGAAATGTCTCATTTCTGTTCTGAGTGAAAGACATTTAATTTGACTTATACAAATAAACTATAAAGCAATCATCACAGACTGCTACTCAAACACCTGAATGCACAGAAATCAGGAGCAAAGACCTGTAACAAAAGGTCTGTATTTTACCCTCTGTGAGGGTAAATGTGTGACTGAGCTTAAAAAAAAAAAAAAAAAAGTTCACTTTATTGAATTTTCAGTTCTCGGAGAGGGCAAAAAGAAAAGCATCACCCCCACCCATCCAGCAATGTCAGCACTCAACCTGAAAGTAGGCACAACAAAAATAAAAAACAGGATGGAAAGTAGGAATCGATTCAATATCCTCGGCAGGAAGCTTTAAATTTTCACTGGGCTTCTTTAAGTAACCATTTGGTCAGCACTGGCTTGTTACACAAGACCAGAGAAAGCTGCTTTGTACAGACTTCCTAAGCCCTGAAGTCACAGCAAATTTCCCAAGGATATTTATTTACTGCATACAGATGGTCCAGAAGAGTCTTTTCCATATTCAACTGTATCAGTTTTACAACATGAACATCACTTCTGAATGTTAAACTAAGCTGAAATTGTACTTATCTGAGTATTCAATTAACTGGATTAAAATTAATTTTTTAGACTATAGAGTATATTGTCATTATGTATAAAATAAATCTTTGCATATCGTAATCTCACTTTTAGATACACTTCAGGATTTGTGCCCATAATTTTTTTTTAAGGATATGTACAATTCATGGTTATTTTCATGTTGTCACTAAGAGATTATCGTATTTTTGGTTTGCTTAGATGAGAAAAGTGAGTATTACATCATCGTTTATAAATGGTGAACCCTACAAAGAGAAAAGGATTAGTTTAAGTTAAAGGACAACAGTACTATAAAATCATATGGATAAAAATAGGCTATGAGTACATTTAGATCATAGATAAGAAAAATTAGAAATAAAGATTTGGAGCAGTCTTCAAATTATTTGTTCTGTTTGATACTGTTTATGCATGAACAGGGCTTACTAGAGTTAGAAATTGCAGCTTGTGACATATATTTTTGCATATCCAGAGCTGAATGCTCCCCAGGCATCTTCAAGGACCAGCAGCATCTATTTATTTCTTGGTTGATGCAGAACATGGCTTTAGGAGTTTCCCCTGCTCCTCCTGTTTTGCTAAAAAAGGCTAGGAGAGGGAGTGTCGGATAGTTTACACTGGTAACCTGCTCTAGTCTAGTACTGAAAAATCAGTGCCTGTGTTGGTGTACCTTGCTGGCACAGTCATGGCTAAAGCAAAAAACTGTCAGATTGGCTGAGAAGGATTTACTGGCTACAGTGGCAAAGATACGTAAAAAGAAAAATTTAAAAACCCGACCTGTGGCACATTACAATTTCTTCTCCCGTGACACATTATAATTTTTAGAGCCATTATGCTGAACTGAAGTTCCAGTGTTCTTAATGGAGTGCTGGAAAGCTGTCAATGGAGTGGCTTGTTTATGGTGTATATGATGAGAGGAAGAGCTGAACAAATTTTCTTTTTATCCCTGGAATTTCAGGCTGGCTGGAACTCATTCTGGTCTTACATTCCTAAATATTTTTGTAAGTTCATATAACTCAGTACAGTAGGAAAGCTTAATACAGTATTTAAACTTCGTTCAAATGGGAGAATTGTCCCTTGTGAGGCACTTGCACTTCTCAGAAATACCTAAAAGCAATTAATGGTACAAAAGAGAAAAAAGCATCAAATTCTCAATTTAGCTGCTGACATAGTACATAAAACACTGTTTTGTTCTGAACACAATGTACTTTAAACTGCCCTTTCAGCTGAAAAGCATGTCTTTAACATCTTTAAAAAAGTATTAACTTACTTTGCATGAACAAACAAATGGGAATATTAAATGTAAAAAAAAATGGTAAAACACACTTGGTGAAAGTAATAAATGTACCATGCGTCTGAGTACAAATATTAGCTGTAAAACTTTCTTTTATTGGCCATTAATTATAGCATCATAGCAGAAGTGTTACAGTTATGGCTGAGAGGGTATGCTTTTTAATAAATTTGGCTTTTACAGGCACCTACAGTTAAAATATTTTTTCCTGATTTAGCATCTTTCATACTTTTTCATAGACAGAGATTAATTGACTTTAAGAAATTCAAGTTGCCCCTTTGGCAGTCTCCTGGGTTATAAAGGCATGATAAAAACATTTTACTTATGCTTCAACAAGTTTCTTCCATTATGCTAACTCAAGTGGCTTATTTTTAACTTAAACTTCTTATTTTTGTAAGATGAATCTCACTACCATTGCATATACCAATTGTATTTCATTCTTTCAAGTTAACAAGCAAATAAAAATACGCATGTTATTCCAGCACAATGTTTCTCTCTGTATTCTCCTCAGCAAAACACTTTCTAAAGCAGCACATAGTGGAATTTTGTAATTCTTTGTTTTTTTCACAGAATATGTGCATAGCTCAGACTACACAAACATCCTCTATAGCTCTCCCAGTCACTTTCCATTTCAAGAACGAGGCAATTTGTGTTAACACAAGACAGCTTATCATGTGCTAAGTCTGCATGCAATTTTCTCGTGAGAACAACCATTTTGTACCTACTTGACACACGCAGCACTATACTACACCCAACTAATCAATTCTGTCTATATTAAGAAGTGGGGAGAAAAACTGCCCACAGCTGTTATATTACATCAGCTTTCCTAACTACTTCAGACAACTCATTTTGGGGATTTTTTTTTTCTTTAAACTAAACTGGCATAAACCATAGACCTTCTTTCCATTTCTTTTCAGTTCTATTCTGGTTTTTTTTTTGCCTTCTCAGAGATTATTGGCAATGCACAAGCATCAGAGAACAAGCCATGCTTTCTGCAGGCATCCCCAGAAGTTTTGAGGGCAGCAAGCTCCCAGGGTCATTGGTACCCTTGGAGCATTTACAGACTAGCATGATATGAATGAGTGATAGCATGTTTTCATCTGAGACCTCACATCCTAGTCTACAGACATGCACTTTTGGCAGACAGTAACTTATATACATAGGGAGTTTTGTCCTTACAAGTAAGCAATTGAGAAATGTCTGTCAATTGATATCAAGTCAGAGATGGAGAAACAAAAAGAAAAGTTACCAGTAGGGCCCAGAAAACTCTCGGCGGGGGAAGGATTGAGTTTGGAGCTTCTCTTTGGATACTCACTTTTACCCAACACCACCATGATGTTGAGATGTTCCTAGTGAGAACTTGAGGTCTCTCACTTTTTATGAATGGATACTACCAAGTGAGGCAACTTTTTGGTCTTCTTGACAGCAAACATTTTGAAGACCACTTGTATCTGAATGCAACTAATATCTAGTATTTCTAGAGTTTGAGAGTGTTAGTCCACAATAGCCTACAGCTGAGGAATCAAAACCACAAACTGAATAAAAGGACTCAGCTACCAATTCACCTCACAGTTCCCTTCACAAGATTAGCTCAGTTGCTGATGAACCAAGACTTATTTTTATCAGCTTGGCTTCGCAGCATGCTTCTCTCTGACTTCATACAAACTGCCCTAAAACCACATTTCTGTTTCTCCTACTGTTTGAACCAGTCTGCCTTTCTTTATAGAAACACAGTTTGCAACGGTCCTAAGTGGTATAGCTCAGCTTTATAAATCAAAAAAAAGATTCTGTATTTTGTGACTATAAAGCAGTTGAAATGAAACACTGGTATCTATGACAAAGATAGTCCTGTGAAACTGCTGTGTCCCCCATCGAACATTTTTATGTTGCCATGCTCATATTTTCAACAGAAATCTGTTTTGCTGGGGAAAAAAATGCAAATAGTTACACTCAAAGATCCAACAATATAGCCTGGCAAACCACTGACATCTTAAATACTGGTGCTATACCATGTCCAAGCCAGCAGTTGGCAATTTTGTGCCCAAGCTGAAACCGTACTTTCACGCCAGAACTGGAGGAATATAATCTCAGCAGTGCATTCAGAATGATGTGAACGCCAGTCACGCCCACGAGCAGCACCTGCGAGGGAAGGCAGCACAGAGCAGGACTGAGATCTCACTATTAACCATGGAATTAAGAGCAAAGGCGTGGCCTGGTAGCCCATGTTGTTTCTATCAGAGGGAAACAAGTACATCACAGAACCAGAGAAATGAATGTGGCAGTTTAGGAGGCAAACAAAAAACAGGCTTAAGATATTAAGAAAAGATGGGAAACACACTTGGTTCTGGACCCTTGCACTAGAACAATGGGGCTGATTTACCAACCTGTTTTTCAGAGTTAATTACTGCTATTTTTAAACAGCACTGTAATATCCCAAAGGAAAAATTCTCTCTAGAATTACTGCTTTTTTTGCACATTACAGCATAGCAGCTCTACAGCAACAGACATACAGAGTATTTTCCTGTTGTCTCATTCTCTAAAATACAATGTATGTGATGTCCAATAGTCTGTGTTTTGACTTCGTACTGGTAAATAACAAATGAACAGAGGAAAAAAATGCATTACCTTTCTGTAACACTGCATTATAAGTGCTTTGATAGATACTTCATGGTTGTGAGACTTACAGTATGTACAGCCTGCTAGAAAGAGGGTAATGTAATTTTAATTTCTAACTCCTCTGTTTCTGACAGTCATATTAAGAATAGCAAAAGTTTTACAATTCCTGATAGAATGCTAAATCTCTCTTTGATACTGCACAGTAGAACATAATGGGTTCTGGCTTTTAGAGAGTTTGGGGGGTTGTTTTTTTGGTTGGTGGGGGTTTTTTTTACTTGTTTTTGGGGAGGGCAGTGTCAAAAAAGGGACATACTCAGCTTTTGCACTACTAAATGAGTAACCTATTGTTAGTCATAGGACAGGATAAAGAGATCCATAAAGGACCACAGAATTAAAATTAAAAGGCAATTTTTAATTAAGTTTGCCCAGTTTGATTTGTGACATTGATCCTGTCTCTGTTTCTCCTTCTCTGGTTTCTCAAAATTTCTATGCAATGATAGCAAATTGGATACCCTCCTTCTGTGCAATTCATTAAAACACCGCCTGCAGCAAAATGATACTTACTTTGAAAAGCAATTCACCCGGTACACCTTTACCAACAGTGAGGAACAACAGTGGGTTTTCCACGACCAAATTCAAGGAGTTGATAGTTTCCAAGGTTCCTTAGGTGTGCTGTTGCTTCTCGCTAATTATGTAACCAGGCAGGTATTTTCAGTAAGCATCAGTATCCTCTGTCTGCACTTGTGTGTTTGTGCCCATTAAGGTTTCTTCCCAGTCAGGGCAGGAATGTACATAAATGACTCCACATAAGGTAGAAATGTAAAATAATTGGCATTACACAAACATCAATATACTTTTTCTTGTTTTGTCTCTCCTGATAAGCTGAGATCTCCCAGTATTACTAGACTTGGAAACATTAAATAAGCAATACAGATAAAAAACATAGAGTTTTTTAGAGAGAGATCAAGTGATGAGACAAAAGATTGAATGAAAATTTTAAAAAAGCTCTAAAATAAAACAGTCCTTGATTTCCAATCATTTCTCTCAAATAAAAGCCTCTTCTTTCACAGATCTTCTTCTTTCACAAGGCTCTCCTGTTTAACATCAACATATAAATATTGTATTACCTAACCATTATGCATTTGCTACAGCATGCATAAAATTCCCTCTTTATACAAAGTCCTTTATGATTAAGAAGGATTGTTTTCAAGTAAAAGATTTAGAAGCTAAAAACCTGTATTTTTAATGGAATGCAATGCCTAAAATATAACGTCTTCCTGAATCAGATAATGACAAAAGAAATCTGTCAATAAATAAATAAGGTCGGGTAAAAACTTCGTTCAACTTAAACAGTCAGTTAGAAATAGTAAGATAATTCCAGCTAATAAATTGATAGGGGAAAATTCTCATTGTAAAATTAAATTTTATTTGCAATTACTAAATTTGTGGCTTTGCATGATTTACAAGATGTAATTCAAACGTCGTAAATGTTAATGAGGAACTCTGATGCTAAAAAAACCCCTTGGCAGTGAGGAACTGAAGGTATTCTGGTACTACGAGGATCATTTTCATATCTCCTTTCAGTCTCGTATCAGGCTCATACCAATCTCACCAATCCATGCCATTAAAATTTTAAAATACTAAAATGACCTTATAGAAGTTGTATTTTGTAGAACTAAATTGATTTTATGGAAAAGAATACTCTTTTTTTGACATGCATTTAATTATTTTTCAATAATTCAATTAAATGTTACAATCATTATTTACAGGTACATGAAGTTAGATATTTAAAGAGCATATTCATTTAAGTGAACATCTCTGCCTTCTGTCTGTACCAGAATATATCTGACATTGGTATTATTGAGTAACATGACCAAAATTTCCACAATGACAGAGAACCGAGCACCAAAGGGAGGCAAAATCTCTGGGCTGCAGCCACCACAATGACAGACTGGCCTCAGGAGATGGAGGAGTCCCAGGATGGGTAAGGAATCTGATTCTAACCCAGAGATATGATAAAAGCCCCAGAACAAAAATCTTACAGCAGGTGACCATGGCATTTACTACCAACGAAAAAAAAGAGATGGCTAAGGAGCTGTGTGTATTAAGCTCTGAAGAATACAGTCCAATTTACTAGCTTAACCCTCATTTTCTTGGTAGAAATTGCTTTTCTCCATGCTCCAGGATGAGCCTTAAAAACCATTCATTCCACAAAAAGCTATTCTAATTTTCAGTGATAAATCATTATTATATGCATAACTATTTTCTTTCTTCTTTCTGATCTGTCCACTGCCTACATTCACTGGGTTTGTTTCACCTTCCAGTATTTGTAAAGCTCTCTATCTCCTGAGTATCTCCAACCCTCCAGACCAATTATCTGCAATAGATGTGTGTCTGAATGAACAGGTACCTTAACTTCCATAACTAATGAATTTTCGGAACTTTGTTTTTTAAGCTCAGTATTTACAAGTGCCTTTGTACAGACTATATTGCAGGCAAATATACCTATCAATTAATATCAACCTGCCAGCTCCATCAGCTGCATTTAGGACTGAGAAAGGGAACTCTCCTGCCTCATGCAGACACTGGCATCATCATAGTTAAAAAGATAATCTCTTCATCTGACACTGAAATCCAAAGGGTAACTCAAAGTTCAACGACTGCCAAGAGGAACATGAATTATCTTCAGTCTAGTTTAGAGTACAGGCACAAAGCAGTCTTGCTCCTGGAGAAAAATGCTTCCCCATGACTATTCCCATCCTTCTGCATCTACCAGAATATGACCAATCACTTCAAATAGTAATGCAGCACAATGAGCTTCTGTAAACAATTACAAACCAACACAGTAAGAAATTTTACATGGAATTCGGCTTAGATTTCCTCAGGTGTCCTAGACATATTACTAAACAAGAAAAAATAATGGTTGCAGGATCTGTACTTTTGTTCTTTGAGAATAAAGAAATAACTTGTTTGCTATCATTATCAACTAGACCTAGAGATCCTACTAAATCCATGCAGGATTTGAAATGCAAGAAGTGGTAAGAAAACTTCAGATGCTTGAAAGGAGTTTTCATAGAGTTTTCTTTCTCCATATTTCTCCAAATACAAAAACTAGATAAAACGGAGTAGTTTTATTCATACTATGACTATTTACACAACAAACAGCCCTAAGAAACAGACTTTTAAATTGCCCGTTCCTTGAGTACCATCACAGCATTTCTCTAAACATACAGCTCAGGGGCATTTGAAGTCTCCAAGATTATTAATTTATTTTCTGTTAAAAGTGCCTGCACAGAGTTAGAGGCACACTCCTCAGCTGCAAGAAGAAAAAAAAGAGCCAAAAATGTCGCACAGCTGGATCCTGGCTGTCAGTCTGAAATATTAGTTCATAATAACCAGCATTTTTCTGTTTTTATAACAATCCAAAAAAGAATACATATTTCTAAATTTATTCTATGACGTTTCTAACTTTAAAGATGTCATACGCAATGTGTTGAAAGTAAAATTGTTTAATAATTTCTTTGAGCTTATTTCCAATCCTTCACAGTAGCTAGGAAGAACATCTGTTTCTTTGTGTCTGTGTGCACATGCACATTTCAAATGTATGGGCAGGGAAAAAATGAAGAGGACAGTAATTTAGAAAATGTAAATTGCATGTTAAAAAATGTCAAACCTTTTTATTTTATGCTTCCATCATTTGAATTTTGCTAAAGAACTTCTAAATATCATATTTTTGTAACAACTGCATAGCAACATGTTTTTTCTATGGTCTGATTTGTTATGCTTGTCTAGCCGTCCCCATCCCTCAACTCAGTGTGTTATTACTTCAACTGCACACCACAACACATAGTTGCAGAACATCCCACTGAAATCTATTGGAAGTAGCTTTTAGGAAATCTTGTCTGATAATAACGGAGGACAATATGTGGCTGTGCAGCACTGACACGTGATTGGTAACTTTACACTATAGCAGCACTAAATAAAACTACACACAATCTAAGTGAGGCCTGGTTGAGTAAGACTCAACTATAGTGCTAAAAAAATAAAACAAAAGGTAAATTCAATGCTAAATTCTTAAACATACTTCACTATTATTTTTCTTTAGCTAGAAAATGTAGCAAAGCAAGTTTCTGTTAAACAGTCACTGCTGCTTATTAGTGCCTGGCATGCTTTTCTTCTGGCTCAACTGTGAAAAATATGTGTAATCTTGCTTAGTGATCTTTCATCCTGATTTCCCAAGGAAACTGCTTATGCAACCATGGACTGTTTGTGTATGTTTCTTTATTTTTATTTGCTGGTTCCCTCCCAATAGCTTCTGAACTCGTTACAGTTTCAGTCACTGGGACAAAGGACCAACAGTCTCAGAGGTATAATGCTCCTATAAACTTAATGAAGAGGTACATTTGGTAATGAAACAGAGGGAGAGCAACTTCATACACCCACTTCTGAAAATACTAAGCAGACAGTCAATCCCACAGCAGCAGGAGCCCACAGCAGGGAAACCACAACAGGTTGCCCCAGTGAGAGGTAACACAGGGAGGCAGCTCAGGGCAGGGGCTGTCCAGGCAATTGTGGTGCACTGGCTGCTGTGCAAAGTAAGAAAATTAGCAGTGTGAATAATAGCTGAAGTACACATTGTTTTGTGCCAGCTGGCACCAGGATGAGGGCAAAAGATTTATTTTCCTAGTATGGATCTTGGCTTTAGTTCCAGCACAGCTGGAGCACCTGGCCCAACCACATCGGTCTCTGCCCTAGAAGCATCCCATGGACTGTGGCTGGCCAAATATTTTCAGGCATAAAAAGCCTTGCCACAGCTGGCACTAATACTATTACTTTGCTGCACACTGGAGGGGGATGCGAATGTCTTTGGAGCAGCATGAACACCACATACTGCCATGATAAGGCATCTCCAAGTAACTTGGTAACCTGCACTAGGCCTATGATTCTTTGGCTAATATCATGCTTAACCCCATGCCCAGAAGTTAAAATAAATAAATAAGAATAATTCTTAAAGAAGCAAACGATCACAGATTTTTCTATTTAATATATTGTTCTGATTTATGGACTAATTACACGACCAAATTACATAGACAATTTAGTTGTTCAGATCCCTCCACCTATTTTACTAAATGAGAGCTTTCAGATTGCTGAGACTTACTTGAAAGGGCTACCTCACTCCTTCATGGCTTTGAAATCCCAACTTGCCTTTCTTTTATGGTACCCAGAGCATAGGAAAAACTTATTTAAATGTCTGTGATAACTCCTGCTGTTCTGGGAAGGCAGGACACTGACTGCAGACAGGGAAGGGACTGGAACTCAACTCATTACAAGCTGTCAAGTCTTTGCCCTGAGCTTCAGATCCAAACTGAATTCTCAGCCTCCTGAATGTGAAGCCAGCCAGCTCCACAGGGTGTATCACTGAAATAGGTTCAAGGTGTGCATTCTCATTTATAGAATTTATGGCCTGTAGATCTCTTCTGGTTAAATTCCACAGCTCTTAATATTTTAACAAACAGTTCCTTTACCACACTTGCTTCTAAAAAATCCTATTTATATTCTTACCTACACTTCTGATTTTACTCCAACTCAAGGACCATATAACTGGGCAGCATATCATGTCTAAGTTTACAGAAAGTTTTTATTCTCTCATGGTATTTAAGTTATGATCTTCACTTCTTAATGCCACTTGTTAGTACTGCAGTGTAAGCGCAGTGGCACAGAGGCACATCACGATCCAGATGCCATGTCACCTTTGTGAGCCAGCCTTTCCAAACCAGCACATGGCAGCAATTCTTTATTTCAGGAAACTGTAACTGTGGAGAGGGATTGCTATCTCTACAGATCACTCATGAGTCACTGTTCATACACACACATAAAACAGAAAGTGCACCTTTTGTGAGACAGTGTTTTTCAAAACATTTTTACAAAATGCTAAGTAAAAATATTAGTATTTCATATACATATTTCGATCAATATTATATAGTTTTTACTAGACATTATTACATTTCCTGTTGTGACATGCATTGAAAAACAAGATAATAGGGGGAAAGTTGCCACTCACTTATTGGAGTAGGCTTCAAACCATTCTTTACCCAAAAAGAGGGTTTAAGGACTCCAGAATAGGTAAGAGCCAGACTATACAAGCCATTCAATTCCACCTGAAATTTTACCTCTCTAAAGTTTTCCAGTTTGACATTTAATGATTTCATTTTCTATGTAAGCCAACACTCTTCTAGCTCATGATCTCGTGGTAAGCATAAAAAAAAAAAATTACTGATTTACATGATTCCTTCCTCTATGGCATTCACATAATTTTTTTTTCTGAATAGGACCACAAGAACTGCAAAGCCAAATTAAATGAGTAATTCTTAACTCCAGCACACCCGTGTTCCTAAGCACCTAATCTTGTAAACTTAACATTATTTTAAAGGAAGCTGGATTTTCCTGCTACAGTACTTCCTTTCAGGCAGGGAATGAAAGTTCTTGGTCCATTTTGATAAGCCACGAGTAACAACAGTTGCTGCCATAGTTCTCCATTTTGAGCACCTGAAGTACTGCTCTGAATTAGGTTCTGTGGAAAAGGCAAAGCTGGGGAAATCTTTGTCCAAGAGCTAGGAGCACTCATCCAGCTGTAATTCATTCACACTCACCTCCTAGTAGACTATTCCAGCTGTTCTCACCCCTCCAGCTGAAACTGGGATTTCACAGATATTGATAAGAAGCATATGGGGCCAGAGTGGCCCCAAATGAAACAGAGCGGCTGAATCATGAGAATGTCATCACTTGAATTCCAGTCCTCAATTCATGGACCACTCATGGATTTTATATTAATACCATAGCCAAACAGAAGTATAAACAGGGGAGATGATACTCATTTTATCTGTAGTGTTGTGAAAAATCAATACAGGAAAATGAAAATGGTTTAGATTGAGATGGTACTTGGGATTACACTCCTAAGGCACTTTTTCTGTTTTCTCACTGTCCTTAGTTTTGCTTGTAATGTCTTTTCAGGTTGAAGTATTTCTCTCACTAGTTAACTAGTTAATAAAGTTCTTAAAAGTACATGCTCAGTATAATTCCCCAATGTAAATTAAAGCTCAAAAAAAACCCTCAGAGGAAATGTTTTCCTTTAGTTCTAAACACTACATTACTTACATTTACTTACATTACATAAGAATTTAATTTACTAATTTCCCTTCTTGCAATAAATTTGTAATCCTATCCTGTGTTCTAAATTCTTTTGTCTAAAATATTTGTAGACTTCTTTACAAACCTCATATCACTGTTAAACCTAATATTAAACCAGTTAGTAAATAATACACCACTTTCCCTTCCATACTATTTAATATTCCATATCATTTAATATATTAATATTAAACATTAAAGAAAGTATTTGATACAACTATACCTATATGCAGAGAAAATCTAATATTACTTAGCATAAATGTTATGACAGTCACTTTATCCAAACCCTTCAAGGTGCTTAGGGATTGCTTGAGACCTTGAAATAAGTTGCTTATTTTAAAATCACAGTTAGGATATTCAAACATCTCAGTATGGTATACTTACCCACTTTATTCCACAACCATAAACACCATGCATATCACACACATCTATAGTAAAAATATTAGCTAAGGTTGATTTTAATACGTAATTTCTTTGCATATGGAAATATTCATACCACACAGAATACATTCATGCATTCATGAATGTGGCAACTATTTTATATCAACAGTTCTACATAATGAAGCTATTCTTACAAAGCAGTATAAAAGTAATTTAGCTTAAGCTGCAGGAGATGTTGTAAGATAGGCATGACACAATTACTCACTTCAGATGTACCAGCACCATAAGTTGCCTATAGATATAAAAAATAGCCTTTTAGGCTTGTTCACGATTATTCTCAAATGACTGACCTATATATACAGAAAGTAGTGTTATTATATTACAGCTGTTACTGCTTATTTATTTCCATTGAAGTTTCCAAATGTTTTCTTCCTAACTCGTTAGCTGCTCCTGAGCTCCTCTCCCCCCCTCCAGATATTGGTTAGAAATACATGGCGATGGAGCTTTATCAGTATCATTGTTTGCTCCTGTACTAAATGCTGTCCAATTTGTTGATATTATAATTAAAATATAGAAAAAAAAATTAATATAGAACTAAAATGGAAGTATTGGAGACCAGCGAGTTAAATAACCCAAACTACATGTCAGGTATATTAGTGTTACCATTACATATGGCAGTCTTCGCTGTGATAGTGTACATAGTGTGGTACAAGCCTTTGACTGGATGTTTATTTTAGTTCAAAATTGATGGCAGTGCTTTCCTGTATTTTCCACGTCCATCCCCATGCACTCATTTTTATGCTGTTTCTTAACCTGATTACTGCCTAGAAACTCTACTGTGCAATGCAGTCCAGAACGTCTCAACTTCATTATCTGATGGTTGTTTCTGTATTTAAAGTACAAAGACTTTTTAATTGAAGGTGGAGCAAGGCTAATCAGTTACTCACAGTCTCTCCAGGGATCTCAGACCGAAGAAAGAGCCATTCTTCAACCACAAGATCTTGTTGTTACTCAGAATCCTACAAGAAGTCAGGAAATAATCTGGTTAATAGAACACGATAATTCCACTGATCTAAAACATATAATTATAGTAAGTGACTGCTCTGTAAAATACTAATCAGAAAATTCACTGCTTCATTTGCATTTTCCCATCATAGCTGTAAATAAAGATTACCATTTCCTGAAGTGCATAGTTTCTTCTTTTTTAAATAAAAGCACAATAAATATGTCAAGAAATGAATTTTGACTCCAGCTTGAAAATTCTAGCATTGCTAAATGCCCACACTTTACTAGTAGATTCTAAATTACCACTAAGGTACTTGTTGGGTTTCCTAGTCTGCAAAAAGGCTGGTAAAGCAAAAGACATGTTAAAAACTGTTCCAGTAGAATAGAGGACAACAAATCACTTTGCAGTGGCTGCTGTAGCAGGGAGGTACGAGCAACCATGAGTAGCTCACATACTCACACAAAGCATTTAATTTAATATAGGAGAGACAAACAAAAACAGACAAGTCCAAAAACATTTTCCTGTTACAACCTCTGCATAGTAGAAATTCAGTAATTAAGCTATGCCTGACCCATCAATCACCACAACCATACACTTGCAGACTGGCCCTGCATGCAGGCCATTGAAAAAGTTGTTTATTCTTCCTTATTTATGTTAAGCTACTGTGCATTTCACAAGTGGTTCTTTCTAGTTTAATGACTTTCCATCACCATATGTTCCCAGCTATTTCAGAAGCAATACAATATGAACATGCCCTTGTTCTGAAGATGTCACCCCTTAAAAACCTTCCAATATGCAAAAGAAATGCAGTTTGGTTTAGAAGCTTGAGAAATTGGGGTTTTAATCTAATGATTATGCAATGTTCATAAGAAACATTTGTCTCTGAAAAAATCTAATTCCAACTGCCTGAGAAATTAGTCTTTTAATGTAACATTTACAATAAATTATACTTCTCTAGTGCACAAAAATACACTTCAAAATGAGACATGCAGCTTGCAATAAGATAGAAAGCAAACAAAAAAATTTTCAAAAGCAATTTTATGCTCTTAACTAGCAAACTTGAGATTTTTGATAATTTTTTTATTTTTGTAAAGTATTTAAACCATCTGTTACACAAGACTATCTTAACTTGTCTTGCTTTTAGCATTTCCCATTGTATATGAACAGTAAGTGCCTTGCTGCAGCACACACCTACCACATAAAATCTCAAGTCTACGTGCAAATGTAACAACACTGATCAAAGGAATACAGAAAATAATTATTGATGTAGCAAAGTTAAAACACTGCAAGGTTAGTAAGATCTGGAAATTTCTGCAAATGTAAAATTCATACATAAATGTGTATTTTGATGTGACTTGATGGCCCTCCGTGGGTAAATACACGTGGGTAAGTGCTCTATTGTTTTATTCTCAATGTTCTATTACTTTATTCTTTTATTCAACTTGTCTTCTGAGGCTGCACAGAACTTGAGTCAGTCAAGAAAAAATGAAGACCCAAAATTAAAATTGGCTGGGCTTGGAAAGACTAACATCATAAATTCCACTTCATATTGGGTCATTATTTTTTAATATGCTGTTTTACAGAGACATCATCTTTGACGTCTGTTACAACGACATTAGATACAAATATTATATTTGGACCACTCTGCATAGTCTGATTTGCAAAGATATGTGCACTTCAAAACTCACAGCCGGCTTAGATACAAGTACTTCTTTCTTTAAAAAATTTTCATTGTGCCAATTTGTTTTTCTAGCCTTCTATTAATTCTACCCAGAAAAAGAGGGCAGTCTGAACTTTGCTGGCACTCCATTAAAATGCAGCACAAGTCAGCTGTTCTCCTACTCTTCCTCCCTGTCCCCTTCTGTACAGCCCTACATGCATAGATTGAAACCAGTATCATTAGCCCACATAAAACAAACTCCTATTAATTAAAGAGAACTATCAAACTAGTAATAAATCACAAGATTAAGCAGATCATTTAGTTCATAAACGGAATACTCAGTAAATACAGCTCATGATTCTGCTGTCTCATTTGTTTTTGTGAAAGATAAACTGAGTCTTGAAAAATGTGACACCACAAAATTAAAAAAAAAAAAAACATAACAACAAAACTTAGCTATGTAGATTTGAGTTTCTAAATGAAACCCTTCGAATCTTTATACCAGAGTTTCACAGAGACTTTCACACAGAGATCAGGTTTCAAAAATTAAGTTTCCTTCAGGGTTTCCTCTTCTCTACAGTGCCAACTTAAATTCAGGTTTTATAAACAAAGTAATATGGGTATCATAGTTAAAATATGATTCTTTTCTGTTCAGAAATGCAGCTTTAGAGAATCCCAGCATTCCAGTAAGTCCCCAGGGAAAACAACATCCTCTCTAACTAGTCATACAAGTTATCTAAATTTCATTCAGCTGGGTGGTACTGCTACATCGGAAGAATCCACCTGTTTTTAACTAGTTTTAATGATGTGCAAGAATTTGCAACAGGCTGTTATCAAGAAGGATTTGGTTTGCACTGAAGATCAATTCTGTGAATAAAATGAACAACTTAAGTGGCCAACATAAATCACATTCTTTTTCATACAGTAATGAATCACTTACTAAACTTTTGATGCAACTCATAACATTCTTCCCTTCTGAGGACATTTACTGTGGGAATGTCGATGGAAGGGAGGAAAGTTTTGGTTACAATGTTCAGTATCCTAACACAGAAATGAGGCTTAACTACAGACAATGAAAAACCTTTCCAAATAATCAATGCCAGGACAAATTGTGGCTTTTACTCTTGATGCTGAAATAACACTGAATAATTTTTGTACATTATTTCTTTAGACAAGCAACAGAATGGACATGAAATGTATGAAGTATGGTCAAAATAGTTAAGTTTCTCTTTTCCCTCAAATACAGTCACCTGCTTACAGGGAAATGTTTCTAATTAAAGACCTGCAGAAATTTTGCCGTGATGAGCATCCTTTTCTTGTACTCACAGATGCAATGGTTTGGTGAATAAATACCTGAAAAAAAAGTGTTATTCATGTATTTTATTTTGGAAAGCTTATAACAAAATTATAGCTGTCAAATATAACAGAAACTGACTCACTTATTTTAATCAAACTTCAAATAGAGGTTGCATTTTTTAAAAATAAACCACTACCATGCACCAACTGTGAATAAGCACTTCTCACATTTTATCTATCCATAGCATTTTCACTCAGTTGCTTTTTGTTGGTTTTTTTTTTTTCTGATGTGCTAGTGAATCACAGTGATGAATCTCACTATACACTGCAACTAAGCAGCTGGTTTAAATAATTATCAGTTTCTAGCCATGTGCTACGAATCTCACATTTTACATATTTTATTCCATCAGAAGAAACACTATGAAAACAGCACACTTTATTTCAATGAAGGTATTTTCCAAAACCAAACTCCATATAAAGTAGTTTTTTTGGTTTGGTTTGGGTTTTGGGGTTGGTTTGGGGTTTGGTTTTTTTGATGGTGGCAGTGGGTTTTTTCCTTTGTTTGTTTGGTTTTTCAGTTTTGTTAAGGAAGAAGTTTCCCAGAGAAGCCTTCTAATAAGTATTTATTTTAAAGTTCAGTTTGCAAACTGTCTTTGCACAATATATTAATGATTCAAGCCCAAGTAACTGAAAATTCAAATCAAGGCACTTTCAGTCCCAGCTCTCACAGGATACAACTCAAACAGTGCTGGGGAGCAGTTTACCTGCCAGCACCACTCTGTTGATCAGACACTTTATGAACCGTTCTGTCACTGAGGCTGACCCTCTAAAATCTTACGTGTCTGCTGCTCCTTCTCCCAAGACACTTTGGGGAACAGTTTACTTCAGGGAGGCTGTTCAGAAGATATTAACTCAACACCAGGTTTGTCCTTTCCTGGCCCTGTGGATCCCTCCAGCATTATTCCTGCTCTGAATGGATATCAGCACTATTCCTGCTCTGAAGGGTTATCATTCAAACACCCTCTCTTGACTTGCACTGACATCCTAAAGCATTTAATCCATGCATGTAGTTTCACAGCACAAATGTACTTTTCCCTGCTGGGCTGCAGCACAGGCTGAACACAATTTCATTCACTCTGCACTGGAAACAAACCAACCAACCAACCTCACTTGAGGGGGAATGATTCCTTAGGTTTTAACTTTTATATTTTTCAAATCCTGTACTGCCTAGTATTTAACTCTGTAATTTCATATGGCCTGTTAGCTACTGTTCTCTCATGCTGGTTAAACATAACAAATTCTCTCTAGGTTTGCACTTCACGGACACCTTGTCCCAGGCCCCAAAGTATGTAAACTAAAGACTTTAAGAGGAGGGGCAAGCTTGGGGTAATTACATCATTAACTGAAATTATAACTGGAGAATTAACTCTGATATTCAAATGGACCAAAATTATAAAAGTGTGAAGAACCCGTGACCCAGGGTCCATCTTGGGTGGAGGCTTTTGACTCCCAAGGTGTACTTTCGAAGGCCCTTCAAATAAATACCTACTTTTATTCTCTTAATCTTGTCTGGCCTCTGTTTTCAGGTAGCCACTTCAAGACATCCATACACCAGGACCAAAATCATGCGAAGGAGATGCTAACAATGGAGAAGCATGGACAGTCAATGAGCCATTGCTTCCTGCACTCTCCTTTCTCTCCTGGACTCCCTTCCTTTACAGTACAGACATACCTAAAAGAATAAATTATTCTAATGGAGAAAAGTAATTTCTCTGACAAGTCTTCCATTTGAATTAAATAAGCCACAAATCACAGTTTGCTTAAAATGATGCTGTGATTTTTGGTTTTGTGAAACCATTGAAAGTACAGGATGACATGACCCTGTGCAACAAAGCCTCATTCAAGTGTAAGACATGCCCAGCATAAGAGAACTTAGTGGAGTATTTAAAAAGTATCAAATAAAGAGCTCTCAATCATAATGCAAACAAACTTCAACTTCCTATAACCCCTCAGAGAGAAGTAATCTTTTTACCAAGCCTCCAGAGTCAATGGACTCGGGTTCACTTGACATTACAGAGTAAACAAATTCCACAGCTGAGGCTTCTTCAGTGGAATGGGGCTGCATCCCACCCAGTAAAGCCTAAAGCCTGTGAGCTCACACAGCAGTGCATCCACAAAGAAAGCACAGCTCAGATAACCAAATCCAAGGAAGACAAGGCATTTAGATGAAGACTGCTATTCCCAAATGCATAGTGAACACAGAAGGAAGTGTGACCCATTAATGAAAATATGTATTTCCTCTGATAATACTCACAGGGGAAAGTACATGAAAACCACAACCAAAATCTCCCACCCAAACCTCATGAAAAATCAGTAAAATGTCAACTTTCACCTGATTTTCTGCTGAGCAGCCCAAGAGCTGGTACAGATCAGACCTGACCAAGTCCTTTGTCTAGGCTGATAGACCATGTCTAGAAAATTGAAATCTCCAGAATCCTTCCTTTGAGCCCCACTCACTGAGTCCAGCTGAAGGGACACTCAAGTGCTACAGGAAACACCAATTAGACCCCCAACCACACCTGCCCCTGCTGTGCACTTCCTCTCAATCCTTATTCAGTTTTCCACTTCTCAAGCAGAAAGGTGTGTTAGGTGGACATCCATGAGAATTTGAAAAAAGACAGAAAGCCTGGTCCACTAAGATTGTACATCTGGGACGACTGTGTTGGGGGTTGGGGTTCTGTTCAGAAACTGTGTTTTGAGTTCTGCAGTTTCTCTTACGTACTAACTTAACATCAAGCAATTTGAAGTATCTTTTATTCCAAAATAACAATTTAAGTACAAATAGTAGTTAATCATTTTTCATGGAAACCTGATAAGAGCTGACATATTGCAGTTTAAGATGTTTGTTCTCTTTAGATGTGGTATGTGGTTAGCTATAAAGGGAGTGTGAGCAGACATCCTGTGAAATCCTTGGACACACTGGTAGGGAAAAATGTATTTAATTTCTTTATGGTATCAGAATAAGAGTAGAATCATTTATATTGAAATCCTACAGCGTAAAATGAAAAACTAAGTTTTTCCAAATTTTCTAAAGGTTTTAAAATCCTTCTTGGTAAAACAGAATATTTATTCCCCACAACATCCATAATTCCTTGAGGGCTGCACCACTGAAAAAATTAAGAAGGAGGTTGCACCACAAACATGGCAGAAATAGAAAAATAAGTTTAAAAAAGGATAACTGCTTTTTGTGTCACACATGTAAATACATGGAGTTATCACAAAATACAGGTACAAACTGCACTTTTTTTCCCCTCTCCAAACTGAAAACCATAGCTGAGCTACTACCTAGGACTTCAAGAGACAATATTAGAACTATACAAACAGACTGAGAGGGAAGTCACAGAACAATAACAATATTGATTGAACAAGTGAAAAGAGAAAAAGGACTGAAAACATGCTGACAGCTCACGAGACGAATGGGGTGTGGTGGACATCTGCATAGTCTGATACCCAAACACAAGGGAGGAAAAGCTGTAAAGATATGGGGAGTATTTATTAATTTATTATATACCAGTATCTGTGTACAGTAATTCACAATCCCTGCTTCTCTTTCTGACTTTGAGAACATCATAACTTAAAAGAGCAAAAGGTAAATTATCAGAAGAGTAAAGATGCATATAATGGCCTAAAGTGACACCTCTCTTCCTGAAGGAAGACATTGCATTGTCTTTTCAAACTAAACAAAGCACGTGGTCAGCATTCTTAAAAGGAATCAAACAAAAATCCTGTAGAAAGCAATAAAACCTAGTCTCTCAGCACCTCTAATTCCAGCTGGTTTTATCATTATCTTTCATGTATACCAGCTTTTGTTAAACTCATTCACTTGCAGCAATACCAAGCATTAGTGAAAACAGAAAAACACTCAAAAACTGCCTTCCATTGTACATAGCATGTTCATGTGGCAAAAACAGCCCCCAAACAGCTATAGCCAAAGAGGCAGTAACAGTGTGCTAATTATCATTCTAATTTGTACAGTACCAGCAGAACAGCAGTTTCCAGATCTTGATACTCTTTGATGATAGCAAAAGAAAGCATAAGCACCACGAAATTTCCTTTTAGGTCATTAGTTATTTAAATGAAAGTCCTTCCAAAAGTGCAAAGAAATGCTAATAGTCTGTCATACATTTAATGGAATGTGGGAGAAACTGTAGTATGGAAACAGAATATTGCTTTTGTGGAAAACCACTGGTCAATAACCCCACTTTCAGTAATTTAAAGTATAAGGCAAAACTCTTATTTTTTTGTCTTTGGTGTTCTGGTGGCTTTTCATCAATAGTCCCCTTGGGTGATATAAGGGACTGCTAGGTCACATTTAAAACACCAAAGCCAGAGAGTTCTCGTATTAATTACCACATCAACTGATTTAATTAGGTAAAATCATATTCAAGAGCCTTTTTGTGTAAGCAACACCACAATTCAAACAGTAAAACAAAACACTATCATCACTAGCAGGACACACAACTCATTCTCTTCCTAATACTGGTTTAGTGGTATTCATGTATTAACAAAAGGAAGCAGCAAGGTCACTCTCAAATAGAAGTTTTAATATGATTTCCTAACAGTGGGGGAGTTAAGGAGTTCTCAGCTTTTGAACAAGCCCACTCCACTACAGGATGATATTAATTAACTGAACAGGACAAGAAGCAGTATGAATCAAAGCATTACTAATAGGACTATAAGTACTTCAGAAAAGAAATGTGCTTGTCTATTTTATGACTTTTGTCAAGCACTAGAGAACTTCTGAACTAGGTGATCCCATTAAGTAAAACTTTTTCCCACAAGAACTTAAGGTCTAAAGGTTATTTCTAAAGATCAGTGAATACCTGAAGTGTCATACAGGATTCTGTGCTCAAAGTTTAATCAATTGTATTCAAGAAAGCACCTGGAAAACTTACATCATGACTGAATGATTGCAGAAAAAGGTTTGACAATATATATAGCACTGGAATAGTGAACTGGAATTATGCAGTGATACTTCCTAAAATCCCGTAATATTGAACTGAACATAGAATATGAGGATATAAAAATGTGATGAATCATTACTATTTTCCTACAACATGGACACGTACTTATAACACCATTCAGCTCTCTAGATAAATCTTGCTTTTAAAAGTTTTGAACTTGAGTGTATGCAATTTTTTTTCAAATGTTAGTTTAAAAAACCCAAATGATCTTTTGGTAAGACAGCATTTTCATTACATCTTTTGAAGACAGAACTTTATCTAAGTGAGCTTTTGGACTCTATCACTGTACCTACCATGTGCGTGGTCTTTACTTGAGAGATAGTCATGCGTGTTTAACTTCTTGTGATGGGTCTCACTGAGTCTAGCAGAATTATTTACATGAATTAAATTTGTCATGTGCATTAGTTTTTGGAGATCAAAAATTCTATTGTCAACATTTTCTTTGGAGAAAGAGAGGAATTGTTCAAAGCTCTCTCTACAATGAAAAGGAAATCATTATGTCTGAACTTGCAATAAAACACTTTCTAAAAGCATATATAGGCAACTGGTGACAGCATGGGTCTGCATGCCCTAGTGTTCTTGGTTTTGCTTTTTACCCACTGCACATCCTTTAATCAATATGTATTTAAAACCCATTTTTAGCAGGAAAAATGAGATACATACAGAATATTAAAAAAATTGAAAGTTCTCCATTGAGTAAGCCTGTGCAATATGCAAATGGATTTAACAAAGTGATTGTTTACATGAGAATTAGCTTTTGACATGCTTTTAATTCAACTCAGTTGACATTGTGGGAAGATTACATTACGTTTGTTTCTCATTCACACTTTTATACAATTCACCAACAGCAATGGTACAAACACCACCAGGAGTTGCAGAGCAGCTGAAAGAACAACACAATGGAACAATGTGCAGATTTGAGCATTTCAGCATGCTCAGCACCAACGAGACAGACGAGCTGAGAAACATCTTTATCCTACAGGACATGAATTTTTACACTTATTTCGGTAGGAATAAGAAGTTCATTTATGTTCCCCACTTCAAAATGGTTTCTGCAAGTGATTTACCATGGTGATTCATGGCAAGGTCAGCATAACCATTCTTCTCTCCTGGGCTTACATTCCACTGCTCAGCCAAATAACCACCAGCACCCCAAACTGCCTTGGAGCTCCACAGGTGGGCCAAACCTGTTTTTCACACCACATACAATACAGTCAGGAGGCTTTATTCTACAAATAAATTTTGAATTCTTAAGTTCAAGAATTTTAACAAGACTACCAAATAAATTATTAACATTTAATTAAAAATCTTACAAGGAAGAATTCACCTTTCCTAATTCAGATTTTACTATAACTTACTTCTAAGTCACTTTGGAAAAAGGGTAAAATTTCCTGAGTCATCATTCCTTTTTTATTACACTTCTTATATTACTTTTTGTTTCCTTTGTAAGACCGTTTCAGCACTTCTCTTATTCAGCCCACTGCTCTTCTTTTAAACCCTGAAACACTCCTTACGCTTTCCCCAGTTTCGCTAATCTTTTATGTATTTCTAAAACAGCATTATAAAGTTTCCATGTTATTTCTAAAAACTATGCTCAGAATTGTCTTCAAAATGCTCATGTCTCTCAGTTACTAAAACAACTGCTGAATATAAATCCAGAAAAATACTGAAAGATTTTCATTGCAGTAATTTATTTTGATTTTCCCACAAATTTTTTTTTGTTTTTATAAAGTTTATAGCTTAACTTACAAGTTCTGCTGGGACTGTAATTGTGTTCTGTGAAAGAGCTATCTGCAGTAGTATTTTTTTTAAATGACAATGTATACCTTCTGATAATTCAATGAAATACAGAACTCATTGTGCATCCTTTGGGTAACATATATGAAAATTGAAAGCCTGAAAAAAAAAAATGGTCTGGCATCATTAAGTAATTCCTAGCTGAATTTGAAAAGACTATCTTTTTTCATAAGGATATATTCCAAGAGCTAGGTTAGGAAATCTAAATTGTTTGTTCTATTTTGCCTCAACCAGTAAGAGTGAATGTCAGAATGCTCCTCTTAGCCTTCCATTTGGTGTCAAAGACAGAGGAACAGAGTTTTAGGTGCTAAGAAGGAGCGATAAGAGTTTTTCTAAAGCAGTTCAGACAGCTACTGATACTCACTCTAGCAGAGTGACAGCCCAAAGTTTTAAACAGTTAGTAATAATTCTTATTTAATTCAGAGGACAAGTGAACCCCACACAATGCATACAGTCCATCTACAAGTTTATAGTTCTTTTTGGAGGTGCTTCAAGTCTGCCAAATGTTTTAAAAAACAGATTTGGGTTAGTGTTCATTTGAGGGAGAAAATGCAGCCTGACAGATAATTTGATTCTCCCAATCACTCAGATTGGAAAGGACCTCTAGAGGTCATCCAGTCCCATCTCCTGCCTAAAGCAGACCCAGGTATATCAGAGCACTGCTCAGAGTGGTGAAATGATGACATTTTTGTGTAACTGAGAGATTAGCTGTTGTGGATTATTTTGGCCTTGAGCACTGTTTATAAAGTGGACTACAACAGATTGAACAATCCCTAAAAATTTGAAATTCAGACAGTACAGAGGTAATCTGCTCTAAACTTGCTGCAGAGACCAGACATTTATGCAAGAGAATTGTCACACTAAGTGTCAGACTGAGGAACCCTAAACATGATGATGCAGACCGTGAGCTTTTCCAGAATCTCCTTCTGCTTTACCCAATACCGGTCCCTAACTAGACCAAGAATACTGGGGGTTATACACAAAAATCACCAACTTGTAGCCTACAGGTTGAATGTGTTTTATATCTGCCACAACACCTGCCTTTAAAATATTTTCTTTCAGGACTCACATGTCACAAGTGAGACTATAAAAGCAACCTCTGTCATATCAAATATAGTTTTATATTGCCCACCTAAGTCAAATTGGAAAACTACTGGAATGTAACATTTATTATAAATAATCTGTATCGATTGTTTCCAGCACTAATATTATTAGATTATTTGCTTCAAAAATTCCCTACGTTAATATAATTTTACTAAATACATATACAGAAAAGAATAAACATTTAATGATTTCTTCTAGAAGTAATTAAACTTTCAGCCAGCTTTTTATTTCCAAATTGAAAATATAGTAAGCTGTGCAAAATCAGTACACTGAATTAATAATTAATTATTGTAAGTAGAAGACTCCACTTACTTGGTTAAAAGTACTAATTTTAAGCCTAAGCAACATCCTCACATCTTCTCTCTCAAGAGATTTTGCACTGGTGAAGGGAAATGTGGTTACCTTAAGAAAATGGGCTTTAAGAAAATTCTCCTAGAACATTTGGGGAGGCAGTTTTCACCCCATGTGATGAATATAACACAGCAATTATCTCTGAGTCCATCTACTTCCCAGCTTCCAAGCAAAAGTGGTCAATGACGGTCTCAGTTGTGATTTGTCTATTTTTAATCTCAGTCTCAAATGCTATATCTATCAGCTCAGGTACTTAAAATTATCTTCCTACGGCTGTGTTGTTCAATATTTGATGTTCTTTCCATTTTAGCTATAGCCGCAATCTCTGAAATAAAGCTTTCAGCACAACTGTTCAAAACACTGGTATAAATAATACAAAGACATCTACCATTTGATTCAATTTCCATTACACAACTAACTTCTTCCTACCCTGCTTTGTATCTGTCTCTTTCACATTAGTCAGTGTTCAGCTCACCCAACCACCTTTTGTTTGATACTAGATTGCAAATATTCAGCTTTACCTCACAGTGTGCATTTCTGCCAAATGACTCCTAAAACATTTAGTTGTACAATAACTGTAGCTGAATGCATTGCTTTTAAAATAATAAACTCTGGTAGCAATATCCACAAGGAATTCCAAAGCCTTTGCAGGGAATCATGTCCTGAAGTAATCACAGCTACGTTAAATGAAGCTTGGTTATTCCTAATGGTTTCTCAATTCATTTCTTTCAGCGGTTTTTTAAAGTTGTCCTAAATTAATGACAGAACAATTTATTCTTTTTTCAGAAGTGTCTTCAGATCCTTGAATAAATAATGAGAGTGATAGCACCTTTCAGGGATGCCTGAAATGACATGAAAGGATAAGTAAGACCAGTTGCACTTATTTATTTTTTAAAAACAGAGACTGTCTTCAGAAAAAAACTGAAGAAATAAAAGGTACAAAAGAAATAAAACCAGGGTCAGGGAAGAGAGTATCGCTATGAGCACTAAATGAAGAAAAATAAGTAAAGAAAAGATAAAGATTGTCTTTTCTGGTACACATATAATTAACGAGCTACTTACTGAACTGGTCTACAAGTGATACACCCCTTTTGTTCTTTAGGAAATCACCACAACCTGCTTGAAGAAGAATGGCAAAAAAATATTCTGTCCTTAAATAATTCCTAAAATAAATATCTTAGACATTCATTCTTTGGACAAGCCCCTCTTAGAGTAATGGGCAGTTGGGTGTACCAATGTGGAAGATGCCTCATCCATCAAAGACAAGAAAGCACAAGAAAGTACAGGGCAAAACAAGGCAGTTCTCGTAACAGCCAAAATCAGCATGGGCACCCATCCATCTCTTTTCCATTGAAATGCCATTTTCTCATTTATAACTGCACTACATGCAACACACGTGGTGTTATTTCTTTGCTACCCATACACTTATTACTTTGTGCTCACTGACTTGGCACAGGAGACAGTTAATGTACAGAATTTAAAGCAGCAAGTTGCTAGTACAAATACTTTGCACCATTACTGAATTTTGACTGAAGCCATGTAACATATCTTATAGGCTACCAAGCACCAGCCAGATGATAACAAAAAAAACCCCCTTAATCTGTATTAGAAAAAAAATATACTGTAACATACACTCTCTGGATTATCAAATAAGATTTCTAACATTAAACCATCATTAATTTCAATGATGTTTTGATCAGCTTCCCCCTCACAAAGATTAAACAAAGAGTAAATATAATTTTCCTTCAAACTTCCTTTAAATATCTATTTCTGCTTTGTTGCTGGTATTGACTGAAGCTAACTTTGGTATTCCTTGCTTTTTAGGCCCCTTTCTCTAAAATTTGTTTACTTACCCTCCACCAGACTTCAAGTTCTCATAGAATATCAGCAAGGCACTTATAGAAATACAGAAACTGATGCCCCAAATTAGCCCCAGTAAATGCCACAGAATAATGAGAAGATATCAGAAGTCCTTCTTTACCAAGCTTTCTGAAAGCTTTGTATATTAAAGATTAGGTAAAAGCAGAAATTTTATTTCCAAAAATAAACTATTTCAAGACTGTAACACAAACCCCAATACATACTTTAAATATATCTCTTAATCTTTGTATTAAGCACTTTTAGACTAAACAGAAACATTTTCATTCCAAGTCCTTCACATAAGCCAAGCAATCTGAACTGATTGCTCCTGAGCAAAATCAATTATATTCAGCACAGACTAGGGCAAATATTAATAAGAATGGCTCAATGACTTAATTATGTATGATTCTGGCCTAACCAGTTTGAATATTATACCTTAAAGCATTTCATGGCAAGATGAGCACACACTCGGATAAGAACAACATACCTGAAGCAAAGCTTGACACATCCACATCGGTTGTCTACCTACAGCAGTATTATCTAATGTGTCATGCTCTGATTTGCTTTTCCATTCATTTCAAAAATGTTTCTATACCTATAAAATGCATCTTATTACAAGATGACAACTCTGGAATTAGTTTTCGAGGGATTTGGCACTTTTTAAAATCTCCATCTCGGAGAAGTTTTGTTGTCAACTTTCTTTAAAATGAGATGTTTCCAGATACTGTGGACACAAAACCAAAAACAGCAAATGAAGAAAAAAACCTGACCCAAGTGTACCATCCAGGCACACTAGAGGAATCCTTAAAAAATCAGGCTTTCCCCACCCCCCCCGATAAAAAAAAAAACAGCCCTGAGTCACGACTTCTGCAATACTTCCTTCCTACCCTAAGTCCTCTGCTGTAGCAGACCCTGCAGTCCCAAAACACGGTGATTTGCCTGGCAGAGCAGGGAGCCTCATACTCCCCTGCCACAGCACTTACCCCTGCAGGACACTCCATTTGCCCCCTCTGAAGCCCACAGCAAACCTTTGGGATTGCCACCTATCTTGAGAAGGGGAAGAGGTCAGGGTTCCCCAAGCGGCACAGCAGGACTCAGCACAGCCCCGTGCATACAGGACTGAGGAGAGGCTGCTGATGACATGAACAAGAGCACATGCACAAGACATTCAAACTCACCCAGAGCTTTCTCCAGGCAGCAGTAAGTCGGAAGGAGAGCAAGAATTTGGAAATCTCACCAAGCAGCTTCACTTTGAGTGTCCATGGCTCCCTGAGGGCTCTTTTCACAGCAAAATATTCAGACTTTCAGCCCTGAAGCACTTCTTAACTAAAAGCTATACAGTTGCTGCTGAATAATCTGATACTCAGCTAAAGCATGCCTTAAGATTCCTATATTAAATAAACAGGAAAATCTGTTTTCTAGATGTTATTTTCACATTTCTATCTAAAAAGACTCTATTCATAAATTTACTTCATTTCAGAGTTATAGATGCTGGAGATACACGACTCAGACATGTTTCCTTCATCAGACTAACCACTCGTAGAGAGGGGATGTGTTACCTTTCAGGCACTACTGTGTAGATACTCAGACATTATCTTAGGATTCAGCAGAGCCAAGATAAGTGGACTTTTAAATGGCTTTTGATGTTTTTTACATCTACAGTAATGAATGACACAAGAGCTATCTACTGTGACACATGCATCTGAAGATCATTATCATGCTGTGTGTACTGAAAATTTTATTGAAACGTTGAAGTATTACACTAAACCAGTTTTATATAGCCAAGACCAAAAGGGAACTGCAGAAAAGCAAAAGGCAGTATCTCCTGTGTCCTTTTTTATTACTCCAACACACGTACCAGAGGATATATAAATATATTGTTTCTTTCTCTGAAAGGTATTTTCCTTGGCCAACAGAATTTTCTTAACCTTAAGGGAACAGATTTTCAGATATTTGAAATGGCAAACTGTTTTACGAATGATGCTAAGATCCAAAGGTTATTTTTCATTGCAAAGCCTTCCCTCACTGGTTGTAGCAGAACGGAACTAAGACTATGTTTATTTTGCAATAATCTTTCTCGATAATAGCACAGGACATGAATAAACACAGAATTTCAAGCTCCCTTTGCTTCCAGTGCAAAATAAAATAGGTATAAAGAACAGTTAGATCAGGGGCAAAAGAATAATGGAAGCAAAAATATTTAAACTTTCACATAGGCTTTAAGATCAAAGACAAAATCCAAAATAAGCTAGTAGAAGCAAAAATGAGATGAACTTCATCAGGTCCCTACCGCTGGAAGCTCTAATGTTCTTTGTTTTATAAAGCACATCTGAATATTCTCTACCTTTAAAACTACACCCATTTCTCTAAGTACTATTATTCCACAGAAAGTGAATCAAAGTACCAGAAAGAGAATTATTCATGCGGCTTTGGACTTCCAGGTGAGTTGGCAACAAAATCAAATATCCGGCATTTCAGGCTGCAACTCTGAGCAAGCAACTCTCCCTCCCACTTCACTGATTTCAACCTGAGCATTGGGATGAATAAGAATTGCATTGCTGAGAAATACCAGGAGAACAAAAACTGTGGGCAAGAATTAGCTGAGATACATGAGTCAACTTCAGACAGCTTAAGGCAACTCCAGCTGCATTGTTTAGGCAAAGCTAATTTCACTCCTAAGACTGAGCTTCTTACTAAATCACTAAGTATGAAAACCAACACACAAACATCTATTTATTTTACAGATTCCATTAAATCAGTTCAGTTTCAGTAAAGCACAACCACCTCATCTCTCTGGGAGAGCTCTCTTGGTGCTTTTCCTGTTAATGTGAAACAGGTGAAACATTAAGCGCAGCTATGAAACTCATCTGAGAAGGGCAGTGCAAGCAATGGTTCCTCCCAGGGACACTCAGTGCCCCAGGGATGGACAGGAAGGGGAACTTCTGAGCAGAGACAGAAAACATCCAAGCAAATTCTGAGTTAATTTTCACTGCATACCACCACTGAACATGAAAAATAACTACCCATCTTTGTAAGAGATATACTTAGGAATTTTGTCCGGGGATACACCTCAGAGAATAACTCTGTCAATGCCACAGAACAAGGGTTTTGCAAGTCTCTTTGGAAAACCAGTATCTTCTTTGTGTTGCCAAATCCTAAGGAATACTCAATTAAGCCTTTAAGGGGCATTCCCAGTTGTAACCAGTATGATTTGACAGAAATTCAGGGACAACATGGCACGATTTGATCATACAAGATTGAAAGACTGAGAATATGGCACACAGAGTACTGACTTTGCAAAGTCAAGCTGTAAAGCCTGAAATCACTTCCACTTAGCAGATGCAGTGTACCAAGACTTAAAATCCAGTAAAAGAAAGTCTGGCTACTGATCCACAGAGTTCACCATAAACTTAAAGGCATCAGCAAACAACTCCTGCCTCAGAACACATCTCCAGAACTCCATCAAGATGTCAGATGTCTGCTGTATTCTCAGCTCCCTCTACAGTGTAGAGAATAAATCAAAAAGATTGCTGGACTCCTTGGCACCTTTACAGAGTGCTGTAAGCACCTGGCTTTGAAAGAAAGATTTTGACTGTCAAAATTTCTTTATGTGTAATCTCCATACATATTTGAAGGGCACAAGTTTTGAAAATTTACAGCCATTCTTGCAGATTAGGGTGACAACTGAACCCAGCCATTCCATTTAACAAGCATCACAGCTCACGGCAGTGGCTGCATTTGAAACTGATGAAGGAAGGGTTAAATCCGTTGTCCCTTGGTGAAATTATGATACTGACTTTTATGTAGATATTTGGCTAACAAGAGCAATGAAAAACTGTGGTGGCATTCATTGACCTTTCCTCCACACCTAATGCTGCCTGACAGAAAGACCTAACTTAGCCTGTCCATTATAAATTGCCACTCTGCTCTCACTCTGATCAACTAAATCATCTGAGATATTAAAAACAAAACCTCCCCTATACCTGTCTTGGCAATAAGTCTCATGAAAACATTCATTGTTGGGTAAGTTTTTGAGCTTGCACCAATCTTTTACAGCTGTGATAAATCACTGTTACTACAGTTTGTGTGACAGCAAATTTATCTTAAAGTAGATGAAATCACATTTGCAGTTATGGCTTGTACTACAAAATAAGACGGTCACCCTTGCAAACCTTTTAAAGGCTATTTCTAGAGCTGATTTCAGAATTTTAAGGACCTACTGCTAGCCCTAGAGCCTGAAATCAGATACTTGCAGAGCTATAGCATCTGTTCAAGTTCAACTATCAAGAAAGAGGGGAGGAGGAGAATAATACTAATAAAATAGCAAAGTTAATGCATAACAACTTCCTGAAATACCTTGTAGTTGAACTGAATAAGAGAGTCAACTACCAAACTCATTCAGAGAATGTCAACAGAATATAAAAACCACTGAGGATGCAGTTAACACCACCTGACCCAGCAACACAAGTATCTTCAACATTTTATATATTTCACCACAAACACTGATTCTGTCTATAACAAATTAGCGCTTTTCAGAATGCCAAACTTGGAGTTATTTTTTCTTCAATTTATCTCTATTTTATAAGTTTACAAAGCTTATGACATTATTAAAGCAAGTCACATCATTCTCTTGCATGTGAGTATAGAGCAACAATCAGAGCTGCTCTGTACATTGTATATCGCTTTTTTTTGAGACACCTCTTTTATCTTAGGTATTATTTATGCTTTTATACATTTACAGACTGATAAGAGTATTTTTAAAAGAAGTTTAAAAACTACAAGAATGTCTTCATACCTGAGCCTGACACTTTCAACCACGTTATTGATATGTTAAACTATACTGATTTATACTTGAGTCTCACTGAAATCTAGATCAGTTTAGAAATCTCTTTACACATTTCTAGGCAATTGCTCACCACAATAAACTCTGCTCAGAGCTAACTTATTCTCAGAGAGTACCCATTTTACCAGTGCAGAATATCTGTGTATAAGCTTTGGAAACCATCATCAGGATAAGTTCAGCTCAGCACCTGAGGGAAGTCTCTCACCATCTACAATGAAATGTGGAAGTGAGGTCCAGGATTACAGGCAGAGGAGGGCAAGGGAAGAAGATCCAGGACAGAGGCACTGAGGCAAATAACAGGATCAGACTGAAATTACAAAAGTGAATTCACTTTTTATCACCTTCTCACACGTTTTAGATTTCAGTATTCTCCTCAGATGCCCAAGAGACAGATGTTTTAATGAATGCCCCAGCAAGTTTCACCATACGCACCACAGTCAAATAAAGAACAGATTTAGTAACCTAACAAGAGGTACCTCACTTTAACTACTTGATCACCCTTCTTCTAAAGCATCCATGGCTGCAGTTTTAGCCAAATGATACACCAGAACTATAAAAAGCTCCTTGGCCTGCAATCTGGATCATCTCGCTCCCATCTGTAAATCATCACCTAACCACTGACTAGTCAGCAGTTACATGCTTTAGGTAGTAAGTTATTATATAATTTTAAAAAATATATATACAAAATTATTGTGGGCTTTAAGAGGCATGCAGGAATAAGATTAACAGATTTCTTATTTAAATATAACTTAAATGACATTGTCTGTATCAACAAGCTTATACAGTACACGTGACACTAGTTTATTTATATTTCTTTAAGCTTGCCACCAGATTTTATAAGCTGTATTAGTCCACGGCATGTAACACTCACAAGACAAGTAAAATTTCTAGCCACATAGTTTATATTCCATAATTTTGCAGCTGCATAGTTCAGAAAGAATGAGTAGCAAAAATAACTGCAAACCACCACTAGCCTCCTTCATTCCCAAATGAATTACCACTTAAAGAAGTGCAAATTCCAATATCCTACTTTCTAACATGCAGCATAACTTAAAAAAAAAACAAAACAAAACAAAACAAAACAAAACAAAAAAAAAAAACCAAAAACAAAAACAAAAAACCCCAAACAAACCAAGCTTGCATTCCAATTGGACTCGGTTCTTTTCAACATTCACTCTGTTCCCAGAGAAGGTTATCAAGCTCCTAATAGTTCCATAAGCTCAAAATAAAGGTGGAGCTCTTGGCCATACTGCTTTGGAATGTTAAGTCTGTAAACTAGGCAAAGTATTTTATATACTTACAGGTGGTTTTGATTCTATAATAAAAGGAATTTAAATTCCTAAATCCTACAGTGTTATTATGAACCTTCAAGACAGTTTGCTAAACTTCAACACCGTGCCTTTATCTTTAAATTCTTTCAGCTTTCCTACTATGTTTAAACAGAAAGAACTTTCATAAGGCTGATTAAAATGTTCCTAAGCTATATAGTTTCATAAATACACTTTCATGAAGAAAGAAGAGCTCTTGAACTTGAGATGGGCAGCTTTTGAATCCAGAAATTCAATTTCCTTAGAGAATATCCAAAAGCCACATTACAGGAAGCTATGGTTCCTGACTTAAGGGAAGTAGAGGGAAGGAAAAAGTAAAATAACAAAATGTGCAGCTGACCTGAACCTGCCAAAAAAATCAAAATAAATATTACCCTGCATATATTGTCCTGAGCACATGTTGCATTATAAACAGCAGCTGGCATGCACCAATAAATAAAAAGGGTATGAACTTTGTTTAATATGTTTACACTTAACAAATTATCAAAACAAAACCAGCAGCATAAGCTTACTGCTTCTATCAGCATTCTCTTGCATTTTCCTTACATTTCAAATACATTTCTGATTGCTTTTGCTAGTAAACAATACACAAATACAGGAATTATCTTAATGACGATATTGCACATTGACAAATCTGTTTCTACCATGTGAAGTACTGCAGAAGTTAAAGATATTAAAAAAGCCCATTGAGTCTGTCCTCAGTAAGCTTATTACTCCAAAGCATCAATTAATGTATCTGCAGTCCTCTTAATCTACTCCAGTGTAAACACATTTTCTCATTGTACATTTCTTCTTCCAAATTTCCTTTTAAAGCATTATATTATCTTATATTATTATATAGTGTCGCTCCCTGCATTCAGATATAGTTTACACAAGTATACCAATTTGTCTTTCATATCAACTCAATGTACTGCTTCGTCTAGGTATTTCTATTTCAATAAAAAATCTTTGTCGCAGCACATTTAACTTGGTTTTATTTATTATAGTGCAGTGGGAAACATTTTTGAAAAATGTATTTTTCATAAGTTACACTTGTGCCATACTTAAATTTCACTTCCTTTACTTCAACTCTGTTCCAATTTCACTAAAAGCTCCCTCTTAAGTTTACTGCTCATTATATCCTGTCAATGCATTTGTTTGCTTTTTATGTCGATGCATCCATATTATTCCATCTCTGTTTACTGGGGATTATGTCTCCACTCAGTCACCAAAGTTCAGAGTACTGAGTTTTTCCAGGTTCATTTGTGTCAAATAAAGGTATGAAGGGCTATAAGTAGTCATTATATGGTCCAAGTGTAAGAAATGAACAGATTAGGGTTTTTTGTTCACACTCAAAAATATTATTGCAGCACAGAAACAGAAAAAACAGGCTTGGTCTTTCCTAATTAACTGATTTAGTTAAACTATTTAAATGGTGACTTACTGTTGTTTCTTAAAAAGAGAAACATTGTTACACTACAAAATGTGCATATTAAAAGAAATTAGAGTAAAAGTTGTGGGTTTTCATCCAGGAGCGTCCAACAGGCAAACAGTAATTTTTCTTCAGCACTCAGTAGATACAAGTGCAAAATGCAAACAGTTTGAAAATACCAAGTGTGGACTAAATCCTGACAATCTTTATGCCTGCCATAAAGGGTATTTGGCCCTACCTCTTCTCTCCTGAGAAATAAAATAAAAATTTTACTTTTTCTGGGTTCAATGCGTAAGTATCAAATAAAAGTATCAAAAATAATGATTTATGATAATGACTCGTGTGTAAAAAAACCACCCTGCCACTAAAGTATTTTAAAATATGTTCTTCATTTAATTCTCTTCTCTCCTAACATACACAGTTAAAATCCATGTTCTTACAACTACATAAAAATAAAATTCAAGATAATTTTAATATATCAGCACTGAAGAAGTTTCTTATTTCTTTATACTTGGAATCTTTCTTTGAAGGTTAATTCACTGGAACTACTGGTTTCCTTCTGGGAGTTATTTTTTCTGGTCTCCAGACTTTCAAAATATTATTACTGTAATTAACATGTATTTGAAGACTTGATATTACTGCATTGTTTTCAAAGTCTACTGAATGCCTTGTACCAATCAACTTATTCATGGAATAAAATGACAGAGGCAAACTCAGAACCGTGTTGATCCAATACAGCAATCCAGCAGCTATCACAGACAAATCCACCTTAAAAAGTTATGATTTTAATTCTTCTGTAAGAACTGCAGAACTGAAGCAGTACTTAAAAATCCTTGATAATTTTAGCATCTTTGGCCTTCCCATCTACTTCTCAGATTATTTACGAAACCCAGCACATCGTCATGGTACTTTATAAATAAACAATAATGACAACTTTTCATGCAGAAACAGTTGAATCACCAGAGCATATTTGTTCACATCCATCACATTCTTATCCTTAACTGACACTGAAGATTGTACCTGTAATTTTTAATTCATAACTCACCATCTGAAGACACCACTGTCACTCCCCTTATGCTTACTTTCCTCATCAGAACCTCTGTCTTCAGATCAACATTTCGATGCAGGGAAGGAAGCTACTTTTTCCTGCTTGGATTCAGGCAGACAGGAATGGACATCAAAGCTGACCAAGAAAGTCCCAAAACCTTACTAAAATGGGATGGGATCCTAGCTTCTTCAGAAGACGAGAACAACTAGCCAGCAAGCACATGAACTAGATAAGAACTTCACAAAAGCAAAGCAGTGCACAAGCATTTTTCTTAAGTGTGTTACACATACTCTAGTGTACAATTACCAAGCATTCCTGTGGCTGCCCAGTTTACTTTTAGGCTTACCTTGTTGTAGGTAGTAGGCCAGACTCACTGTGGCTGGTGCCAGCTACAGCTAGAAATCCATCCAGAAGTGTTAGGTAGGTTACAACTAAAACCACTCCAACAGAAAAGGTAAAAACATGGGAAAAATTCCTTTCTTACCATCTTCTGCAAAATACAATTCTCACAGAAACAAATACATCAGCTCTTCTTCCCAGCTAAGGAAACTTTGCAAGGAAAACAGCTTTAACAACGTAAAAATTAACGTTTTATTTAAAGTTTATTCATTCAAAACGTTTAACCCTGAAGGTAAAGGGCCTACTTCAAAGGGGCCCCACAGGGCTGGTTGAAAGGTAATAGTTCACTTTCAAAACTCAAGTCTGAGACCCCTGTCCCCATGGCTTAAGCAAACAAGGACAAACCTAATCCCCTGAATTCTGACCTGGAGCAATACAAGACTTGGATTATCTGATGACATAATGTTGCTTACAATAGTTTCTTTTTTCAATAGAAGGATTTTTAACCTGTATTTGTCAGTTCAAATGCTCCATGTATCTTGTATCTGACATAACATGATGTTAAAAGTCACTGTAGTAAATCAAACTAATCTGAATGATCTGCCCTAAGAATCAAAGTCAGAAGTTTTCAAAGGTCTCAAATAACAGCTGAGATGAAGCTGTTTCTTGTTCTGCTGTTCCTTTTTACCCACACAGCTTTTTAATTTATATCCTGGTCATCAGCTGAAGTAATAGGAAATAGTAATAGTGCAAGATACAAAGCAAAGCAATTTGAAAATAGAACTCATTCCTCCCTTTTCAAATATCTTGCCTTCAAAATGTACTATCCATAATACTGGCAAATAAAAATGACTTAGCTGATTTTCTTTTAACACTTCTGAATGCTCTCACTGCCACTATTTCATATTATATTCAATAAAACTTTCACTGAATATTTCACAGGTGATCCCGTTAATTACACAAAATTATTCCACCCTGGCAGGACAAGATGCATAATTAGTTCACCTCCATGAGCTGCTGTGCCACTGACAGACAAAAATACTACACACACAGACACAGGGCAACCAAGATGCTGTGCGCTGAGCTCATGTGGACACCAGGTGTTCACCAAGCTGCTCAATCCCTCCCCTTTCCAGCTGGACAGGGAAGAGAAAGTAAGATGGAAAATGACTCATAGGTTGAGATAAGACACTTTACTAAAGCAAAAGTGAAAGTTTGTGCATTCAGAAGCAAAGAGAGAAAAAAAAGGTATATTCCCTACTTCCCACCAGCAAGAGATGTCCAGCCACTTCCTGGGAAGCAGGGCTTTGGCACGGGTAGCAGTTGCTCCAGAAGGCAAGCACTGCAAATAATGAATGCCCCTGCTTTCTCCTCTCCTTAAATTTCATATCTGAGCTGATGTCACAAGGTATAGATTTAACCCTTTGGTTAACTTGGGTCAGCTGTCCCAGTTGTGTCCCCTCCCAGGATCTTGCCCATTCCCAGCCTCTTGATGGGGGAAATGTTGGAGAGACAGCGCCGATGCTGAGCCAGCGCTGCTCAGCAGCAACCAGAACACTGGGGTGTTCTCAACACCTTTCTAGATACCAATGCAAAGCACAGCACTGGGAGGGCTGCCATGGGAAAATGAACTCCATCTCAGCCAGATCCAATACACAAGAACACTGAGGAATGTTGTGTACAGAGGTAACAGAATCCCTCTAAATTTCTGAACTAATACAGAAAACTACGTCAAGTAATTTTCAAGTACATGTAACAGGGCTGTGAGTTGGCCAGAGCTCTAAAGATCTGCCTAGTCCCTTTGCTCCCAGACAGAACTCAGAGGTCTTTCTACTATGGAAGACAAATGAGGAATAAGAAGGGGTTAATCCAGACCTCTCATGTCATTGCTTCCATACAGTTCAACGGAGAATTTGGTGGAGGTATTTTTTTCTGTTTCTTTGAGAATTGGGTTTTGAAAATTCATTGTGTTTGATTTGTATCAAAATCCCCACCACCACTTCTGGTCTTTTGGCAACCACCACGATGTCCCCATGCTGGTGTCTCATTGAGTTCAGGACACGAGCATGCGCTTTGAACGGAATCCTGCTCATTCCCACTCCTGTGCTGTGGTTTGTGGCACAATGCTGCCTCCAAGCATGATGATGGGATTTCTTGTGGGTGAAATCAAGTTCAAGCTCTGCTCCAGGGATGCATTTCATGCCTTTCAGAAGGAGAGGAGCACTCAGTCTGCAAGACCAGACTAGAACTACTCTGAAATTAAATACAAACACACATTCCCCCTCATCCCCGAAGTATTTAAAAAGGAGTTCTTTCTACAGCAGCACTTAATACTCCAGAAACCTCTCTGGGATGGACACCCAGTCCTCATCACCAGCTCCTTCGCCCCACAGGGCCGGCTGTGTTGGAGCCCTAACAAATGCCCTGGTCAGCCAGGCACCTGCTCACCATCTGCCCTCCTGCTGGCTGACAGGTACCTGGAAATCACAGGTGAACAGCCAGCTTTACCCCAGGCAAAATTTCCGGGCAGATTAAGGCACCGTACCTTCTTGTCCTCAAGCGTCATCATGGCAGTTTCTATATTTTACGTCGTGATGAGGAAAAGAAAATACTTCCTTCTGATCACCATCACCCCCCTCCCAGGGGATGTCAGACGAAAATCCAGGCAATAAGCACAGGAGATGCTCAATTAATTTACTTACAGATTGCTGAGCTTCCATACTTTTCCTGGAAACATTGAAAACACATGACAAGTGACCTCCCCCAAACCCCTCCCTCTCACACCTCTGCCACAAGCCCCACAGACCCGTCATTCAGTCAGGCCTGGAAAGGCAATGCAGGGATGCTGTCATTTATCATCAGCAGCTATTGCCATTTTATCACATTATCTGTGACCTCTTAGGCATAAAAAGAATAAATTCTTTGGTCATTTCCCTTACAGCATGTGCAAGAAACCCAGCACAATCATTTTTCTTTGTATTGTTGTGATGGGACAAAACGGCAATGACATGATAGGTAGATGTGAAAATGCAGTAAAAGACTGAAAGGAAGTACAGGTTAATCATTAAGCCCTACCTCTGACAACTAAAGAGGTATCCAGTATTTACCTGAAGGATGGTGTTCCACTATATTGACAATGGTCATTTGAATCTGTATGATATTTAGCAGTTTACTGCTTTCCTACAAGCTATGGATCACCACCGCTCCCTGTAATTTTTCTTTTTTTCCTATACTCTCAAAAATAAAAATCCTGCAACCTAAATTCATCCTTTTCAAATGACAGAATTCAGAGACATATTTGTCTAGAGGACCAACAGCCTGACTCCCCAAGGTGCTTTGTTTTGTGCGGATTTTTAACTGTTCCTAAATACTAAATGTCATTTATGAACAACGTCAACATATGTCTTACCAGAACCAAAAATGACAGCGTTAGCTGTCAAGGTAAACATGAACTTTGATTCCACAAATAATTTGTATCATGAATAAAACAAAATTTTCACTTGCTTTCAACTACACTCTCTGAACAACAAATACTACAGATAAAAGTACAGATTTAGCTTTAGACAAGACTACAGATTTTGGTAAATGCTAAAATTAAGTCAACCTGCACGTTGTCTACGGTACTCAATCCAGAAAGCAAATACTGTAATATTGCATTCCTGTCACAGACTACACATTCCTTACGGTTAACCTAAAAACTGTATTTTGAGTATCTTTAAAAATAGCAAAGCAATGAACATTCTTTTATAAAATGGATCTTGACTTTGAATGCTGGACCAATTACAAAGAGATGATTTTTCACTATAGAAAATGGAAATGTATCTCTCTCACAAACATGATTAAAATCAATCAAGTACCATGCTATCATCTTGCACAAAAGAACCTATTGATGTATTTCTGTCAGACTGGTAAGAGCAAGTTTCCCCATTCTGTATTCATTAAAGTAAAGTAAGATCTTAGTCACCTTGAAAGAACACAGAACATGTTCTGCACTCTCTGTTCTTGACAAAAATCCCAAAAACTGCAACTATCACTCTCACCAGGCTCATAATGTAAGTGCTTAAATATACAACTGATATGTCCTGGGAAGAATTAAATTCAGAAAAAGTTTGTTTTAAGTCATTCAATATCCTTTTATTTTATTAGAAATCCCCAAAGTATAACTTTTGCTACTCATGTGCCAGCTCCTATTGTCAGTTGGTATTTTCTCAGCTTGGCTATTGTCAAGATTTATTGACAATAACATTTAGACACATACTCCATCAAAACGCTGTATAAATACATACTGTATTAAGTAAGTCTTGCAATCTTTGATCATACATGCTGTACCATCAGCCCTCTCCATACAGACCTCATTAATGGTGCCATTAAACTGATGCGACGTAAGAAAGTTTTTCCTGTGAAAATGGTACCTGTTTGCAGGAATGGGCAGCAGCAATAATTTTTACCAACACCAGAGTATCAGGATAGCATCTGGAGAGACTACACATGAAGTGAAGAGCTCTGAACACTGGAAGGGCAGCAGCTTACTTTAATGCCTGCAGCATGGATGCCATAAAAACATTTCAAGATCCTGCTACTGAATTCTGGCAAAGGACTTTGTTCTTGAATACTTTTATAATGGTTTGCACATTGTCTTAGAAAGCCAGTTTTAAGTTTTAGAGGAGAAAAAAGCTTGCTGGCTTCAAGTGTTTTAAATGTTTTGGGGGGGTTTTATTTTTTCATATTTAAACATAACCTTTCCCCCCAGCATATGCATCATATCTCAATTTAATTCCAAATTAGTAGTGGCTGTTTTACACAGCAGAAGGCTGAAATCTAGCAGCATTGTGAAATCCCCTCCCTATATTTTTACTTTACAGATTGAAGCAGCAGTAGTTTAATTGTCTAGAAAGCATTTGCAATTAAAGAACTGTCAGCCCTAAGATTTCTCCTTTCCTTTCATACCTTGGATTACTCCTATGGCATTAGAATTTTGGTATAATATAATGTATATACTCATACCTGTTACACAAGAAATCATCCATCGATAATACAAAAATAATCCTAGATTACATAAGAATTTACTAGTGAATCCTCAGGGTGATTTATATGTTCTTTTAAACAGTTGTCATTTCAATAAGTAAAACACACTAATTTTGCACACACAAGATGTAGCTGTAGGCTCTCCAAGTAGCTGTGAGCTTGATTGAAAGTGATATGAAAAAAACAGACATCTAACTTGTTCAGCCTGCGTTTATAAATTATAAATACTACTTTCATTGTTATATAAATTATTTTTAAAAGTACTAAGAAAGTCTAAGAGGAAATCTTTTTAATATGGCTAAAAGGTTGCACTTCCTAGTACAGGAAAGAAACAGTGCCCAATTACAGAAATAACTTTTTTTTTTTAATTTTAAATACAAGGTACAGAAGAAGACCTTCAAAACAGTAGCTACTGAAACATTAAACTTAATGAGTAACTTAAAGATCAAAGGATGGTAACACAAAGCTCTTCATGACTTTCATCTCTGCAATAAAGCTGCTATACACTGACTTAGAGCTATACTGGGTTTTAGTAGCATCCCCTTTACCAACACCCACCACCCAATAAAAAAAAAAACAAACTACTGGCAGCAACAGACAGGGAAAGCAGAAATACAGTTCATCACAGAAGAACATAGACACAATGATTATTTTTAAACTGAAACTTCTTATGCTAATATCTTTTTTGTTGTCAGCATTTTTTAGGTAAAGTGGCAAGGATTAAAACTCATGGAGAAACCGAGTAAGTTGTGTACCATCAAATAATAAATAAACACCATTAAAATCACTGGGTTTGACATCTCAAGAGTTAAATTAGAGCCAGGGTATTTGGCAGAATTCAAAGCAGAACTATTCACAGATGAAGTACACCTGGTGAACACGTTTGCTAGTGTCAAGCCAAAAGGCACTTGGAAACTATCCAGCATTGAGTACATCCAAATACCAGTGTACTATTGTACAGGCAACAACACTATTTTGATACTAGCAGGATTCTACTTCTGTATTAAAAACAGTGAGTCACATGTTTACAAGTACTACACTAGATTGGCAGCTTCTACCATACAGAAAGAAACATTGCATAGATTGTTTTGGTATTTCTATGTCTGTACCCAAAACCACTGAAATCATGGGTTTGGTAATATTCATATAAGTACACGTGAATACATATTAGAAGTAGATTTTCACCAGGTCATTTATTTTAATGCCCAGAAGAGACCAATGTGATCATAAAGCTAAGAACCTCTCCCAGTAATAAACACGTCAAGCCACCAACTTGGTGAAGTTTTACAATACTCAGTCTTAATTTAGGAAGGTAAAAAGTTTCCATTACAGTTCCTATGTCTTCCAAAGCTTAATTAATCTCACTTAGATTTTCACTGGCATTCTTATTCTGAATGCATTTAAGTTCTCAATGACTGTATCTTATTATTTCCCAAATTAAAATGTCTTTGACATCAGACATCTTTTTTTCTGGGACATGATCAAATAACCTCCTGACCTCAAACAAGTACAACAGATTTATGAGAACACGTTCAATGATACAGCACAGATTCTGTAGTTCTTAAATCATGCTTGAAACTAAAATATAACACCTTTTTCTGGTCATCTTTCTCAGTAGTAGCAAACAAAAGTAACACTCCTTAATTCTGCTTTTTATTCCTTACTTTTGGATCCAAGATCATATTAACACTGCACTTTCAGTAATATCACACCAGGAGCAGATGTTTAACTGATTATGCACCATTATAATTAACTGCTTTTCAGTGACACGGTTTTGGAACTGTTTTCTGGAACATGCAAGTACAAACTATTTTCTTTATTCTGGATATATGACAACATTCTTGGCCATGTTAAAATGAATGCTGATCTATCAAGTCCAGCTCGCCAAGTGATCCGTGTTACTCTACACAGCTGCCCCAGACTGTAATCATTTCACCTGGCTCTGTCTTCTGAGAACTTGGTGTGTTCTATCTGGATCATGAATAAATACACTGAACAGCAACAAGCCATCAGGAGCAGGTCAGACAGGAATCCTTGTTACTCACTGTCCTGTCTCTGACAGTGGTCAAGAGAAGATATACAAATACAAAAACCACAGTAAGAAGCTGCAGCTAACCTGCTTTTAATTTCTTATGAAATTCCAATAATTTTTTGCCTCCTCAGTCCTATAATATGGAAAACAGTGAATAATGTTCCCTATTTACTTTTAACACACATTAGACATTTTCAGGATAAAAGCCCCTCAGATATTCATCATTCCTCACATACAAGCCTTCCCACAACTCTGCCTATTTCTATACCTTTCCTTGTCCTGTTATGCCCTTTTTGACATGGAAGAATCAGTGCTGTGTCAGAATCAGTGTGCAAGATGCAGGTGCACCACTGTGGGCTTACACAGCAGGAACAAGGTGTTTCATTCTGTCATGCATGTTGACTACTGCTGAGTTTTCATTTTCACAGGGTGTATCCTATCTCCAGAGCATCCCTCCTGCAGATAACAAGTGCCTCGTTCACAGTCCATTAATGTGTAAGCAAAGGTAAAACATTCCACATACCCCTTTTCACTTAGTATTGACCAATGCTGAATTAAATCTGGATTTTATAGGAATCTTGTTCTTGATCACTTAAACTTACAGAAAATCACAGAAAAGCAGAAGAAAAGACTTGGACAGCTAACGGAATATTCCTAAATTCAAGACATCAACTAATATTCTCATTCTTTTAAATACTGGCAAACTAACCTTAATAAAATACTACTTGTTCAGTGATCTATATGTCTTTTTCTGCAGAGTAACTACTATTAAATACAACACAAAAACAGACAAAAAAATACTGTTTTAACACAACACTTGCAAGCTCAAAGTGAGCACACATTCCCCTATAACCACATCTTCACTCAGGGCTGGGGAACTCATCAGGACCCCACAGCATCCTCCTCCCCACAGCATCCCACAGCTGCAGGATAGCCTTCAACTCTGACCCACTGTCCACAACAGACATTTCTCCAGACCTTGGCAGAAGAGATCTTTCTCTGATGACTGGGCAGGATGTCCTCTGCGCAGTCTGTAAATCTTCAAACCATGCACGCAGACTGATATAGGGAGGAAATTATCTAAATTTTAAGCATTTTGCCCTGCTGTAAAAAGCACCCAGTTGATGGGGTGTAAGCATGTGTTAAGTCTGTCACTAAACATATGCTCTTTCATGGTTAATCAGGCAGATAGCAGCCACCCTGCACGGTCAAAACTGGCAAAGGCTTTCCTGATGAAGGCTCAAGGAGAGGACTCTCCTACTCCTCAATTACTGGAAGGTGGCTCCCATAATTTACACCTTAAAAAACAAAACTGAAACACCCTCCTCTGCAAAAAGCACACTGGAAACAAACAGCAGTATAGCACAAAATCAGCAAAATGGTGCAGAACAAAGTAAAACACAAAAGGTAAAAGCCCAGCAGCCCGTCCTAAGCCCAGAGATAGGGATGAATCTTAGGTTTTGTGGCCAGATGTTCAGAGAGGATCAGCCTCATGCATGTCCCACAGAAATAACAGGGAGAGACTATACCAAGGAGGGAGCATTACAGAGAGACTTCTAGACTGGCTAAGAAGTACAACCCTGTATAAAATAACATTTTCAATGTTTTTACCTTTGTTTCCCCTAGTCAAAAAATGCAGGGTCAAAATCAGAATTTTTCTAATTCTAGTTTCATTCATTTTCTTCCAGTCTCAGATTAAGAGTGGTGATCCATACCCAGTAAGTAACAAAACCTATTCAACTTCTTTCAGCATAGTATAACTATAGAATAGAGTGAAAGACAGAAGTGAAGTGTAACCCAAAGTGTTATCAATCAGCAGAGTAATGCTGCAGTCTTTCTGAAAAAATACACTGCCAGCCTCAATAACCAATGAAAATTATTTTTAGCACTGAAAAATGAAATTAAAAAAGACCAATGACCAGCACTCTCATACCTTCTGAAGGCATTTACCTCCTCCAAAACCTGTTTTCCCTGGCATGTGTTATTGCAATTTAGCAGGTTTTTTTTCTTGGTCAGACCATCTCCCTCTCTGCTTTCTGCAGTGCCAACAACTAAACAAAGCCAAAAATACTGGCCTCAAGACACAAGGAAAATTGAAGATGCTCTTATTGTTCAGGAATACAGAGGGAAACAGGAAAATCTATCAATCTGACACAAGAAAACTAGGCCAACCAATGAGAAAGCTGACTTTGAACTTTTATTCATTTTTCATTAATCCAAAATGTTAAAAGCAGGAATAGAGCTTCTTTCATTTTTCCTAGAAGACCAAAGCATTTTCCCATGGATTGAGTTAAATACAATGATTTTTATTATAAAAAGTTTTATCACTGTTCTCTCTTCACAGTGTTGAAAACAAAAGAATGCACGCTATTAGCAGAATTAATTAACTTTAATTCCTGACATTTCATCACCGCCTTACCTTTCAGCTTACTGAGAGTGACTAACAGATAATAAGAGAAAAGCAGAGATACACATTCCCCTGTTGAAGACCAAACCTGGTCCGTTCTCCCAAGTTTGAGAACCACATCAGCTCTGACTGAAACAAACTGGAACTCAGAAATAAACAAAAGCAGGATGATTCCTTGCCAGCAGGCAGCTGAGCTGTGGTACTTCTTGCCATGGGATGCTCCAAATGCAAGGAACTGGCATGGGATCTGGAGGGAGGCTGGATCAGGCTGTGGAAAACGAATCCATTTTGGTAAATCAAATGCACAGGAACTGCAACTCTGAACTGCAATAGAAGATTCTTGTGGAAAGTATCACAGTGTTACTTTACTGTAGGCACCTGCTTTAAAAATTTTTAGTCTGAAGACAAGATACTGGGATATTCCATGGCTCTTCGGCCTGGTCCAGGACAGCCACATGTATTTTTATTAATGGTCAAGACTGCAGAAAACAAAAAGCTGTGTAACCATAAACATTTTTGAAGTCCATTTATCATATCTTCACTTACTCCAGAACAGTATTATTAACTGACAACTCACGCAAAACAGCAAAGCAGCAAGTAAAACGGCCAGGAAACCCACCTGCCATAGTTCTTCAGACTAAAACTTCTTCCAAAGCTTTATTACCTATTCTCATTTCAAAAAGGAAACACCGGCCAACCAAAAAGGCTAACAGACTAACTAATCATATGGAACAACTGCCTCAACACATAATTCAGTACCACCATTTTGACAGAAACTTTCAGAGAAAGAAAACAAACCAACTTGACTTAAGTGCTATTTAATAAATGATTACTTGAGGAATTTTATTTGTTTAAAACAATCACTCTGCTTCAGCTAAAGAAGTACTTTGGAAAGCTAGCATAAAAAAATTATTTGCTCCCAAACTGAGGCTTGGCACCTAATTCCTCTTCATTACCAAGTATCTTTGTAACTAAGTATTCTATTTGTAAAGCAGTCACAATAACAACACCAAAATAGTTGACCTGAGTTCTTCAAAGGTAAGTACAGAAAACAAAAATTCAAACAGCATTTAATTAGACAGAGAGTCTGGCAACACACACTCTTAGTCTTATTAAAAATATATGAAAATATATGGAGGGTATTTTCATTTGAAGTAATTTTGTCCAATTAGCAGTACTGCTGTATTACTTATTTTAAAGAGAGATGTTGTCCTAGTCAGCAAGTTACTGTTCAACTGTGTAAAATAGTTATGAAGGTCATTTCATAGATCAATTCACTGACAGACTTGTTATTAAATATAGGCACAAATAAATTAATTAGAATTGTTTTAAAAATAATACTTTATTAGAAACAAATTTATAATGATAATCAATAATCATTAAGTATTTTGCAGCAGTAACTTCATTTGCTCTAAATGGAGATTATAATTTATTACATTTATTTAGCTCAGGGTTATTTTTTACTTCATCAATCTATATTGCTGACTCTTTATATTGTTATTTATGACTTTTAATTGTGCAGAAAGGGGAGAGAATTATGAATAGTACAACAATAAATGACCGTTCATGTTTTTTCCCCCACATTTTAAGTCTTAGGAATTTCCTTATTCATCCTTTTATTATAGAAGTGAAAGATAAAGAAAAGTGTTAGAAAATTTACTTTCTCTTTTTCTGCAAATCTCATTAGTTTAAACAGAAAAAAAAACAGAGACAACAGAACTAGAATATCTGCTAGAGCTCCATAAGGGCTAGCAAGTATATAAATACACCAGGTAACTCTTAATTTAACAAGAACAACAGTTGGCATTCATTTTGTACACTAAATCACAAAAATAAATACCAAACATCTATGATTGACAACAAGTCACTTTTTGATGTTCGTATCTCAAATGTGTTGTCTTCTGCTCTTCCTCAGGTATACTCGGGGTCCACAAAAAACAGGTCCTCAAACCATAAAACCTTAATGTGACTCTACTAGCACTGGTGCTGAAGAAAGAAAAGGAAAGCAAAGGAAGGAAAGCATGAGTCACAGAATAAGAACCTATAGAACCACAACTGCTGTCTTACCGCTCCCACTGGATGGACTAAATATTCTCACCAGTCTCCCAGCATTACAGGAAAAAAGTATTGAACTTCCCCCCATAAGACCCTTACGTGATATAGCCCAGGCAAACAGCAGATTAATTTTCCAAGAGCCTACTGTTTACCAATCATGGAGGGATAAAGAAACAAACCACAGATACTATTCTCACATGCACCAGAAGTTTAACAGCTACCTGAATAGCTACCTGGTGTCATAATTCCCACAGCTTGACTCTAAGTACTATGTAATCCAAATTCCTCTAAAAATTGTAATATCGTACTTTGAAGAGTTATTTGAAGCATAATGTGACAAAATTTTGCTATTCTCCCTCTATTACCTTGCTATAGGTGAAATGCTGTGTGACTCCATCAGGGACTCCAGTAAAACAAACTCTCCTGATGAAAATGTTGGTAGAACAGAATTCACAAATGCCTTCCCAATACAAAAGCCTTATAACGATAACATCAATTACGGAGAGATTAAAAAACTGTTTTCTTCCAATGAAAAGAATGTTCCATTTATGCATTTTGACTGTTTCCTTTCCTACATCCTGTGTGTAGTATGGATAGAAAATCATGTCTTTTACAAAATTAGCACAGATTTGTCAGCTGTTACCTCAGCTGACAAATAGCCACAGCTGAGAACAGTTCATTAACCTGATCTAATTTAAGATAAAGATTTATGATAACTATGTGAATAATACTAGCTGTGTCACAGTCCAAAAGCTTAGATTTGCTTATGTAAACTTTAGTTTTATGGCTCAAGAACTGCATGGAGAATAACAGCACACATTAAGATTTCATCTTTATCACTGTAATTATTTGCGTTACACACATTTCACAGTTTTTCGAGGACAGTTGCAATACCGTTTGAATGTTGCCACAAAGTTGTAGAGAAAACTGGAAATTAAACTTCTCCTCTTCCCTTCTAAACAGCACACAATGCTGGGGATGGAAAACAATTCTGATCATGGCTGTTCCCTCTGATCATCAGCGGCATGTCTGGTGGGTCAATATAAAATCACTGCTTGACACAACCACATTCAGACCTCTCTACTCCACTAGCCGCAGTTTTAATGATAAATTCTAAGGAGACAGAGTGAGAGATTCAAAAGATTTTTTTTGTTTCTCAGTTGTGTAATAGGATCAACTCCATCTGCCTGGCCCCAATTCCGGGCACGGCTGAACTCCAGGACTTAATTCAGATCTCTCTAAGGACCCATGTCCTCACTTATTTCAGTTCCACTCAGCAAGTTCAGAAGAGAAGGATAAAATGAGTCAAGGATCAAAGGTGATGAGGGAAGATGTAATAGAGGGTTTTAGAAAAGCAGAAGAAACTGGGAAGTCATGCAAGACTAAAGAAGTGGTGGAGACCGTGAGCTGAAAGCAGAGCCTGCAGCACACGGCAGTGAAAGTGCAGAGGCTGGCACAGAGGTGGAGCACGGAAGAGAGGTCCTCAAAAGCAGAGCTGATGAGGAGGGAGACAGGTTTATTACATTTTTAGAAATGCACTGGCAGTCTGCAATTCATATAATCAGTGAACAAAAACAAGATGGAGATGAGAAGAAAAAAACAGGCAGAAGTATCAATAATAATAGGGGGAAAAAAGCAAAGTGTTGAACTGAAAGCTTCTGGGAATGGGACAGATGGGACACAGTAAAGAGGATGGTCCATGGATGATAAAGAACTAAGCATTTTTCTTTGTAGTGTGAAGTTCCCCAGGTAAGACACATGTTAATGTATAAAGATTCATGAGTTAGGAGTTCACAGGAGTTAGGAGTGCTGGAAAATTTTATTTCTCAAAACTGGTAATAGCTTTTGGTTTTCTTTTCCCTCTCTCTTAAATACTTGTAGGTTTCCGCTTGTGCCAGATTGTTAGCACATTCCGTTAGAGAAATCTTTCCTACCATTTCAGTATACTTCCTCTGAAAATTCTAAAAAACCTAATCTGGTAATAAAGTTGCTCACAAACAGATTATGATCTTCCACCTCTCCCCACTCAAAAAAACTGGTACCATGCACATTAATTTCTAATGCAAATATCAAACTAAGTGTTGCCAAGGAACAATTAATATACAATAATGTTATGTTCAATTCTTCCATTATTTTTTTCTTCACATTTTCCAGGCTTGGTTTTGTTACTACTTTTAACCTTATTTTCCATTCTATGATGCAGTTTGTTTTTATCTCAAGTCACAGCACACATAAACCCTTTACCCTCCCAATTAATACTTTCATTTATAAAACATGAGTTCTCTGGGACAGGCAATCTCATAACACAAAGAGAGAGGTTTTATGAAGAGACATTATCTTGATTGATATTAATTCTTCAATAAACAAGGAGAATCATAAATGTTCATAATTTGGAGACCCTGACTTACCAGGTTACTTGAAAGCCATAATGATACCTTAATAACATAGAAAATAGAAACCTCATTGTGTGTTGTACAAAGCCTACGGTAGAAATGCTGAAAGCACAGGCCAGTATCCTTCCATCCTCGTGAGTTTTGATGAGTAGCCACTCAGCAAAGGCAAGCTTAACATACAAGTTTGAAAGAATTTACTTACTTATGCACAGCTATCAGCAAATCCAGATTCTACATGATCTAGGAATAAATCTCAGGTTTTTGCAAAGACTTACAGGTCTGTGAGCATAACACCCATAAACCGCTGTGTTATTGGCAGAACTGTTTATGCATTTGACAAACTGCTGTTCAGATAAGATGATATCCAACTAAGTACAGAAAAGAAACTGTCAACAACTCTGCAAGGCTGTAACAGAAATGGCAAAAGCAGCGCTTTCATGGCTAACCATACCTTCAGAATACCCTCAAATCAGTCCCAGGCATGAAAACACAGTTGGAACTGATTTAGGGTGAGGAATGGCATGTTGCCACAAGAGTAAGAACAAAGCCTAAACTGTGTTCCCTGTATTACATAATTGCTAAAGTACATGAAAAAATGTTAATATTATGGATAATACAGAGGTTTTAGCCAAATTATATTTGAGAAGTCTAGAACCAGACAGCAAACTTGTGACTGATCAAAAATAATCACAGCTGACTGGATAAGTACATACCCAACCTTTTCATGGTTTGTATGCTTTTATTGCTGTAAGGGTTTGGATATTCCATTAGAAACGTGGAAAGGGAGGAATTTTAGAATCAATAGGCTATTTTTCCTCAAAAATCTAAGGCAAATAGCATAAACAGCAATTATTGAAAACATGCATCAATATTATTGAGTAGTGAAAACCAAGCTGGCAAAAGCTCTGGCTCTCAGATGTGCATGAACAAAGGCTGTAAGGTGCAGATATACAAATTTAGGTTTCCTATTGGCTGCCAGAGCAGAAGTTCCTTGGTAAAGGTACTCTGCCCTTTAACTTTCAGATTTATGCCAGCTCTGTATTATAAAACCAAGGCAAAAGACATCAGGGAGGAAAGTAGGGTTGGATAAGCTAGAACATGGTTGAATCCAACAGCTGCAAAATTTTTGATGACAGAGCGTCTCAAATAGGGAGAAATTTTGCACAAAAACCTAGTTTTTCTTTGGCTATTTCTGCCTAGAAAGCTTCTGGGTCTGTGTAAATAGCAAAGGAATAAATGGGCTTCTAGCATCACAGGGGTTAATATGATTCTGTTGTTGTAAAGCATCTAACATTTAAATAATATTTGTGATTTTAAACCTCTGAAGATGCAGAAAAAGTACAACATATATAAAATTTTAAACCTTTGGAGTTTCATTTTAATAACATTGTTCAGACCCCTTCTTTCTGGACCTTCCCCTTTCACCTCTCTCCTAACCACTCCACCACTCCCTACTCTTTACCTCACCCGGTGTTTTATTACGCTGACAGGGTATTTAGAAGTGGACAAGGAAAGAAAAATATACTTTGAGAAATGTTCCATGATGCCTTAAAAAAAAAAAAAGGCACCCCGTTTTCAAACCTTTTAAGAACAATCCATTTTAAGGGATGACACTACTTTGGTCCCAAAGGCCAGCAACTCATGCAGCTTCTTATAAAAGCAAATTCCATATACATAAATCACCTTCTCCCTGGCACCAACTCCCTGCAGGAGATGAAAATACATACACTTCAGAAACTAATTTCTGTTGCACATTTCTTTAGATAGATAAAATTAAATAGATTTTATTACTATTAGGCCAACATACCAAAAAAAAGAAAGATAAGAGAGCCAACAAGAGACATTAAATCTCCTCCTCTTTAAGACAAACAAGGTCAGTAGCCAGACAACTGACAAATTATACCATATCATAAAACCCCAGCTTCATTTAGGACTTCTCAATAGGTATCACATTATATAAACTTACATGATGAAACTCCCTTCCCACGTGCATTACTCGCTCCCTGGCAGTTTATTTTTACCTCTGGAATGAAACTAAGTGTAAGATCACAATACTACAAATAAGCTAGTATGCAACAAAAATAGGACTTGATTTCTACATTAAATTACCAAATTAATGAACTTTTCTATGCTGTGAAATTATTTTATCTGTTTCCAGATATTCTTATCCCATTCTCTTACACAAACTGCTTTCTCATAAAAAGTTACACTGAGGATGTAAAAGCACCAGGAGGATTTATGGCACTGTTTTAACTCATGATGTTTACAGTTTAATAGTAATAGAGAAAGAACATCAGGATGACTCATATACCCTTAAAAAGTTATGGTATATGGTAACTATTAAAGTAGCATTTATGGTATTTTGGACATTATTTCCTATGAGAGTTCTATCTTCATTAACAGAATTTTTTCCACACTTTAACTAAACTAGAATTTACCTAAAATTTCCAATGATGCCAATGCATCAGTTTCATCCAAAAAAGTAATCATTTGGAAGTGGTCATACTGCTAGTACTTTCTGCTATTCCCAAACAAAGAAGAGAATTCAGGTGCAGGTATTTCCTTGTCAGAAATAACAACAATAAAATATAGTGTGGACACTCTAGATGAATATATAACATGTAGTATCAAGGAAGATTAGATTAATATTTGAGTAATGTTTTAAGACTTTTCACCTCTAGAACCTTTCTCTTCTCCATACTTTGCTCTCCCCAACCATCTGTCCCAGACCTTCCAAGTCTTTGGCATATTTTATGTAGGCTTCCCTATTAGGAGTTTCTTTCACAAACTGTTTTTTCTTTTTCTTTATTTAAGAGTTTCAGAGAAAGTGTGTATAAATATGTATATACACATAAATAATGGAGCAGGAAACCTGTTTCTTATTCTTTTTTTCCTGCCACTTTGAGTGAACACAGTAAGCTAACCAAGGTGAAAAAGTTTGCAAAAACCTTTATAACAAGAATCAACCTACCTTCTTTAATAATGCTGTTATTTACAAATTAGCAATGCTATGTTCAGTCTCAAATCAATAAAGAAGAATACGTGAGTTTTAAGATGCAGAAATAAAACTACTAAATGATATTTTTTGTTCAATCTTTCTTCAACTCTTTGTTTGCTTTGGCTAGCTTAAACGCTGAACTCTTTGGGACATAAAGAACATTTTTGTGATCTATTTTTAAAACAAAACGCTTATATCAAATAAACCATATTGACATACTCTAAACTGAATACAGGAGTGTAAAAGACCAGACTAGACATGAAAAAAATACAGTAATATAATAACTCTGAAGAAATTCCAGTAGACATGATATAAATGCATGTGACATAAAAGTAATTTTGGGACAGAGAAAAGTGGGGCAATGCTGCTTTCGGAAGACTATTTAATGTTTGTGAACTGCTTTGAAGATGAACACCCCTTCATACATATTATGGCTATGGATTACCACTGGAACCATGTAGCCTTACCCTAAAATTGAGAATCTGAGGAATTTGAGACAACCTCCAATTCAAAGTCAGAAGAAAGGCATAGACATAAAAAGCATTAAGAATCCTATATGATAAAGAATTGCTATAAGCCATACACTACTATAAATTGTCTTCGTTTCTATTATGACTGTTTAAAATTACACCTTTTCATAGGTGTATCTCTGGGTAAAATTTGTAAAAATATCAATCTTCAGTATACATGTTGGACTTTCTCTTGAATTGAGGGAGGAAAAAAAACCAAGTGATGCTACTATCAGAAACTAATGGCATTTATAACTTCAAAGTATATTCTGCCCAGTGATACCAAGACATGTATTGAACTGAGAACTTCCAAGATTAAAAGGATAAAGTTTTTAATACCACTTGACAGGAAAGAAAAAAGTATATAAGTAACCTACCAATATACTGTCCAGTAGAGAATCTAAGAATATACAGTTTGAAATTTCAAACTGTAGAAGTTTCACATTCAAAAAAGCAGCAAAAAAGTTTCTAGCCCAAATTTCAGCAACTCAGTCAAAAAGTTAAACAACTAATTTTTCCGTCAACATAGAAGAGAAAGAAGATCACAAATAGTCTTATTCCCTAGAGTTACACTTTAACAACCCAATTGCACTGATGAAAAAAAAAAGTAAAATATTGGTTTGATACAAGAATTCCCAAGCATTCAGCCATAGAGTCTAAATGAGAAAGCTACATTATTCTGAAGTGATATAACTCCTCCTTGTTGGGTCTACACTTCAATGCCTACTGAGAGTGAAATGGTGAGAGTAGATCCCATAAATTAGCGATTCAACAGCTGTATTCTTCATGGAAAAAAAAAAAATAATAATTTCCTTTTTCCACCCCATCCCAAAATACAAAGCACAGAGATGCATGTTGCAAATTCATAAGGACTAGACACCCTTTTAACAAGATACATGCAAATACTTTGTGAAGCTACAGCTAAGTTTTTTCTTTTGATCCACATCAAGCACATGAATCCTGTGTCCAAAGGACTAAAATACTAAATAAAGAGAGTGAAACAGAGTGCAGAACAAGGGAGTTTTTTGTTTGGTTTGGGTTTTAATATAAAATAAAGAGGAGAGAATAGTTGCTTTATCAGCTTATATTTTGATTTTATTTCTAGTGTGATTGTTTATCATTGGGAGCATTCAGACAGTACTGAATAGCTCTAGTGTTCATATGATTTCAAAGAAACTCTGCAGACTTCCCCACCTCATAAGCTGGAAATAATTGGTCCAAACCTGTCAAGAATAAGCATTTCTTCAGTGACTTCACACTAGTTTGTAGTCACTGTGACTGTGTCAAAGGTATTTCTAGTAGCAATAGTTCAGTACATATATACCATAAAGAGCCTAAATTGTCAAACTCAGACAAGGTCCATGGTCACTTAGGTGAAAGAACATTAAGCTACCAAATCATAACTTCTAAATCTGCTGATAAGTAACATTACTGAGAATGTAAACTAAATGTTACACATCTACAACTTCACCTCTTACTGGCTGAAGAGATAGAGCGGAGGTAACTCTCATCTCCGCAGAGCAGTTACCAGAGTTTGGCTTCGATCTTACCTTCCAAAAGATCATAGCACTAGGGAACCAGCATCCCTATATAATGAATAATCTGCCCCAAACCCCCAAAATGTTTATTACATTGGTTCATTACAGTGTTACTGCATCTGAACATATATTCTTTTATTCACCTCTATATTTCTTAACTGTTAAAACAATCCAAAAGGTTATGTTCCATATGTTATAGCTCTCTTTCTCTCTGTGGGCCCGTAAAACTGAATGGAAGCAGGCAGCATCTACCAGAATATTCTCTTTTGCCTGCATCACCTATGCAGCTACAAATACAAATGTAAGAGAACTAATACTTGAGCTCATTATCATTACTTTCTACAGCTGGCAAAATCCCACAAGTGTAGCTTATTTCATAAAAACCAGTTTCTCCTGGAAAATCTTAGACATATTCAAGTTGTCACCTGTATGTTCCAGCTACTGAAAACTACTAACACAGATTTTAAATGTTTTTCCTTTTTACCTTCAATATTTAGCCTTAAATTTACTTCTTGGAAAGAAAAAAAAAGAAAAAAAGAAACCCACAAAATGAGAAGAGAGACTGTAAGAGGAAAGGGATAAGTTTAGGTGATACATGGTACTATATTTGTCCATGTGAAATACAAAAGAAAAATCAAACTGTATCTTCTAGATCAACTAAGGCCAGCTAATCAGCTCTCAGGTCAACAGCTATTTGCAATTAAGTTTAAAAAAACTAACACAGTACCTTTCTAATGAGTTTAGATCAAGTGCTACCTGAAATGAATGTGTTTAGGGTGATAGGATCAAGTTTGCTACTGGTGTCTTAAGTCATATGTATAAGTGAGCAAATCCTCCCACCTACCACTTCAAACACACCACCTCCCCTGTTCATCTTTTCTCACTTCTGTTTCCAATTCACTTTCTTTTCACTGCAGTGAATACATACTTCTGTTGATCTCATGGTTAGCTGGATTCATCGACTGGTACTTACCTCAGCAAAAGTTTCTTAAAAACCTAAATATGACTCTGTGAATCAATGTTTAAGAGGAAAAACCTTTGCAGACATACTGAGTGTGAGAGTTTTTATAGATTTTTAACCAATAGGAAAAAATAGTTCCTGCCTGCCCAAGACATCGACATTTTATAATTTTGGTGAGTACCACCTCTAACTACATAGCCAGTTATACAAACTAGAGAAGTAGCAGTGAATTTATCACCGACGTTAAAACTTATGCTGGTAAATAATGTAATACTGTAAACCAGCCTATTGAAATTTAGCAGGAAGTGCAATTATTGTAGCTTGTATAGAAGCAAAAGTTTCCTAAATAAATAATCAGCATACAGATAATCAGCATCAAGTCACTCAACATTATAGCTAAAACTGAACTGGAGCATACACAGCACATCTGTACATTTACAAGCACAAGCTCCCCAGATGTTATAAATTACTATCTTTACCAGTTGCCTCCTGAAAGTGTTGACTTAAAGAAAATGCACTGAACAGTGGAGATGTTCACAGCAGGAATTGTCAACAGAACTAAATTCAACAGTAAAAGATCTGTTGATATGTGTATGATCTAAAGGGTAAATGTCACAGAGCTATTACTGCTTAGGTGCATTACAGGGACATTACTTTCAGCTGTACTTGAGGATACAGTCACAGAAAGTTCTACTACCTTACTTACAACATACTATTTATTCAAGTTTAGCTATGTGCAACAGGCAACAAAATACCAAAACCTAATTCCTAGCTAAAAAAAAAAACAAAAACAAAAAACAAACAAAAACAAAACAAACAAAAAAAACAAACATGAAAACCCGAACACCATACCCTGAGTCATTTTAAATTACGAGACAACTCTGGACAGTATGGGAGATTTGGGAGTTTAATATGGTTGTACAGAAACTCATGTTTAAAAAGGAGACATCAAATTCCAAACTTTATTTAGAGGAAACGAGAGAGAAAGGGAAAACCAGTTAATGACATAGCACTCCAGAAGGTAGTTCAGCATTACCGATACCATTCATTTATTGCCCGGACAGCGTGAGCCCGTCCCGTTGCTGGCTGAAAGGTACACCAGAGAGCTCCATCACTTCTGCTACCACTGACATCTCCCAAACCGCCGCCCGCAGCAGTGTGCAATTTACACCAGGGAAAGCCCAGCTCCCGCACTTCGACCCAGACGCCAGCCGGAGTTTCCCAACCGAGCACAGTGGGGGGGGGAAAAAAAAAAAAAAGAAAAGAAAAAAACCACCCCAAACTCTCACAGAGTTTTTAAAAGCAGGGTCAGGGCGGCAGCGTGCACGGAGCGGTTCTGCTGGCTCCGGAGCGCCCGGCGCGGGGTCCCCTCGAGCCCCGCGTCTCCCCCGCGCCCCTCTCCCCCGGGGCACCCCCTGCCCGCGCCAGGTGCGCGCTGCCCCGCGGGCCGTACTCACAGGGACACGGTGCGGTTGGGCAGCACGGCGGGCTGCAAAGTTTCCACCAAGTCTCCGCCGGTGCAGACCACTTTGATGCGGAGGGCCGGGCGGCCGGGCCCCTTGGCGCGCTCGGCGGCGCAGAGGCAGCGGTCCACGATGAGGTCGGGGCAGTTCCTGCTGCCCCCGCACAGCCCCAGCGCGGCGGCCAGCAGGCAGAGGCGGGGGCACAGCCCGCGCATGCTGAGCCAGCGAGCGGGAGCCGCCGGCTGCCGCGCCGCGCATGGCACGCGCCCGTCCGCGCCGCTCCGCGGGCCCCTCCACGCCTCCTG
>VZTE01000110.1:7188-17970 GCA_013397775.1 Eulacestoma nigropectus
AGCAGAGGGTGACAAAAATGGGGTGACGGGCAGGGTGGGTGACAAGCAGAGGGTGACAGGCAGGGGGTGACAAACATGGGGTGACAGGGGCTGACAGGCAGGGGGTGACAGATAGGGAGATGACAAACATGGGGTGATAAGCAGAGGGTGACAGGCACGGGGCACCTGCTCCCCATCCCAGGAAAACCACAAAGCAGCAGGAAGGGAAGGGAAGGGAAGTGCCCAGATCCCTCCTGGCAGGAAAATCCGATGGCTGGGAGCTGTGCGAGGCTTTCCTGCTGTGACAGGGACACAGGAGGGTTTGTGCAGGCCCACGGAGTGGGAAGTGGGACAAATCCCGTATTTCAGATCCCAGAATGCAGGGAATCTCCTCCCCCAGGTTGTTCCCGAAGTGCCTGGCGGGTTGCAGCAGGCTGGGAGCAGATTTTCCAGGAGCAGCAGGAATGGCTGGGTGTGGAAAAAAGGTGGCTGAGCTGGTGGCCCTGTTGGTGTGGCTCTGCTCCAACCCCAGTGCCAGAGAAAATGGCAGGGAATGTGCAGGAAATGGGGGGGAGAAACCCCCAAAACTGCCCTCTTTTGTGGCATTTTTCCTGCCTGGTGGGAAGGATGCTAAAACTGTGACTTCCCAAAGTGAAGTGAGGCCAAATCTGTTTTTCCTTTGTCCACCAAGAGCCATGGCTGTGCTGATCCGTCCTCTGGGATGCTGATCCGTCCTCTGGGATGCTGATCCATCCTCAGGTGTTGTTTCTCTGGGATCCCTGTGGGAGCTGGATCCCGTGGATCAGTGGATCCCCAGGCTGGCAGGACACAGACCTTTGGGTCGCTGCTGCAGGAATGATTCCCAGAATGGGTGGAAAATACACAAAAGAGGGGAAACTTGGCTCTTCCGTGAGAATGAGAATTTTGGGGTTGGAATCCAGAACTGGGAATCACCAAGGAGCTGGATCTTCCCAGCAGGAGCTGGATCAAGTGTTTTCTGACAAGGGAGCTGGGTTTTTCCAGCCAAACTTTCACTGTTTTTTCCCCATTTCTCTGCTCACCTTTGGCAGCGACCATTTTAACGGAGCTTTTCCAAACCTTCCCTCCATCCCCTCCTCTCCCAACCTGCTTGTTGCTAAGAGCAGATCGGACAGGTGATAAGCCCCAAGATAAAATCCACATGAAAACAGAACACGAAGGGGGGAAAAAAAAGCCCCCCAAAGAGCTGAGCAAAGAGACCAAAGGATTTGGTGGCAGCCCCAGCTGGAAGGGACCCTCTGGAAAGGGTGGAAAGAGTTAATCCAGGGCTGCCGAGAGCCTCTGGAGCCCTTCGAGCAGCGGTTTTGAAATCTGATTTTCTTTTTTGCAACCAAGTGAGGCTTTTTTATCAACTTCCTATGCGAGAGCAGAAGTTGGATGGGTGCAGGGAGCCTGGTGCTGCCTTCCCTCCTCCTTGCAGCTGGTTTGAGTGTGGCAGTGCAGGAGCCACAGCTTGGGAAAAACGGGATATTTTTGAGGGAACAGCCTCAACATTCAAATATTTTAAGTATTTTGTTCCTTTTTTTTTTTTTTTTTTAGCACCAGCTCCCAAACTTCCCCCCTTGCTGCTTGTGCGGCTTCACTTGGGCTCCTCTCAAAGTGTCCGTGGCCTGAATTCCTGGTGTCAAATTCCTGGTGGAAGGCAACAAAACAACACTTCGAGCCTCTGCCTGGGATGTCCAGGGGGTGAGACCTCCAAAATCAGGCCCAAATGTTGTGGGCTTGGAGCAGAGACCACCTGGATCAGCACCAGGAGAGGTGAGGAGCAACAATCCCTTGGAAACGGCTCCATCCTGCATTTCTCCTTCTCCTGGGAAGCATTTTCCTGGTTCAGGCAGATCCCTGCTTCGTGGATGTGGATCTGCAGGCTCTAACCCAGCAGTTTTGTGCAGTTCTTGTCCTTTTTTGCCTCTTCCAAGGACTTTTCCCTTGGAAAAAGGCAGTTCCAAGCTCAGGTGTTCAGGGGCTGGTGCTCCCCAGCCCGGCTCAGGTTTCCACGGGCAGGTTTTGTGTGGGAGCAGGGCCCAGATGGACTCCAGGCTTGTGGAAAACACCTTCCAAACCAGCCCTGCTTGGATTTCCAGCCCGATCCAGAAAATAAATCAATAAAAACCGGGAGCTTTGCCCTTTTTTTTGCTGTCTGATGTCTTTAGTTACATCGACAAGCAGAGCCTGGATCAGCCTCACCACTGGAAATACCCCAAAAAGTCTCCGATTTTGCAGAGATTCCCCCAAATTCTCCATCTTCTCTTTATCTCAGCAGTTTCCTATCATCCTGCAGAGGAGAGAGCCAGCCTGAATTTGCTGGGGGGGACACGTGTGGGTCATTTGTCCTGCGTGGCGTGGCTTGGGCGAGGCAGGGAAAGCTGCAATCCCAATATTTGGGATGCTCCAAACCCCGAGGGCAAAGAGCTACAGGAGTCTCAGAGCAGCAGTGAGAGCACCAGGACTGGGAAAAGGTGGCAGCACCTCCTGCCAGCTCTGGGCTGTGACACCACCTCTCCTCCAACCTCCCGTGCCACATCTTCCAAGCCTCTCTTGCAGCTGCTTTTCAAGCCTGGTGCAACCCTTTAAACCCTGCGAAAGCCGAGCTTTGCAGAGCTCAGGGTCGAGCCCAGAGCTCGCAGGCAGCTCAGGACTCCCCCCACCAGCAGAATCTCTGCTCCCTGAGCCGCGGTGGCTTTGCAGGCTGAGCTCAAAGCCTCCCCCAGACACATCCTCAGCACCTCGGGCCCAGCCAGGGCTGCAGGTGTGGGGTTGCCAAGGGGTTGTGGGGGTGCAAAAACTGCTCTGGGGGGGGCACCCCTGGAGTTGTCAGCTGCGCACCCAACCAGCGGGGCCCTGCAGGTGAGCAGAGATCGTTGCTCAGCATCTATTTTCTCCCGCTCCACTTTCACTGGGCAGGAAGTAAATAAACACTTTTGAATGCTCTGAACGTGCCTGGCAGGTAAAAATAAATTTGTGGGGCTCAACGGGCTGAGAGAGGCTTTGTGGGGACCCCCTGAAATCTGGGGGAGGGGCAAAGCCACTTTGAACCTTTTATTTCTTGGTGTCTCCCTGCCACCATCAGTCACGGGGGAACCATCCTGGGTGTGCAGGCACTGAGGGCTCTCCTGGCTCCATCAGGGCAGGAATCATCCAGGATTTTGGTGGTTAGAGCTGCAAAAATCGGGAATTTGGGGTGTCTTGCAGCATTTCCCAAACCTGTTTCACAGGAGAGCCCTGTGGGGTTCAGGCCAAATGCACAGTTCCTGTTTACAGTTTATTATTTAGGATAGAATTTATCACTTGTTTCCAGTTTCTTAATTAGGATAATATTAATCTCGAGCAGTGTATCCCTGAAAAAGAGGGATCTCCAGTTTCCCTGGATGTCAGATTGAGCTGAGCACAGCTCCTGACCCCGTTCCCAGGGCACGTTTTGGGGTCTCTGCTTGGGGTGTTCCCAGCAAGAGCTGCCCCTTGCGTGGATGCGCCCCCTCCTTCAGACAGATCCCAACCCGTGTCCCGAAACAATTCCAGCACTTGGCATCACTTCCCAACAGCCCAGGGGCTGCCCTGGCAGGGGGCTGAGCAGGAAAAGTGCCAACATCAATATCTGAGGTGATTTCCAGTCTCTCACACGTGGAGACTGAGGCTGGATGGATTTCCTGGGGACGGGGGCTGAGGAAAACTGTGGGATTTCCATTCCAAACCCTGCAGTTTCATGGCACAGCTGCCTCTGGAAGTGCAGGCAGCTCTTCCCCACCTTACCCTGCTCCGTGGTGATACCTCAGGGCAGCCTCTCCCTGGTGCCTGGGGACAGGGACAGTGCCAGGGGCTCGTGGCAGCACTATCACTCCCTGTCCCTGTCCCCACACGTTTGTTTGTCTCATTTCTCCTTTGAGGGCAGCTGGATTCTGAGAAACCCAGGCCTGGAGCTGCAGGAGCACAAACAAACAAAAAAAAAAGGACTTTTTGCTTTATCTCTGCCCTTTCTGGTCTCAGGGTGGCCACAGGGCCCTGATAACGCCGGGGCTGGGGTGGCAGGATTAGCACCGAGGTGCCACCTGCGAGGATCTGGTGACAAGCAGATGTGGCACAGCTCTCCAGACGCTGCTCCCCAGCTGCTTTCCCACAAAACCGAGGTTCCTGAGTGGATTATCCACGTCTGGAAGGGCTGCAGCCATTCCTCAGTGGGATCTGAGTCTCTCCTGAGTGCCCTGTGGGACTGTCACCCCACAGTGCCTTCAGTGGTCAGGTCAGGCTGGGCTGAAATCAGCCAAAGGATGAGGAATTTATGGGAAAAGGAGACCAGGCAGCTGGGTTGTTTCTTTAGGAAGCAAGGCCAGAAGTTGTGAAAAGCCTTGGGTCCATCCTGATGGTCAGCAGGAAGATTTTTGTGGGATGGGAGGAATTTTCCCTACCCAGCTCCAGCGTGGGGAACCCACAGCCAGGGCCCCACAGGGAGGGTTCCATGTCCTGCAGCCTCACCCCAAATTCCCCTTTATGGCATCACAGCCAAGCCCTGCTCCTCCACAAACACGGGGGAAAAACAAGGAGAGAGGGATTCACAGACAGAAAACCGCTGATTTATTTTCAGGTAGAAAAACCAACCCCTTCCCAGGCTTTTGGGAGACAAACATCCTGTGAAGTTTGGGGTTTCGCTGAGGCCTCTCTCCCTCTCGAGGGACAGATCCCCAGCACGGATGCTGGCAGCCCCACCCTGCCCAGTGCCACGTCCTGGGGTGCCTCGGGGGCAGCTGGGGTGGAGTCTCTGATAGTTATCTTTGGAGATGATGATGATTTTCTTTTTCCACCAGTTTGGTTTTTTTGAGCTCGCCCAATATTTAGGCAGCTCTGATCTCCTTTTTAATTCATTGCAGGAGTCTCACTTTGCAGTGTTTCTTCTAATAATGAGCATTTCCTTATTCCTGGCATTATTCTGTGCGTGGGAACCTCTGGAGCTCAGGAATCTCCTGTCACCGAGCTGGGGGAGCTTTATTTACCACTGAGATGCTTTTACCCAAATCCAGTCCCACTTTACATCAACCCCGTTTATTTTACATTTCTCCTGATTTAAATACGGTCACACCGAGATGGTTTCGCCACCACAACATCCTTTGCTGGGTGGTGGAAGGAGCAAAGCTCTGATCTGCCTGGAGCCCACCTGATTTTGAGGCAAATTCTCCCTAAATCCCTTTTCCTGTCGCCTGTGCCCACGCTCCGGAGCCAGCCAGGTCCTGTCCTTGTCCCTGCCCTGGCACAGCTCCCCCAGCCAGGCCAGGGCAGGCAGCACAAAGCCGGACAAACCCTTTGGCAGCTTCTCCCAGGAAATCGGATCCCGCATTTCCCTCGCTTCCCTGGGTTCTCAGGCAGCTCCTTTGTCCGCCTTATCTCAAGTTTGGCACCTCCTGTGTGTGACAGAGCCCAAAAAAAAAAAAAAAACCCCAGATTTTGGGGTGGGGGTGCTTTTATCCCCCTTGTAAAGCAATAATATTCCCAAACCCCGGAGCCTGTGCCACCCCTTGGAGCAGGCAGGACTTCAAAGTCCTCCCGGGAGCTGTCACTACAAAAAGGCAGCACTCAGCTATGAAAGTCCCTAAATCCTGTCTGAAGCTGATTAATTTACACTGAGTTAATTACCAGGTGCCTTTCCAAGGAGGCTGATCCAGCCATTTCACTGCACAACGTCGTTTTCAGGGGGAATTCAATCCTTTGTTTCTGTGTTTGTGCAGTTGTTTTGGAGGCATCATCTCCCACCTGGGGATTTTCTGCCGTCCCGAAGGCCTTTATTACCTTGAATCAAAGAAAAACCATTCATGATCAATCACCTAAATACGAATGGGCTTCGTGCCCTGGAAGTGCAGGATAAATCTGGTCCGTTTTAGAGTTCCATGTGAGTATTTTCGAGTACCTGGAGTGGCTGAACGCTATGGATCTCACTTGGCTGGAGGGAAACTGAGGCCTGGAGCAGCAAAAATGCTGTGAGCAGAGCAAAAAACCAGCTGGGAAACGAATCCCCAATGCCTGGCTCTTCCCAATATGGACTTTCACCCCAAATATTGATCGCATCTTTTTATTACACATCAAATTGGCGGCGGGGAAAAAAAAAAAAACCACCTCGTTTTTCTCTCGGGAAAACTCCTTTAGGAACCCGGGAGATAAGAAATTGCCGTGGCTGCTGAAAGCTGGGGCTGGTTTGAGAGCGTGAGAGGCCGCAACGAGCTGAGCCAGGAAGGCAGGAGGACCTGCCCGGGGATGATTTGCAAGAACCGTTATCGGGCCTGCGGTTTCACCTCTCCTCCGCCGCCTCTGAGAACCTCCCCTGGCCATCCAGGCAACATCATCCAGGCTCTCTCTGTCCCCCTGCCAGCTGCTGGCAGGGCAGGCCCCAGAGGAAGTGGCAGGAGCCAGCGCTGGCTGTCAGCTGTCAGCCCCACGAGCTCGGGCTTCGCTCGGGGCACCGGGAAGAGCGAGGCGGGAGCGCTGCTCCCGATGGGAAAACGTTGCCACGGGCTGCGCTGGTGTCTCCAGGAAACCTTTCAAGCGCTCCCAGCCCCAGCTCGGGAGACCCAGATCTCCTTCCTCTCGCTGCTGCTGCCAGCAGAAAGGGGTGGTTCGTTGGGGTTTTTTGAAGCAGAGTCTGCTCCTGGCTCCGCTGGCGCCGGGCACGGCTTTTGTTGGGAATTTAAGCCCTTCCGCATCGGGCTGGGCCTGCTCTGGGGGCTGAGGGAGCTCTGCTGTCCCACGGAGCCCCCCAAGACCCCAAACCCAAGCGGGGACAGCAAACTGCTCTTCACCCCCCTGCCCTGGAGCTGCTCCGAGGCTTCCAGCAGCTCCCCCGGAGCCAAGGATTTGGGGGGGGATCACAGGGCTCTGGCAGGGGGTGCTGGGGCTGGGGGGCACTGCCAGGGTGTCCCTGTGCGTGGCACGAAATCCCACGTGGCTGCTTGAAGGGGGGGGCTGAGCCTCTTGCAGGATAAATGTGGTCAGTTTTAGAATTCCACACCTCTGGAGTGTCCCCGGCTGAATTCCATGGATCTCCTCTATCCTGCTTGGCTGGAGGGAAACTGAGGCCTGGAGCAGAGAAATGCTCTGAGCAAGGCAGGAAAGAGCTGGGAAATGAATCCCTGGCTCTTCCCAATGTGCCCTTTTCACTGTCAATAGCGATAAGAGATTTTTATTGAACATCCTGTTACCCAGGAGAGTGGGAAAACGCAAATTATTCCCTCTGGGAAACTTGTCTGAGACACCCAGACCCGGGAGTTGTGCCTGTGGCCATGGAATTGTAGCTTTAAACCCAATAAAACTCTGTGCAATCTTCATCCAGCCTGGCAAGGAGGGACAGGTTCCCAAATCCAGCCCCTGCTTCTGCCCCAGCCTGGACAGAAAACCCCCGGAGTGCCTTTGAAATTCCAGCCCTTGATGCAGCTTTTACTTTTCCCTCCTTTTCCTCCTCTTCCTGGCTCTGGGATTGTGAATCTCCCTGGTTTCTCTCTCTGCCTGGGCTGAGAACTCAAAATCCTGTGCCAAATTTGACTTTTGCCTCTTCTGAATGCAAGAAACCCCCCCACTGGAGCTCGGGGTGGGAGGAGAAAGGATTCCCTGTGCTTCCCATCCTGCACCCTCAGGGCTCGGCCTGGAAACGGGAATTCCTTGGCTGGATCTGCCCCTGTCCCCTCCCAGATTTGTCACAGAGCCAGCAGAGCAGTGGGGTTCATCTGCTTCCCTCACTCTGCTCCCATCCCATTCTCTCCCGGGAAAGGTCTCCCTCTTTTTTTTCTCTCCTGGAAAAGCTGTGTCCCTCATTTTTGTCTCTCCTGGGAAGGGTCTCCCTCATTTTTTTCCCTCCTGGAAAAGCTGTGTCCCTCATTTTTTTCTCTCCTGGAAAAGCTGTGTCCCTCATTTTTTTCTCTTCTGGGAAAGGTGTCCCTCATTTTTTTTCTCTCCTAGGAAAGGTCTCCCTCATTTTTTTCCCTCCTGGAAAAGGTGTCCCCTCATTTTTTTCCCTCCTGGGAAGGGGGTCCCTCATTTTTTTCTCTCCTGGCAAAGGTCTCCCTCATTTTTTTCTCCCCAGGCTCACAGTAACAGGTTCAGCTCGGCCAGGCTGCTCCAAAACTCAGCAGGAAAAGCCAAAGGAGAGGCTCCAAAGATTCCCGGTTCCAAAGTCAGGCTGGCAGGACAAAGGCAGCGCCATTCCAGGTCAGGGAACACCAAAGGGAAACGGCGGCTCCCGCCAGGCCACGCTGACCCGCCCGTGTGGCCTTGTCCCCACGTCCCCACATCCCCCAGGCTGTCACATGCTCCTGATTCCCTCCGAGGCTTCCAGCGGGGCAGGGCTTTCCAGGGATCACTGAAATCATGGAATGCCTCGGCTTGGGAGGAACCTTAAAGCTCAGCTCACCAGGGACACCTCCCACTGTCCCAGGCTGCTCCAAGCCCCGTCCAGCCTGGCCTGGGACACTCCCAGGGGTCCAGGGGCAGCCACAGCTTCTCTGGGAATTCCATCCCTGCCCTTCCCCACCCTCACAAGGAGGGATTTCTTCCCAGTATCCAAGCTAAAATTTCCCCTCTTTCAGCCTGAACCCATCCCCCGTGTCCCTCGCTCCAGTCCCTTCCTTCCCGGATCCTGGAAGGTCTCTGAGGTCTCCACCCGCCCTTCTCCTCTCCAGGCTGAACATCCCAATCCAACAATCCCCGCAGCGTCCCTGTCCCCCCTTTACCTGCCCGGGGGGACACCTGAGGGTCCAGAAGAGCACCTCCACCTCCAGCACCTCCTGAGGCTGCTGGGCCAGCATCCCTCAGCCCTGGCACATCAGCAGGGGACAGCGACAGCCCCTGGCGGGTTCCTGCCTGACCCCAGATAGCCGGGACGGGGCTGCTCAGCAGCTCTGCCCTTATCAGTGCCCTGAGCCCGGCCTGGCCTGGCCGGTGGCCCTGCAGCAGGGAGTGTCCCCCCCCCGAGAGGTGACAAAGAGCCAGCAGCGCCCGCCAGGGCCTCTGGTTTGCCGGGCTGGGGAAAACCAGCCAGGGAGCAGAACCATGGGATGGTTTGGGCTGGAAGGGACCTTAAATCCCATCCAGTGCCACCCCTGCCATGGGCAGGGACACCTTCCGTGATCCCAGGCTGCTCCAACCCGGCCTTGGACACTTCCAGGGATCCAGGAGCAGCCACAGCTTCTCTGGGAATTCCAGCCCTGCCCCTCCCCACCCTCACAGGGAGGAATTCTTTCCCAAATCCCATCCAGCCCTTGTCCTGCCCCAGCAGCAGGTGTCGGGCAGTTCCAAAGGGGTTGGATCCCACGGATTCATCCCTGTGTCTGCAGCCATCCCGAGTGGAGCACATCCCGCTGCATTTCAATCCCGGGAATGCAGCTGGCCCAGCTCCCAACACCTGCAGCTGTTATCCAGATGTTCCCACTGGTTTGGGGTGCCAGCCCAGCTGGGCAGTGGTGCTGGGGAGCACAGAAATGCCCTGCAGGGCACTCGGGGCTCAGCGCAGGGAGCCCGGGAGGGGAAGGAAGTTCAGCTTTGAAATTCAGCTTTGAATTGCCACAGCCATGTCCTGGTCAGAGCCCGGCTCTGCTGGGGCACTGCAGGGCAGCTGCCTCCTGTCTGCTTATTTCTTCTCCTTTCCACTCCTTCCTCTTTTCTTCTCCTTTCTGACTCCTTTCTTCTCCTGGCTAACTCCTTTCTACTCCTTTCTCCTTTCTTCTACTCCCTTCTGGCTCCTTCCTTCTCTTTTCTGACTCCTTTCTACTCCTTTCTTTCCCTTTCTGACTTGTTTCAACTTCTTTCTGACCTCTTTCCACTCCTTTCTTCTCCTTTCCCTCCTTTCTTCTCCTTTCTGACCCCATTTCTGACTCCTCTCTGAGTTGTTCCTACTCCTTTCTGACTCCTTCCTTCTTTCTTCTCCTTCTGTTCCTTTCTGACTCCTCTTACTCCTTTCTGAGCCCCTCTCTGACTCCTTTTTACTCCTTTCTGCCTCTTTTCTTCTCCTTTTTACCCCTCCCTGACTCCTTTCTCCTCCTTTTATTCCTTTCTCCTCCTTCCTGCCCCCTTTTCCTCCTTCCTGCCCCCTTTTCCTCCTTCCTGCCCCTTTCTGCCTCCTCTCTTCCCGGGCTCAGATGAATCACCCAGGACAGGGAATGATTCTCCAGCCCTGTTTACACCTGGCTTAAACCTCGCCCTCCTTGCCTTGAGCTCAGCCCATCTCTCCCCCTTCCCTCAGGCTGCCTCCAGCCAAGATTTTCCTGCCTCTTTTCCTTATGGAAAACGTGGCTGGGTGCTCCCACATCCGGGTGGTGCTGCAGCACCCCAGTCCCACAGCGGACTCAACACCAAGCTCAACTTCCAGGATGTTGCTGTTCCTGAGCCCTTTCCCCATCCCTCCAGCAGGCAGGGCTGCTCCTTCCTGCAGCAAATCCCAGGAAATTCCCTTCGTGCTGCTCTCTGAGGAGCCCTGAGCTCCCCACACCAAACAAAAACCAACCTTGCAGCCCCAAATTCTTCAAAAAACCCAAGCCCATCTAATCTCCCCCGCAGGGAGCGAGATCAGGGCAGGGCAGGAGCGGGCAGGAAGGATGGACAAGGGCAGGGAGGGGGTGGAAAAAAAGCTGAATTTTCAATGTAAAATATCAGGGCAGCGTGGTTTTTTTTCGCCATTTGCATAATTGGTGACCACAGATAATCCCCTGAAATGACCTAAATTTATCCCAACCTGGGGCTTTCCAAGCCCGGTTCGTTTTCTGAAATTGATTGGTTTCAGCTTTGCTTTTTTTTTTT